>CM068388.1:61767968-62367968 GCA_034770075.1 Aralia elata
ATATATAAACAATAATATATATATATATATATATTATATATATATATATATAATGTTAGTAAAACTTTTGGAAATCTTGAGAAATAAAAAGATAACTTAGACAGAGGAAAATAAATAATAACAAATATTGTTATATATACACGTTTTAATAATATATATATATATATATATATATAACAATTTTTTAAAAACTTTTGGAAATCTTGAGAAAGGAGAAGGTAACTTAGAGAGAGAAAAATAAATAATAACAAAATTTATTATATATATATATAACGTTAATAATATATATACATTAATAATATATATTGTTATATATATATATATATATATATATATATATATGTTAATAATATATATATACATATATATGTAACATATACATAACAATAACTATTGTAGCTCAGTTGGTATAAACACTTGTTATGAAGTTGGAGAGGTCTTGGGTTTGAGTCTTCTTGGAAGCATTGGCTTTGAATTTTTGCAAATAATATGTGGACGGGCCGGGCCACCCGCGGGCCGGGCCAAAACGGCCCAATTTTTCCTGGGCTAAAATTCTTGAGCCCGTAGCCCAACTTTTACGGGCCAAGCCCGCCCGGCCCGCGGGCCTGGGCCTTAATTGCCAGGTCTACCCATAACTAAGAGTTCCATTTGCTTATATACATACAAAGATAGATTAAAAATTTCCATTTGTGAAAGGATTTCATAACTCTTGTGTTAATGGTCCTTTAATTCTTGTTTTAAAAGAGGAAAATGTCTCGGGACTTTTATCAGTTTTTATTTCTATTGATTTGTATTACTGAGTCAATTCCGTAAGTACAAATTGTTTTGGTTTGAATTGTATACTGCGTAGTGGCTCAAAGGAACTTGTTAAGCATTTAATTTCACATAATTGTCATGGAAGTTTCACTACATTGGATGTGCAATCAACATGCTTGTGTCATTCCTGCGCAAATGATAGCCAATCTATTGCAATTTTGATCAATGTACACAAGCATGTGCAATCAACATGCTTGTGTGCATGGCTAAAGTGGTTTTATAATGTTGTTGCAAGCATGAAACTACTATTATGTAAATTATTTGCTGTTAGCTGATTGTGAAACCACTATTGCAGGCATAAAATTACTCTAGTACTTGCTATTTCAACATCAAAATATGTTGGATTTGCCCAGTTAATAGTTACAAGGTATGCCTAGTTTTAAGTATCTTCTGCCATAACACTCGGAACTTGCAGAGATTGAAAATTGTTTGGAATGCAAAGCTCTTGTGGTGATTTCGTGATTCAAGTGCTATTCTAGGATTATGTATTTATCTGGTGGTAAATCTTTAATTGTTACACACAAAAGCTCTTCTGATGCTTCTGCAGTTTTGCTGATGGTTTGCACATTTTTTCCATAGGACATTGCTTAAAGTTCGTAGCCTAATGTGGTATTCCTTTTATTCTTATGCTGCATTGTAGAACAAGCTTGTTTGCAGGAACCAACATCTTACTGTTTTTATGTTATAATTGGTAATATCTCTGCAACAACTTGTATGCCAATGAATTTGGGGTTAAAATTTTCTCGTTCCATTTATTTGGTTTCTGTATTTTTCCTATGTAAAACATTGTGATGTATGTAAAGACATTTTGCTGCTTAGATTTCTATTTCATTGTTGGTTACTTAGGCTTTCTGTGATCTATTTCTTCTGAGTATATAATCCAACTTTGGGACTGAAATCATTAGAATTTTTTTCTCAATAACTTATGCATCTTTGCCTTCTAAATTTTGAGTCATTTTGTTATGGCTATAGGTATAAGAATTTTGGTTCTGGATTTTGATTGTGTGGCAGCTTATGTTATTACTTTGAGGCCTTTTTTTTTTTGGGAAACCAATAAAGGTTGCATCACTTAATTGATAGGAAAATCATTTGTACAGGTAAAACAATGTAATATCATAAACTGAGTGAACTACCACTACTATTATTATTTTGTACTTATTTAATTCGTACTTGTTTTATTCTGTTTAATTGTTGTTTGTATAGCTGTTGCAGTGTTGTTGGTAGTAAATAAAATTGAAAGTTTGCACTTGTGCACTATGCTGGTTTTGGATTTTTCAGATGAGATCAGTAGGGAGGCTTGAAGAACTTGATATAAATTTATCAATCGCTAGATTATGCTTGTTGAGTTTTTGGTTTCTTTACTAAAGATGGTCTTCTCTCCAAATTTTGAATAATTAGTGGTGATCAACTCTCTTCACATAGCTGCAAAGGCCAAAGGAGGACTTTGTCCACATTCATAGATTTGTAACAAATTCCATAATTTTGTTTTTTGCTCAATATCTTTTGGTGATAGTAGTCTTAAAAATAATGGATTCATCTCTTGTATTATTTTCTTCTATTTTTGGCAATACTAAATTATTTTCGATTGTCAGAAGTTAAAAGCAAATGAAAATAGGCTATACTAATATATATGTATATACCTTTAACTTCAATACATTTTCCAAATTAGTTTTAACTTAAAGTTGATAAATACCATGTTCTGTGCATTGCACGGATTGGAGGAGTAGTTTATATAATAACCTTTCTTTTTTTTTGAAGGAAAAGAGCGAGCGATGGCTTCATGCAGAAGCAGCAACAAAAGGGGACGTAGTAGTATGGAAGAAAATTTATCAACACTAACCATCATCAGCTGCAGAAGGGATTGGCTCCAACAATGACATCTTGACAGAGATATTTAGACGTTTGCCCGCAAAATCTCTTTTCAGGTTTAAACAAGTATCCAAAAGTTTGCACGATCTCATCTCAAGTGATGCTCTGTCTAAGCTTTGGGAACCAAAACCTGCCTCTGGTCTTTATATGTGCAAATCTACGCGTAGCAAATGTCGCAACGTCAAGTACTATTTCATTCCCCTTGATGGTGATTATCAATCTAAACCTAGTTCTAGGGCACTCATCGAGGTCACTGGCATTCATCAAAGACCCTTGTTCAAATTTTGCAATCTTGCAATGGTTTACTACTCTGTTGTTCTTCGGAGATGACTATGGAACGAGTATTTATTATATTTGTAATCCCGTCTCCAAGCAGTTCACTGCACTTCCTAGGCCCCATGGTAACCATGAAGATGGAGCTATACGCAGCATGAATCTGGCTGTTTATTTTTCACAGTCCCTCCAGTACAAAGTTGTTGCCATCAGTGCCGGTTCTGGTCAAGGTCCTACTACTACATTTCAGATTGAAATATATTCTTCGGAGACCAGAACTTGGAGATTCTCTGGGGATACTTTTGAAGCTAAACCCAATGATATCGTCTTTAGAAGTGGGGTCTTCTGGAATTCAGCTATTCACCGGCCCAGCTACACCTCAGAGACAGCAACCATATTTCAATTTAAACAAGGAATGTTTCGAATCAATGCCAAATGCCTCCATTTTCAAGGTACTTCTGAATCTAGGTCCTTGTTTTTACTTTGGGGTATCTGATGGTCATTTGCATCTTATAGACTGTAATCATTCTGCTTCACTTGCAACTATTCGTCGTATATGAGATGAAAAACAACTACACTGAGTGGTTTTGTGAAGTACCTTGTTGATTTTTCTACTATTGACATTAGATCTTCCAAGAAAGTAGTAGGGTGGGGAGGGAAGTTTACACTTTAGACTTGCTTTTCTCTTGTTCGTCGAGAAGTTGAAGAAGAATCGATCATGGTGTTTCCACTACAATGGTACATGCATTGCGTTATAACTTGACCAAGGGAACTTCCAAGAAGCTATGGTGATATATCGGTGCGAGGAAGTGATTGCATTGGCACTTGCGGATGGAAGGGATGGATGCTTGTTCATCAGCACATTGACATCCCATTTTGGGTTGAAATTTCATGTCTTAATTGTTACCCTTCATTTATTCCGGGCTTTCTTTGTAAGAAGACCACATTGTTAATTTAGGTTTCTACGGCCCAAGTTTTATCTATATTTGCTACATTCATTAGCCGAACCTTTAAGCTAAAATAATTTTTATGATGGATCATTTCTTTTTGGCTTTCTTTGTAAGATCACTTTCGTTATGCTGGTTATTAGGGTGCAATTTTTTTTTATCAATAATTGCTACTTTCACCTAAAGAAAATGATTTATATGTCTAACTTCATGGTGAAATTTGGATTGCGACTAAAGTTGGAATAATAAGGTGTAAGTCACTTCTTTATTCTCTGATATTCTATGAATTTACATATGTCGTCGTTGGTATTTAATATTGATTATAAATTTATCGTGGCTATGTGAGCAATACTCAAACATTTAAGTAATGGTTTAATATCGATATAAACTTATCCTCGTCATATGAGCAACACTAACATTTAAGTAATGGTTTCGAGCAACACTAACATTTAAGTAATGGTTTCTTTTCCGGTGATTGTTTTTGTTTAAGTTTCTCTTTTACAAAAATGTTTTAAAATTTGACAATTCAATGTAGGTGAATTACAATTAATATTTATGGTCTAAAGATGTTATAAAAATTTATAATTCTATGTCAGTAATTATAATATAAGCATTGGTCTCAAAAAAAAAAATTATAAATATAAATACCGGTCCTCAAAAAGTAAAATTCTCATTTTTTCAGATACAACACTAGTAAAAAAAAAGACCGTTTGTCCTATGAAAGTCACTAATACATATGGGATAATAATAATTTGGGGATTTCTCAAAAAGGTTATACTGTTATTATAAAATAAAATAAAAATGATGGAATTCGAATGAAACTAAAACTCTTAATAAGCAACCAACCACAATTTTTATTAAAATAAATAAATTACAAGTAAAACTTTAGAGGAAAGATATAGGCAACTAAGTAATAACGGAACCCTAATATATTTTATTGGTCGATTTTTTCATAATAAAGGAAAAGGGGAGAGAGCGGTTGAAGCATCAAGAGATGAGGGGAAATATAGACGAAGAAAAAGGATGCTAGTAATTAAAGTTCATTTGTTCATGGTAAGTTTTTTCCTATAAGTTTTTTTTATTTTTTTTATTTTATATTTTTTAGATGAAATTTAACATTCCTGTCTTTGGCAGAGATGAATCCCAAGACCTCCTGGTGCTTAAAAAGTAGACTTTACCACTGTACCAAGGGAGGCTTGATTTTTTTTCCTATAAGTTACATGTCCATATATACGTATTACATATACATATAGATATACATATACATGTGTCCGTTCATAGTCAATTTTCTAAGAGTTATGAAAACTACAATTATATATATGAAAAATAATTGATAAAACAACGGTTGGAACAGAAGGAGAGAGGTAGAATGAAATGACTCATTCCATAGAGATAAAAAAAGAAGAAAATAAAGTGTTACTACATATAAATATTCAAAATAAAAAAGGATACACACTAATTTATTTGCTTACAATTTTACGTTAGTCACAATTTAGAACATATATTTGTCAAAAAAAAAGTGTGTAATCATCCATTTCAGAACAGACTGTTTAGAAATTAGATACAATAAAAGTGTAGAGTATTGCTATATATGGTAATAAATTTATGTGAGAGATATGAGATAGTAAGGAAGGGATCTATTAAAGGAAGGGATAATAGTTTATGCCACCACCCCTATTGACGTTACCACCACCACACTTTTTTTGTGAGTGGTGTTTAGGTAATTTGAATTTTTTAATTTTATTCTTGGTAGCATTTCTGAATCTAACTAAACATGCACTTAAAATGCTAAAATATCATATTATTGTTGTACTCACCTATATTTTGATGATTGACAAAACATATTAAGTGTGATTAACAAGTTTATCCAAGTATGACAGAAATGATCAGTTAAGTTTTTTTGTTGTATGCATAGCTTAACAGAGTCATGTTTTTAAGTAAGAGTCAGAGAATGATCGAGAGTCATGCGTATGCTTAAGAACAGAGACAATATCATTTAGTATGCCCAACGACTATTTTAATGGTAACTGATGAGGGTGTTTTATACACATAATTTGGGTACCTTTGACCTTGGTAATTTGTTAGTTTTTGGGACTTTTATATGGTTTTTAGTTATTTTTATCATATTTCTACATAATTTAGTTTTTAGTTATTTTTACATGTTTTATGTTGCTTTGATGCATTTTCATTATGTTTGTAGGAATGGAAATAAAGACCGCTCGGATCGTTGTTCGTATTGACTCAATGTCCGTGCTTGGACGTATGTGCCCGAATGGTAGTATGATGGAAATTTGTGCTTGGCGACGCTCGGTGCTTAATTTGATAACATTTGGTAGTTGTGCGTGCACGGCGTTGGAAAGCGTGCACGACGTTCGGCGTCGGCCATACCACGAGGGCAAGCCCGTGTTTGGATATCCGTGCCCGAATGATAATACGGTAAAAAGTTGTGTTTGGCGATGCTCAGCGTTGTATTTGATGACATTTGGAAGTTGGGCGTGCACGACGTTAGAAGGCGTGCACGGCGTGCGGCGTCGGCCAAGTCGCGGGCACGGCGTGCAGTAGCTGGGGGCACCAGGCAGGCGCTGGGCGTGCAGCGCGCGCGGGCCTCGGCAGCAGGCACGGGCGTGCGGGGCGTTGGGCGCTCGGCAGCCTCGACGATGGGCGCGAGCGCGCGCGCGGAGCTCGGCGACACACGACAGCATACGGCAGGTAGGTGCGCTCGGCAGGCGCTAGGCGCGGGCGCACGACGCTGGGCGTGCGGCAGGTGGGCGCGCTGGGCGTGCGACAGATTGGGGCGCCAGCGTGCGGCCCAGGCGCTGGACGCGGGCGCATGGGTGCTGGGCGCAGACGCGCGTGTCGACGCCGGGTTTTCTCGCTTCTCGTCTTTTCCAATTTTAGCCTTTTGGTTTAGATGACGTTTGGAAAAGGTCGGCATTGATGTCGACGGGGTTTTGAAAGATCGTTTTTATGATGAGCCAATTAACCAGAGTCGCCAGTTGGTATATTTGAAATGGATGTACCAACTCATCCGAATTTTCGTGTTTTATAAATCGCTGGCTCATATGTGACTCCGAATTAATTGGTCTGCGAATCGAGATTCATAGAGTTCGGGGGCTTGTTTAAGTGAGGGGAAGGTGTTAGGCACCCCTCGACTTCCGTGAAACACGGTTACCGCAATCTTGATGCTTCTCCTATCCTTTAATTCATGAAATGTGTGTGTGTGTGCGTGCGTGTGTGTGTATGTGTGCTTATGTGAATGTTGTGGTGAGTTTGTATGAAAGAATCATTTGGATTTTAGGGAAAATCGTGTTTTACTTTGAGAATGCTTCGGAATGTCTTTTCGGCATACACGAGATAGCTTTATGAGAAAAGGTTTTGATTTTAATTATCAAAACTATGAGATTTTCGTTAAGTGTCGTTTTAACAAAACAAGAGTTTTAAAACCTTCGTCAAAATAGGAATCGAGATCTATACGTTGCTTTCATAAAATGATGGGCAATTTCTAGGATCTCTTTCACCCTATGCACAAAGATTTAATAAAACGTCAATTATTTATAAAATCATTTCGTGTGTTGTTTTGGAAAACGATTTTTTCTTTAGCTTTCTCGTTAGATATGAATCGACATTTCATTAACGTTTCTCAAATTTTAACCTCGTGATTCTAATATCCTACTTTGATTGATTTTATGAAAATCTTATCATTTAGCTTTGAAATCAATTTCGTGTCATAATTCAAATCGAGCATAAACATGCGTCGGGCTATTCATGGGCATGTAAGCCATCAAAATATCCCCGAACGCCAACAATCACAAATTTCACTATTTCGGGGCCTTAAGCACGATTCTCGCCTTAGCGTCGTTTTAAGGCCCAACGATTACAAATTTACAATGAGAACTGCGTCCTCTGTACTTCTTAAATCAATATATGTCCATCATCGGATCGGGACCCCGGGGTCGCTTTCCTAGGCTCACAACCAAGTATCCACACACAAACAATCGGATATTACAAGAAAATAAACCAACCCGGATAAATCTAACAATACCAAGACATCTTAAAATAACGATTTAAAGGAATTGATACCGAATATAACACCTTAAAACAAACCAAGAAATTTATGAACGAATATCATCGGGTTATTAGGAGGAGTTTATTCCGATGGAAACTTCACTCATAATCCCTAATTCATTGTTCAACAAGATACATGAAAATTATATCTAATTTACCCCAAATCAATAGGACATGAATTGCTAGAACAAATAGAAATTTTCACCTTGCAATTGATCTCCAATGGATGTGAACTTGTGTATTTGAATAGGATAAATGATGTATTTGATACAACCAAACTCAAAAGAATTAATTCCACTCTTTTTTTCCTCTTCTTTCTCCCTATTTTGTTGCAAAATCTAGCTATTTTCTCTCTATTTCCGTGTTTTTTTGCTGCTGCAGAAATTCTTCTTCTTCCAAAACTGCTGAACCCCCTGTATGCTGCCGAAGCTGGCTTAAATAGGCTGGCCAGAGCCAGCCGCAGATCTATCTGCGGCTGGCCGCAGATGGATCTGCGGCTGGCCAGCTGGCACGCCTCCCATCGCACTCAGCTGCTGAGTGCTGATTTCCCCGGTTTTCGTGCTGGCGCACCCACTTGGCCGCAGATCTATCCGCGGCTGGCGGGCTTGACTTTCTCGATTTTCGTGCCACGCCTCGACTTTCGTACCGCAACGTCGGTTTTCGCTGACAGGCTCGTATTCCGCAGTCCGGGAACTTCCGGGAGACGTGCCACCTCATTCGGAAGTGCCTGCTTCGGACGGCTTTATTGTCACGTAAACTTGGTTTGCCCAAAACATTGCGGCGGGGCCGGGCGCTCGCCCTTGTGTCCGCTCCTTTGCTCCCGCAAGCTGGTTCAATTGACGATTTCGCCCTCCTGTCATGGTTAGTAGAAGGAAACGCAAAATTTGGGTGTCTACAGCTGCCCCTCTTTATCATGTTTATGAAATGATAAATGAAATGAACAGGATAAAGAATAGACACTCGATGCATGAATGACAGTTCGTAAGAATGACAGTGCATACATGATGTCTCACACATATAGCTTATGATGCAACATAAGATGCAATGCACGCAAGACATTCGTAAGAGTGTCAATGTATCAACCCCTTGACCGTGTTCGTTAGTCTTTGGGTTCACTCTTTCAATCTATCGTCTCGTTCGGGGCCGGGTATCGTCGCCGGGTCACCCATCTCGTAACCCCCGGTTATCGTCGCCGGTTGGTTATCTGTCGGAGCCGGTTATCGTCGCCGGACATCCATCTCGTGATCGCCGGTCATCGTCGCCGGTCAATCGTCTCGTCGGGGCCGGGTATCGTCGCCGGTCACCCACCCATCTCGTAACCCCCGGTTATCGTCGCCGGTTGGTTATCTGTTGGAGCCGGTTATCGTCGCCGGTCATCCATCTCGTGATCGCCGGTTATCGTCGCCGGTCAATCGTCATGTCGGGGCCGGGTATCGTCGCCGGTCACCCATCTCGTAACCTCCGGTTATCGTCGCCGGTCGGTTATCTTGTCGGAGCCGGTTATCGTCGCCGGTCATCCATCTCGTGATCGCCGGCTATCGTCGCCGGTCGATCGTCATGTCGGGGCCGGGTATCGTCGCCGGTCACCCATCTCGTAACCCCCGGTTATCGTCGCCGGTTGGTTATCTTGTCGGAGCCGGTTATCGTCGCCGGTCATCCATCTCGTGATCGCCGGTTATCGTCGCTGGTCGATCGTCATGTCGGGGCCGGGTATCGTCGCCGGTCACCCATCTCGTAACCCCCGGTTATCGTCGCCGGTTGGTTATCTGTCGGAGCCGGTTATCGTCGCCGGACATCCATCTCGTGATCGCCGGTTATCGTCGCCGGTCGATCGTCTCGTCGGGGCCGGGTATCGTCGCCGGTCACCCATCTCGTAAACTTTTCACTTCAACACGTCAAATGGCTGCAAGGGAGCAAGGTGGGACCCACCAGGGCCAGCCGCAGATGGATCTGCGGCCAGCCGCAGATGGATCTGCGGCCAGCCGCAGAGACATCGGCGGCCATGAGCGGGCCTTCAATCCAACGCGGCTCCTCCAGATCTGTCACGTTCTACTGGTAAGCCAAAGAGGTTCTCGCGAGTGTGCTCGTTCGCAAGGGCTTTTTGTCGATTTGTTCAACTTTCCTCATGCAAAAAAAACTGTTCCGGTAGGATTGATCTACACGCTACAGGTAACACTTTGACCGGTCACTTTCCAATTTCGTCAATGTTTTGCTATACATTTGACTATTTACATGTTTAAAGATAAAATGTATGCTTTACGATGCTATGTAATGTACCATCATATATACATGCTATGTATCAACTATGTGAGTCCTATTTTATGTTCATGAGGTGGTCCCACATATTGTTATTCCTTTTCTGCAATAAAAACATGCATTACATGCTGTAATTACACATATAAATGCAATTTAGATCCGTTGGAGACTTTGATTGATGGAAAACATGTTTGGCTTAGGCCTGGGATGTCCATTTTACAAACGGAACTCTGCCGATTTTTTTTTTTTTTTATTTTTTATTTTTTATTTTTTTTTTTTATTTTATTTTTTTTTTTTTTATTTTTTTTTTATTTTTTTTTTTTTTGATAAACATGCATCATGTTGCATTAATCATATGATGAGGCTAGAAATTTAGAATGTTCATTACATAATTTTAAAAGGAAACTTACCTTCTTTCTCGCCCGTTCTATTCCAGCTATGGATCGTGATGCGCCCAGTAGCTCCTCCGCCTCTCGGACTTCGGGTGTTCGCCGTCGTAGGGCTGCACCCACTCCTGTTCCTCCTCGGACCCGTCAGGCTCGTCGTTTGACGGAGGCTGTTATTCGTCCTGGTCATCCGGACGTTGAGGAGGCTGTCCCTCCGGAGGTCGCGGCAGAGGGGCCATCCTCCAGCACACCGGCTCCATCTACTCATCAGGCTCCTTCTGGCGCCTCTGTGCAGATACCCGATCTTTTGGGTCGGGATCTCAGTCGTCACCCTTCAGCATCTCTCGTGGCTAACGAGGTGTATTTCAACTCTATTCTGATTTCACTCTCAATTTCTCCATTCTCCTTTTATCCGGATTGACCCCTTGGTGATTGCCCCAGGTACCCGAGTTTACCCAGCCGAGGGGTAACTGGTTCAACATCTATTCCCTTTACGCGGCCCTGCACAGTGATTATCGGGCGATGGTGGACTCTTGGGGCTTCCGACATTTCTTCACTATCATCCCCCGCCAGTGCCCCTGGGGTTACATGAGGGCTTTGTCCGAGCGATGGTTCCACCAGACGCAGTCTCTTCATCTCCTCGACTGCGAGGTCGTGTTGACCCCATGGGACTGGAGGTACATTACTGGCATTGAGTTTACCGGGTCCCGCGTCCCCTTGGATCTTGATATCACCCCTGTGGAGGTTCGAGCTTTGCTGGGCTTCGCTGCTGAGGACCGGGTCTTTAAGGCCCGTAGCATTCGATCCAGCGCTTTGGCTGTCGATGCAGTCGGGGGTCTCTATGCGCTGCCTATTCCAGCAGATCAGGGCACCAGGGACATTCTGCTACGACGCCTGTTCCTGACGATCATGAGGGGTTGTTTCCTAGGGAACAACTCCTCCACCATTCATTTCAGCGTCGTGGGAGCGGTTAGAGACGTGGATCGCATCAGTGACTATGACTGGGGGTCATTCACCTTTGCCTATTTCCTCCACGGCATGCGCCTACGCTCGGAGGGACAGACTGATGCCTGGCTCGGTTTCTACCACTTTCTGCTGGTGAGTCCATTCCTCCTCTCTCTTACTGTATTTCTTTTCCTTTCATCTCTTTTCTGTATTTGATAGTGACTCGTGCCTTGCCTTGTTTCTATTCACAGTTCTGGGCTTACGAGCGGCTGCCATGTCTGAGGCCTCTCACTACTCTGGGCCCGGACACCTATCCTCGGGGTCGGCGATGGCATCACAGTACTCTGGAGGAGGTCCCCGTGTCGGGCAGCTTTGCACATTGTCGTATTCAGCTGGAGTTGATCACGGCTGCCGACAGTCGTCTGGATTCCCTACCTCTTCCGAGCATCTGACTGTGGGGTTTTGCTGACGGGCATCCTTCCGGCCCAGAGTTCGAGCTTTCCACCCGTCGCCTCACTTTGCAGAGTGTTGGAGGCTGGGTGATGTATCTGGGATGAGCGCGCATTCAGATACGTCACTGGGGAGATCCGCATCCCGCACTCCCTTTCCTTCACTACTTTCTGGCCGCTGGATTCCCAGCCCTCGGAGATCATGCTTGCCGGGGAGGACGGTCGGATGCTTTCCACGGGTCCCACTACGAGTGATGCATTCCGTACATGGTGGGTGCCCCGTTCCATCGGTCCTCAGACTCGGGCCACTTTCTTTCTTGGAGATATGGTTCCAGGCTCGGTGACGATGACCGATTGGGCTGCCTGCGTTCGGACCCCTACCCATGCTGAGCAGATCGCCTCATTGACCCGTCAGGTAGATCAGTTGTCGCTGTTTATTCGGGGGTTGGGCCGGGCCCCGGAGGAGGCTTACACCTACGATCCTGACGGTGCAGGTTATGATGCAGGCCCGAGTTCATCTGATGCCACAGCGCATCCCTACATCCCTGATATGAACTTTGGTCCTCCGAGCTCGACGACTCCAGGGGATCAGTTCGAGGATCCTGCTTTCATAGACGATACTGATTTTATTTAGACCAGGATAGGATAGGGCCCTTTGTATCAGCACCTGCTTAGATTTCTTTTTTCATTTATGCACTATGTACTGAACTCATTTATTTATTTATGCACAGTCTTCTTTTTCATTTTTATGGGATTCACCTGCTTTATTATTAACTGTATGATGCATGCTTTTTATTTATGGGTAGAGAATGACCCCTGTACAGTCTTTTTGATACTATTTTTTCACAGATGTCGTCCTCGGATGCCGTGGTTCGTTTGGATTCCATTCCTCCCACAGGGTTGATTGGCAGCCTCTTCCGCTGGTTGGACAGTTTACTGCCGGCAGACAGGATTATCGCAGATGGTCTTTTGGGACATTCTTGGTCCTTACTGACCTTTCAGGTGCCAGCGGGTTTTGTGGATGGTCTTCTGAGTTATTGGGCCCCTGCCCGTCAGGTGTTTAGGTTAGGGACAGTAGAGCTGACCCCCACCCTTGAGGAGTATGCTCGCTTTACCGGCTTGCCGTTGGACGGCCCTTGTGCTAGGGTCACAGTTGGTTCCATGCGCCGTCAATTCTTGACTTTCACCGGTTTGCGGAGGGCTGTCTTATTACCGGTAATCATATCAGACCACATGGTTCCTCTTCAATTCTTGATTGACCGATTTGGCTCACCTGACAGTTTCCGTCTTTTCCTCGGTAATTTTTCCGTGTCCGAGGAACGCTGGGACGCCTTGAGAGTGGACGTTCTGATGGCCTGTGTCATCTCAGTTTTGTACTTGCCTGCAGGGTCCGATCATTTGGACATGCGGATTGTTGCGGCCGTTAGGGCCCTTCAGGAGGATCACACCATTCTCCCCATGGTATTGGCGGATACCTACATGTCGGCCACATATTGTCAGTCCTTCCGAGGGAGATTCTTTAGAGGGAGTTCGACCTTGTTGTACATATGGTTCATGAGTCATCTTAGTCCCATCGGCCATTTCCGCCGCCAAGGGTTTTGCTTCAGTCACAAACATAGCCGCGCAGTTTCCGTTTTGTCCCATGAGCTGTACGGATGCGGTCTCCTGGACAGCATTTCTGTCGGTCATCGAGGATCCCTTTCATCTATTGGTCTACTCGGGCTATTGCTCCTTCATGCGTTTCTTGACCCATGTGCCTGACCTGGATTTCATTCCCATTGCTGGGTTAAGGGGCGTGACGACCTATCATCCCCTGGCGGTTATGGGGCAGTTTGATCAGACACAGGAATTACACCCCTTCGCGGGTGCAGCCGCATACCGATTCCTTATATCATCCTGTACAGAGAGGGATCTATTGCAGGTATACGAGCTTTGGGATCGCAGGATCTTTGCCGAATATAGTGCGAGCTGTCACATCCAGACACTTGCCTACGTACAGTGGTTGCGTGGAGACCTGGATTCGGCTAGTTTGAGTCGGACTGGGGCCTTTGATGACTCTGGAGTGATTTTCACAGAAGATACCACAGACCATTCTATTTCAGCCGATTCTGCCCCGAGTCGGGTCGCTGAGGATTCTCGGCTCCGCCTGGCCCTGATTACTACTGAAGCCGAGAGGGATGCCGCCCTTGCTGAGAGAGATGATGCCATTCGGGCTAGAGATGTTGCCATTGCTGATAGAGAGGCCATTGTATTTCAGACCAGGGCAGTGGTAGATGCTCATTTTGGGACTGTCAGCCGAGCTACTGCTTTACTGGATCGTATTGATATGATGGGGCAGCAGATTGCAGGAGATGCTGATGCTTCAGATCTATCCACCACCCTGTCCATCCTGCTTCCGCTAGTTTCAGATTTGTAGATTATTTTATTTCCTGCATAGACTATGTTGGTTTCATCAGTTATTGAAAGAGAAATCTTGTAATAAAACGACTTATATATATAGACATGCATTTAAATTTAGTCATTTTCCCCTTTTGTCGTATCATTGCCCTCCATTGGATCATCATTTTGTCCAACTGACCATGATTTTGACATTTCGCCTTCTTTCTTTCCTCAAGACTTGATGGAGATTTGACAGATATTGCCGCACACCTTTTGATTTCGTCGGATTGAATCTCAGATTTTGGATAACTGTGTGGGTTGGATCAGGGTATGTATTCTGGGATGAAACTGGTTAGGCAGTTGGTTTCGGGAAGGTTTTGAGGGTGTAGGAAGGTTTTATCTGGCTATCGAAAATTGGTTTTGGTCAGGGAAAGGATTATTTTTAAAGGATCGGACCGCGCCATGATGGCTGCCTACGTACCCCCACAAGTTGGGAGATCAGGTCCTACGTAGTTCGCTCTCAGGGGAAAAAGGAACTGATTATTTAAGCGTAGAACAGCAACACCGAGTCAGAATTGAGGGGTTGTGGAAATACCTCACCATCCATTTCTTGCAATATGAGGGCCCCTCCGGATAGTACTTTCTTGATCACAAATGGCCCTTCCCAGTTCGGGGCAAACTTCCCCTTGGCCTCGTCTTGACAAGGCATGATTCTTTTCAACACCAAATCGTTTTCCTTGAACTTCCGAAGTCTTATCTTTTTATCGTACGATCGAGAGATCCTCTGTTGATATAGCTGACCATGCCAAATGGCAGCCACCCTCCTTTCATCAATCAGGGCCAATTGGTCATATCGACTTTGCATCCAATCCTCTTCGCTTATCTGAGCGTCGATCACTATTCTGAGGGACGCCATCTCAACCTCGACTGGTAGAACAGCCTCCATTCCATACACCAAAGCGTAAGGGGTTGCCCCTGTAGAAGTACGCGTTGATGTTCGGTATGCCAGCAAGGTGAGGGGTAACAGATCTGGCCATCCCCGATGATTAGCAGACATTTTTTGCCATGATCTTCTTGATGTTCTTATTGGCCGCCTCCACTGCCCCATTCATTTTGGGACGGTAAATGACGGAATTGAGATGCTTAATCTTGAACTGGTCACACAGTCCTTTCATGAGGGCGTTGTTTAAATTCTTGGCATTGTCGGAGACTACAACCTCAGGTTGCCCATATCGGCAAATGACATTATTCCTGATGAAGCTGACGATGACCTCCTGAGTGACCTTGGGGAAAGAGGCTGCTTCTACCCATTTGGTGAAATAATCGATCATGACGAAGATGAATCGGTGCCCGTTGCTTGCTTTGGGCTCTATTGGTCCGATTACATCCATTCCCCACATTGAAAATGGCCAGGGGGAGGTCATACAGTGCAGTTCATTTGGAGGCGTATGGATCACATTACCGTGCGCCTGACATTGATAACATCGTTTGACATGATCATCGCAATCGGCTTTTAAGGTCAACCAATAATGCCCTGTTCTCAAAATCCTTTTGGCTAGCATCGGTCCACTCATATGTGGCCCACACACCCCGCCATGGATTTCATTCATAATCCTTTGGGATTGCGTTTCGTCTACGCATCGCAACAGTCCCAACCCGGCATCCCTTTTGTAAAGTGAATCGCCACTCAGGTAAAACTTCATCGCCATCTTTTGAATTCTCATCCTTTCAGTCCGATTTGCCTGATCGGGAAGGGATCTGTCTCTCAGATATTCCCTTATGTCGTGATACCAGGGTTGCCTCGTCAACACCACCTCGTTTGATAACACTGCCACATTTTCCTCATATGCCGGGGCACTCTGTACGGTGATCTCAATCTGTGGACTGTCCCTACTCTTGATCACGTGGACTAAGGAAGCCAAAGTTGCCAATGCATCGGCAAAATCATTCCGTCCCCGAGGAATATGGCGGAAGGCGATATCCTCGAACTCTTGCATAAGCTGGGTGACACAACGATGGTATGGAAGTAACCGAAGCTCCTTAGTGTTGTATACCCCCCGATTGCTTGTCTGATTACCAATTCTGAATCCCCGAATACCGCTAGTCTTTTTACTCCCATGTCACGGGCCAATCGGAGTCCCAAGATACACCCCTCGTATTCAGCGGTGTTGTTCGAATTGCTGAAACGAAGTTTAGTGGCCACGGGGTATTGTTCTCCGGTGATAGAGACTAGGACCGCTCCGGCTCCTGCCCCCTCGGCATTCATGGCACCATCAAAATACAGCTTCCAAAATTGTCCCTCGTCATCACATCTTTCGCGCGATACCCAAAATATATCCTCGCCCGGGAGAGGAGTTTCTAACGGCTCCATCCCTCCTGCCGGGGCTTTCTGCCAACTGATCTGCAATTCCCTGCCCTTTCATGGCCTTCTGGGTCACGTACACCATGTCAAACTGTTGTAAAATTAACTGCCATCTTGATAGTCGACAATTCAGCATGGGCCTTTCGAAAATATATTTCAGGGGATCCATTCTTGATATCAGGTACGTTGTATGCCCCTGGAGGTAGTGCTGTAATCTCCCTGCCCGCCCAGGCCAGAGCACAACAAGTCTTCTCGATGGGAGTGTAATTCTGCTCACATTGGCTAAATCTTTTGCTGAGGTAATAGATGGCCTGCTCCTTACCCGCCTCATTTTTCTGTCCCAGCATGCATCCCATCGCAATGGCATTGACCGATATGTACATAAACAGAGGGATCCCATCCTTCGGGGGTACCAGCACTGGTGCCTCAGTCAATTGCTTTTTAATGGTCTGAAACGCCTTCTGACATTGCTCATTCCACTCTTGGGAAACCCCTTTTCTTAACAGTTTGAAAATGGGCTCACATGTAGTCGTCAAGTGGGATATAAAACGGCTGATAAAGTTTATCCTTCCGAGGAATCCCCTTATCTCCTTCTCTGTGCGAGGTGCTGGCATATCCACAATGGCCTTAATCTTTGCTGGATCCAACTCAATGCCCCGATCACTAACCAGGAATCCCAAGAGCTTGCCTGACTGCACTCCGAAAGCACACTTGGCTGGATTGAGTTTCAAATTATACTTTCTGAGCCGATCGAATAGCTTTTTGAGATGAGTTATATGATCGGACTCTACCTTCGACTTCACAATAATGTCGTCCACGTAGACCTCTATCTCCTTATGCATCATATCGTGGAACAAGGCCATCATGGCTCTCTGATAAGTAGCCCCTGCATTTGTGAGACCGAAAGCCAGTCGTCTATAGCAGAAAGTGCCCCAGGGGGTGATGAATGCGGTCTTTTCCCGATCTTCCTCCGCCACCATTATCTGATGATATCCTGCGAAGCAATCCACAAAAGAGTACATTTCGTACTGGGCCGTGTTATCTACCAGGATGTGTATGAAAGGCACCGGGAAGTTGTCCCTGAGACTGGCCTTGTTTAGATCTCTGTAGTCCACGCATACCCTCACCTTTCCTCCAGGTTTAGCTACTGGGACTACATTGGATAGCCATTCCGGGTAAGTAGATACCATAATGATTCCCGCCCTGAACTGTTTGATGATCTCCTCCTTCACCTTTAAACTCCACTCAGGTTTCAACTTCCTCAGTTTCTGCTTGACAGGCCTGAAGCCCTCCTTGATGGGTAATCGGTGTACCACAATGTCGGTGGATAAGCCAATCATATCCTCATGAGACCAGGCGAAGACATCCTCATATTGTTTAAGCAACTCAGTCATTTCGGCTTTTTGGCTGGGGGTAAGGTCCGTCCCTATCTTGAGTTCCTTTGGCTGGTCAGGGGTTCCAATATCAATGGTGATGGTTTGGTCCAAGTTGGGTTTGGGTTTATCCTCGACCCATCCCTTGATCTCGTCAGGTGCGTCGTCGTAATCTGTCTCATCTTGTTCAATGCCCATTAAATCGAAATCCAGCTCAATGTCAAAATCATAATCATCATTCAAATTTGAAAGACCGTTTGTTAGGCAAGGATTACTCAAATTGGTACACCTGACATGAAACAAAATACTTGTCATATATAAATCATTTTTTCACGATGATCGCATTTTCAAATAACAAGAAGAAACGACATAATGATGCAGAAATAAAACAACAACAAAAATAACTTCTTCATTCCCCCATCATCGGGGGTCAATCACCCTGACGTCGAGCTTTACCCCTGTTTGGATATCACTGGTTTCTGGGTCCAATTGTCGATGGTCAGGTCAGCTGAAATGCGCTGGATGAAAGAGGTCCTCACATCGGACACCTCCCCGATGATTACGGATACGTCGCCTGAGTTCTCCTCCATACCCTCTCCAGGAATAATCAGTCCTGCCCAATCGATGACAGGCACAACTTGTTGGGCTCCCGTGTGGTATGATAATATTCGTCCCCTCCTTACTGCTTGTTGATTGTCCGGGGATGTAGCATTTGGTTTCAAACTCTTTTGCGACCTCCTGCAGGAAACTTTTCCCTCCGGGCCGACTCACTATGTGTGGGGGTTAACTCTTCATTCCCTGCCCCAATCACAGGCCTGCTGATCCCCTGCCCATTGTCGACTTTGGTCACTGGACTGCCAACTAGTCGAATCGGAGTCGCACCCTGACGGTGTCCCCGTACTGCGCCCACATGGTATCCCAATCCTGCTTTGCCTATCTGCTGTGGTAGGTGGATGGGCTCGGTGATTCCTGACTAGACTGCTTTTTCCCTAGTCCCTGTCCAGGTTGGAAGTTCATTTTAATCATTTCCTTTGCCACAAAGGTGAGTTCCGGAGAGACCCTTGGTTTCACAGCTGGAGCTCCCAGGCATCTATAATGGGGAGTGCTAGTCTCTAGTGCTTGAAAGCTGGCAGGTGCCGCTGACTCATCCACATTGATTACTGGTAGGCCACTCCTGGGAGGAGAAGGGTCATCACATTCGGCCGAGATTGTTACCAGATTCCCATCGATGATCAACTTGATTTGTTGGTGGAGCGTGGAAGGAACTGCCCCGGCCATGTGTATCCACGGCCTCCCTAACAGCAGGTTGTAGCTTGCCGTGATATCCAGGACTTGGAAGGAGATATCAAAAGTACAGGGTCCTATCTCCACTGGCAATTCTATCTCTCCGATGGTGTCCCTCCGGGATCCGTCAAAAGCCCGAACCACCACATGACTGGCCCGCAGGCGCTTGGGACTGATGTTCATTTTCTTCAGCGTACTGAGAGGACATATATTCAATGCCGATCCCCCGTCGATCAGTACCCCATTCATGACATATCCTGAGGAGATTACTGCAATGTGTAGCGGTTTTCGGTGCCCCCTTCCCTCTCCGGGAATGTCCTCATCTGTAAAGGATATTGCATCGGTTTCCAATAAGTGGCCTACCAACCGGCTGAAACCCTCCTCACTAATTTCTTTGGGCACAAATGCCTCCTCCAGAACCTTCATCAGGGTTTTGCAATGCTCACTAGATGACAACACCAAATCCATGACTGATGTTAGGGTTGATTCCTCATTTAAAATCTGGATCCCCCTCATTTCTGGGTGATCCATCCTTTTCAAAAACTCTATGGCCCTTTCCTCAGAAACCTCTTCATTTTTTCTCTTTTGGCTCTCAAGGACTCGCTCGGGCAGATATAAGGGGTTCCCCTTGGTCGTCACGGAAGCACAACTGGCCGCTTCCTCGGGTATTCCCCCGTAATTCCAGGGTACAGTCTTCAGATTACTGATAGGGAGTTGTGGCCTTGCAGCAAAAATGATGGGCCTCGGAGCTGTCAACTTGATAGGTCCCTCTATGTTATTCGTACTTACCCCTATCAACTTGATGGGCGTTACCCTCGCACTCCCATGGTCATGTATCACATTTATCATCTCCTCAACTTTCTGCACATAGTTCAACCTTGGCGGCCCCCCAGCCTCACTTGCCTCCGTCGCATTGACTCCCCCTCCATCATGTCTTGGCAGGGGATTTGCCTTAACATTCGGGGAATCCGGCTGTTCCACCACAATCTCTCCACTGTCAATCAGGTTTTGGATTCGATGCTTTAACGTCCAGCAATCCTGTGTATCATGGCCAGGGGAACTGGAGTGGTATGCACACCGCTTGCTCGGGTCAAACCTTCTACCCTTTGGGTCACTCGGGGGTGCCAAACCAACAATCTTCTTTTGGGCTACTAATACCGCTAATACTCGTTCAAGCGGCTCCCCGAGCGGGGTGAATACTCGGTTTTGCGAGGCCTCATATCTTCTTCGCCCCTCTGCTCTTTGATCTGAGAAATTGGGCTGTCGGGGTGGCCCTCCCCTCTGTGCCTGTACCGGAAGATGGCTTTCTGCTTTACCGGACGACCCTTGTAGGATGAGGGAAACATCCTCTTCCTTCCTCTTTTGGACTCTCCGGGAAGTGCTGCCATAGTTTCCATTCTGTATTTGCTCGGCAGCAGTTTCTAAAGCAGTAAGATCCCGGATTTTACCCGATTTCAACCCCATGTCAACCATCTCTCCATGTTTAATCATTTCTGCAAAAGGTCTTCCAATCCCCGAGATGACCCTCTCATAATACGGTGCCTCCTGAATGTCTACAAAGGTCATTACCATCTCTGATTCGCTCATCGGGGGGGTTACCTGTGCGGCCATGCCCCTCCATCTTTGCGCATATTCCCTGAAGGACTCCCTAGGCTGTTTTTTAACCTTTGTCATTTGGTACCTGTCAAGAGCCATCTGGGCCTGAAAGCTGTATTGGGTTAAGAAGGTATGGGCCAATTCCTCCCAGTTGTGGATTCGGGCGTTGTCGAGGCGGGCATACCAGATTCTTGCCTCCCCTGTTAAGCTTTTCTGAAATAACTGCATTCTTAACCCCTCGTCTTCGGCATAAGACCCGAGTTCTCCAATGTAGATTTTCAAGTGTGTATAGGGGTCTCCCTTTCCATTGTATTTTTCAAACTCGGGAACTTTGAACTTTTCTGGATATCTGGCCCCGTGGAAAACACATAAATCCGAGTAATTAACCCTGCCCAGGGAGCCTATGCCCCTTAGAGATTGGATGGTCTCCTCCATGTGTTTCATTTTTCTCCGAAGGTCGTCATTATCCCCTTCTTCTGGGATAGTAATCACTGTCCTGCTAGGTATGGGAACGGCCCTTGTAATGACTGGCTCGTCCTTGAGTTGGGGTTGGTCATCCTTACCCAGGTTTGCAATATTTTTAGGAGGATTCTGGTCACCCCCCAGTGGTGGAATATTATGTGGTCCTTGGCTTACCGGATCCTGTCTGATTAAGAACTGCTCTTTTAGCATCGTGGCCATTTCCATCATCTGTCTTTTAAAATCATCAAACTCCTCCCGAGATATGGAATTATGGTTAGGAAGATCAGCCATTTCAGCTGTAGAGACCTGGGCTTTCTTAGACTGCGAACGGGTTTGAGGAGCAATCCTACAGAGACAACGGTTCGAAGTTTAGTCCCGGGGAAATGAAAACATGGATGCATGCTAAAATTGTAAAATTTTTTGTGTGTTTTTTTTTGTTTTTTAATCTTTCCCTGTAAAACAGAAAGTTAGTAGTCCTTTAGTGCCATAACCAATGCCAAACATGCTTTATTATGCTCCCCCAACTATTCCCTGCAATTCACAGCGGTTAGTAATCTCTTTCGACACAGAAAAAGGGATGTATGAATATTGAATGAGATCATGACATTTAGACATATAAACGTAAAAAGGCATGAAGAGACTTTTCCTGCGTTGGGTTTATCAGAGGCTGACCTACCCTAGGGTTACTCTCACGGGCTTTTCGGCATGAAGGTTCCCAAATCTTCGCAATCTACTCGTTTGAGCCCTTTCGATTGGAGCGGATTTGAGTGGTGCGTTTCCTGAGCCATCTCCGGGGAGCAGCCCCATCGAGTCCAGTAATAAGCAACCGACGGGTTCGCCTCAGGAGGAGGTACAATCTCAACATACATTCACATTCATCGTCCTCACCGTATGCAAATGATTACTTTAAGGTAAATCAACTCCATTCAAATCATTCATTCATTGGGCAAAAGCACACATTCACACAACAATAAGTAAAATGGGTCAAAATGTTGCACGCACATACATATTCATAAAATTTTTAGAGGATATGATAGCATCAAGATTTGAACGCGGCTTAAGCCCTCTAATTTCCCCAGCAGAGTCGCCAGCTGTCGACGCCGGGTTTTCTCGCTTCTCGTCTTTTCCAATTTTAGCCTTTTGGTTTAGATGACGTTTGGAAAAGGTCGGCATTGATGTCGACGGGGTTTTGAAAGATCGTTTTTATGATGAGCCAATTAACCAGAGTCGCCAGTTGGTATATTTGAAATGGATGTACCAACTCATCCGAATTTTCGTGTTTTATAAATCGCTGGCTCATATGTGACTCCGAATTAATTGGTCTGCGAATCGAGATTCATAGAGTTCGGGGGCTTGTTTAAGTGAGGGGAAGGTGTTAGGCACCCCTCGACTTCCGTGAAACACGGTTACCGCAATCTTGATGCTTCTCCTATCCTTTAATTCATGAAATGTGTGTGTGTGTGCGTGCGTGTGTGTGTATGTGTGCTTATGTGAATGTTGTGGTGAGTTTGTATGAAAGAATCATTTGGATTTTAGGGAAAATCGTGTTTTACTTTGAGAATGCTTCGGAATGTCTTTTCGGCATACACGAGATAGCTTTATGAGAAAAGGTTTGATTTTAATTATCAAAACTATGAGATTTTCGTTAAGTGTCGTTTTAACAAAACAAGAGTTTTAAACCTTCGTCAAAATAGGAATCGAGATCTATACGTTGCTTTCATAAAATGATGGGCAATTTCTAGGATCTCTTTCACCCTATGCACAAAGATTTAATAAAACGTCAATTATTTATAAAATCATTTCGTGTGTTGTTTTGGAAAACGATTTTTCTTTAGCTTTCTCGTTAGATATGAATCGACATTTCATTAACGTTTCTCAAATTTTAACCTCGTGATTCTAATATCCTACTTTGATTGATTTTATGAAAATCTTATCATTTAGCTTTGAAATCAATTTCGTGTCATAATTCAAATCGAGCATAAACATGCGTCGGGCTATTCATGGGCATGTAAGCCATCAAAATATCCCCGAACGCCAACAATCACAAATTTCACTATTTCGGGGCCTTAAGCACGATTCTCGCCTTAGCGTCGTTTTAAGGCCCAACGATTACATATTTACAATGAGAACTGCGTCATCTCTACTTCTTACATCAAGATATGTCCATCATCGGATCGGGACCCCGGGGTCGCTTTCCTAGGCTCACAACCAAGTATCCACACACAAACAATCGGATATTACAAGAAAATAAACCAACCCGGATAAATCTAACAATACCAAGACATCTTAAAATAACGATTTAAAGGAATTGATACCGAATATAACACCTTAAAACAAACCAAGAAATTTATGAACGAATATCATCGGGTTATTAGGAGGAGTTTATTCCGATGGAAACTTCACTCATAATCCCTAATTCATTGTTCAACAAGATACATGAAAATTATATCTAATTTACCCAAATCAATAGGACATGAATTGCTAGAACAAATAGAAATTTTCACCTTGCAATTGATCTCCAATGGATGTGAACTTGTGTATTTGAATAGGATAAATGATGTATTTGATACAACCAAACTCAAAAGAATTAATTCCACTCTTTTTTTCCTCTTCTTTCTCCCTATTTTGTTGCAAAATCTAGCTATTTTCTCTCTATTTCCGTGTTTTTTGCTGCTGCAGAAATTCTTCTTCTTCCAAAACTGCTGAACCCCCTGTATGCTGCCGAAGCTGGCTTAAATAGGCTGGCCAGAGCCAGCCGCAGATCTATCTGCGGCTGGCCGCAGATGGATCTGCGGCTGGCCAGCTGGCACGCCTCCCATCGCACTCAGCTGCTGAGTGCTGATTTCCCGGTTTTCGTGCTGGCGCACCCACTTGGCCGCAGATCTATCCGCGGCTGGCGGGCTTGACTTTCTCGATTTTCGTGCCACGCCTCGACTTTCGTACCGCAACGTCGGTTTTCGCTGACAGGCTCGTATTCCGCAGTCCGGGAACTTCCGGGAGACGTGCCACCTCATTCGGAAGTGCCTGCTTCGGACGGCTTTATTGTCATGTAAACTTGGTTTGCCCAAAACATTGCGGCGGGGCCGGGCGCTCGCCCTTGTGTCCGCTCCTTTGCTCCCGCAAGCTGGTTCAATTGACGATTTCGCCCTCCTGTCATGGTTAGTAGAAGGAAACGCAAAATTTGGGTGTCTACAGCGCGCTGGGCGTGCGGTAAGTTGGCGCGCTGGGCGTGCGGCAGATTGGAGCGCCAGCGTGCGGCCAGGGCGTGGGCGCGGGCGTGCGGCAGCCAGCGTGGAGGCTGCAATGCTGACAAATGTCAATCGAAAATTGAAGGATGAAGCTCCCACCGAAGTTGAAGGATCCAGGGAGTTTTAACATTCCTTGTTCAATCGGAAATCAATTTGTTGGGAAAGCTTTGTGCGATTTGGGAGCAAGTATCAACCTTATGCCCCTATCCATTTACAAGAAATTGGGGTTAAAGGAAGCAAAGCCAACAAATGTCACCTTACAGCTTGCTGATAGATCAATCACGTATCCAATGGGTATAGTGGAGGATGTTCTGGTAAAGGTTGATAAATTGATTCTTCCAGCAGATTTTGTGGTTTTGGATTATGAGGAGGATCGGGATATTCCAATAATCTTGGGTAGACCATTTTTGGCGATTGAAAGAACACTGATCGACGTGCCAAATGGTGAATTAACTATAAGAGTGAATGACCAAGTAGTGAAGTTTCAGGTGTTCAAAGCAATCAAACTCCCAAGCAACACCGGTGATTATTATTTGACCCCGAAAGGGGATGACTTGGTTCATAATGACCCTCAAGGAAGGGTTGGTCTTAAAACTATGCTTCCTGAAGAAATGCATAATAGAAAACAAACAATGTGGAAAGGGACAAATGATAACACACTGTTGGGTATGTGCAGCTGTGAGCAAGAGCAACTATAAGATCCCAGCAGAGCCCGATTAAGCCACATAAAATGAGGGAGTAGTCAGGCTGAGGACTTTAACTTAAGCGCTATTTGGGAGGCAACCCAAATCTCCATTTTATTTTTCGAGCTATTTTGTTTATTTTATTTTATTTTAATTTTAATTTTTTTTATTTCTTCTCAAAAAAAAAAGTAAAAAAAAGTTTGGTGTGGTTTATTTTTGATTTTAAGATTAATTGTGATTAATGTGTGTAATATTGCTTGTTGCAGACATCCAACATTGAAAATCATATCAGCAGCACTATTGCTGATGCTTGTCCTTAATAGCAGCTCATATGCAAATTTTTGGCATTCCACTCTTTTGTCTCTCTCCTCCAAAGCCAAGAGCCAACATATTGCACATCATATCAAAGTTAAAATCCACTACCCATTGTCCAACTTAGCATACAAGGCTTGCAATTCATCATCAAATTCACCATCTTAGCCTTCAATTCACCAAGGGTTTCAAGGATTTGGCTAGTTTGCAAGGTTTTGCTCTTCCTCCCTAAAAGCGAAGGTATTAGCGTTGAACTCGAATTTTTCTTGCTTGGAGTTGTGCTTGGGTTGAGTTTTATTGCAGGAACGCTCTATTTCTCCCATTGCAAGACTCTGTAGAGGCTTAGGCTTACTTCCAACTGCACTGACATCTGAGATTTTGGGAGGTGCACGCCACGTGTTTGATATTTGGCCTGAGAGAGTTTCTTAGCTATTGTGGGCTGTTCTTCTTAAGGCATTGATCTGATATGGCTTCCAAGTAACAACTGGGGTGAAGCTTCATCGTCCAAGCTAACTATAGCCCATGACAAGAATTTTGTTAGTCAGGAAGCGTCCAAGCGACACCACACTAGAAGGACGTGGTTGCTTGATTACCCTCAGTGAAGTTCTCTATTTTAATTCTATCTATTATAAACATCGAGGACTATGTTTGTTTTAAGTTTGGGGGTGTGGTAGTTTAATTGAGTTATCCTCGTCTGTCTAGTCGTGTTATGCTGTGTGGTAGTCAAATTTAAGTTTGGGGGTAGTAGTTCGTATTTACGTATTTGTGTGTTTAATTTAGTTTTTGTGTGATTTAAGTATGTTTTTCTTTTTATTCAAAAAAAAAATTTATTTATTTTTAGGATGTGTCTCTTGAGCATTATTTTAATTTGATTTGAACTATAATCCATGGTCTATGATAATGGCTTGTTTGAAGAGATTCTAACTCATGAGACGTAGACAATTGTTGCTTAGTCTTTATGCTTATCGTTCATTGGTTATTATTTTGCTTATGCGTCCTTTCACTTTTATGCACTTACCCATGAGTATTAAGCTAGTTGTATGCTTAGTGAAGGCTTTTATAACCGAATGCTTGTGGGAAATATCTATAAACTCTAGAACTCGTTTAAACATCACTCGAAACAAGGTGTCTAAATTTGTTATGCTTGAATTGATGGTCATGTGGTGAGTTGAGATGGAGCGTAAAACGCACTCACTCATGGACACATGCGTAGGAGAGATAGAGCGTAAAATGCACTCTCTTATAATTGTGATTAAAGAAAGAAAATTGTTTATTGCAAATCTTGCAAGGGGTTGAGGTTGAGCATAAAACGCACTCGCCCATATGAGCATGCTTAAGGATTGAGATGGAGCATAAAATGCACTCACCTAGAGCCCTTGGTTCTCAAAATTTTTGGAATTATGATTTATATACATTTGCGATGAGTGATGTGTCAAGCATGTGGTTTTTGAAGTTTATTTTGATTTCTTTGATAAGGTAATATGGTTGCATAAGTTCATCCGAGCTACACGTGATTTAGTGTTATTGGGTACTCACAAACACACGGAAGGGGCCTTAAGCAAAGTATGACTAGCTAATTGAAATTTTAGACTTGCAACGCTTTGTTTGTTCTCTTGAGTTCCATGTGTTGATGCCTTTGAGAACATTTTCGGCTTATTGATTCATTGCTCAAGTTAGGTTGTATTAAAAATTTTTGAATTGTTTAGTTTAGGTTTGTTTTGCTTGAGGACAAGCAAAGATTTAAGTTTGGGGGTATTCGATGAGGGTGTTTTATACACACAATTTGGGTACCTTTGACCTTGGTAATTTGTTAGTTTTTGGGACTTTTATATGGTTTTTAGTTATTTTTATCATATTTCTACATAGTTTAGTTTTTAGTTATTTTTACATGTTTTATGTTACTTTGATGCATTTTCATTATGTTTGTAGAAATGGAAATAAAGACCGCTCGGATCGTTGTTCGTATTGACTCAATGTCCGTGCTTGGACGTATGTGCCCGAATGGTAGTATGATGGAAATTTGTGCTTGGCGACGCTCGGTGCTTAATTTGATAACATTTGGTAGTTGTGCGTGCACGGCGTTGGAAAGCGTGCACGGCGTTCGGCGTCGGCTATACGACGAGGGCAAGCCCGTGCTTGGATATCCGTGCCCGAATGATAATACGATGAAAAGTTGTGTTTGGCGATGCTCGACGTTGTATTTGATTACATTTGGAAGTTGGGCGTGCACGGCGTTGGAAGGCGTACACGGCGTGCGGTGTCGGCCAAGCCACAGGCACGGCGTGCAGCAGCTGGGGCACCAGGCAGGCGTTGGGCGTGCGCCGCGCGGCGCGCGCGGGCCTCGACAGCAGGCACGAGCGTGCGGGGCGTTCGGTGCTGGGCGCTAGGCAGCCTCGGCGATGGGCGCGCGCGGAGCTCGACGGCACTCGACAACATACGGTAGGTCGGCAGGCGCTGGGCGCGGGCGCGCGGCGCTAGGCGTGCGGCCGGTGGGCGCGTTGGGCGTGCGACAAGTTGGCGCGCTGGGCGTGCGGCAGATTGGGGCGCCAGCGTGCGGCCCAGGCGCTGGGCGCGGGGGCTGGGTTGCACCAGCGTGCGACCAGGGCGTGGCGCGTGCGCTGGCGTGCTGGCGCGCGGCGTGGGCGTGCGACAGCCATCGTGCGGGCGTGCGACACTCAGCATGGGCCAACCAGGGCTTGGGCGCGCGCGCGCCAGGCACCGTGAGGGCGCCAACGCCGTCCTGAGTGCGATCTGACACAGTTTTAGTGCGATCTGAGCTCCATTTTGTCCGATTTTGGCTAGGGTTTCTTGAAGGAGGCTATATATAATCTCTTCTAAGCTTCATATCAGATATCTAGAGAAAGGGAGGCTACAAAATACCTCAAACAACAGGGCTAAAGGCTAAAAATCAAGCTGAATCGAGCCACAAGCTAAGGAACTCAGTCAACAAGAATTGCAAAACTAAGGAGGAGAACTAGAAACCAACAGCAACCCAAGGACCAACATCTGAACAACTTCAAAAGTGGTTTCATTTCTAGATTTTCTACTCCTTTGTAATTCGAATTTGACAATGTATAAATTGAAATTGATGTTTATTGTAGCTATCATGAACTAACCTTCTATTCTAAGATTGCAATGGAACCCAACACTTAAATTGAATTGATTTCTCTCTCTATTGATTTCAGTTATTCATTTGTGAATTGATTGTCATAACCTTTGCTTTCTAGATTAATTGCTTGGCCCGTAATTACCTTGGGAACCTATATGAACTTGACGAACGGATTATAGGTTAAGGCCTAGTTATGATAACATGCGAGAGAATAGATTGTTGTGGGTTATTAATCAGATTAAGTGACGTGTATCTTATTAATTATCTGCAATAATAGGTATCTTAATAGTAGTTGGGATAGATATATACCTAATTACTGCATGCAACCAATTGAGAATCTAGTCTTAATGACTTCCGTTGTGAACGTTGGTAATTGAGGGGACGATTAATTAGATTTGGTGATACGTGTCTATTAATCATTCCTGAAATTAGTCTCTTGATAGTGTATAGGATAGACATATACCTATGGACAGTGTAGGAAGATTCGTGATTGACCATCGACATAGGCTCTTATGTAGTTTTGATTTCTCGGTTGTCAATTCGTATGTTATAACTGATTGAAAAGAGAAAGTTAGAAGATTCAAATGACGTGTTGAGGAAACTTGTAATCTTAGACCTTTCTATCTTGATATTTTACCGCATTTTATTCATTACTTGACTTGTGAACTCAACCAATCAACAAACAATCAAACCTTCTTCGTTTAAATTAGATCAAATTGATATACGATTAGTACTTGGTTATTATTCGTAACAATTCCCTGTGGGTTCGACTCATATCTTATCATGTATTACTTGTGGACCGTGTATACTTGCACGTGTGTGTTTATCGATAGCTAAATCGTCCAACAGTAACATCAATGAAGTTTGCCTAGATATACATTCAGATGATGAAAAGTACATGGGAAGCTTCGTTTTGACTAAGGAAAGCAAGAATTCAAACAAAAATACAAGATAAACACTAGAAGATAAACCTGTCATTTTCAGAGTCAGATGCTTGAAAGATTCTTTCACCAAAAATAAAAGTTTTGAGTCTACATCAGATTTGTCAAAGTTGAAGCATTCTTTTTGCATGAATGAAAGTTTGCAAGTTCTACCAACACAGCTCATGTCATTTAAAATACAAATTTCATACAAAAAACACATCCATTAGATCAAGGTTGGAAGATTAAAAGCATTGAGGAAATTTTAAATTCCTACCAATCAGGTCTGCAACTCTCAAACGACTACTTACTGAATCAAACAAGTATAAAATGACTCCTGTTCATCAAAAGAGGCAAGCGAGTGAAAAAGAAAAGAAGAACTTCAAGTCCAGATGAGAGGCATCTTCAAACAGAGAGTCAAGTAGATCTAGAAACACCCATACACTAGTTCATTACCTTTTATACAAATAATGTCATATTAGTTGAAAGGCTGATGATCTAGATATCGTGCTCACATTGTGGTAGCAGATCTATTTAGAGATCATAGGTTATATGGTTGGTTGTGCATCCTTAAACAACTTGTGAGGTTTGTTGTTTTTTCTTAAACAACATTATATTTATTTTTAGATATGTGTGATTTTTTGTGAACCCTAAAAACAAATGAAGTAAGGAATAAGTTTATCTATGACCTATGAAAACAGATGGGTTATGCACCCGTGTGCATAAGTAGCATATGAGATGCTAAGGTTCTTCTCTGAGCCTAAAAAATCGTGAAATTTGTAAGTTGTACAACAAAACATTGGACTAGTGTCCCGTAGATTAGGCACAAGTTGTGCTGCACCACATAAAAATATCACGTCATTATGTGTTTGCTTGTTTAATTTTAGTTTAGTTTGTGTCTTGTTTATATATTGAACTCACTGTGAGTCAGTCGAGTTTATCAGTAAACAGAACCACATCTACAATGAAAGTCAGTCACACACCCAGATAGAGTCAAAAAACTTGAGTGGGAATGCAAATATTATTCTGCTGCAAATAGTTGAAAAACTTTAAAAAGTTTTGAGACTCCAATTCACCCACCTCTTGGTTAGTTATACATTGGGCCAACAACTGGTATCATAGCCTAAGCTCAAAACGCCGAGTTGATCAATATGGTTAGCATGGATGACCTACTCCAAGAAAGTTATAGCATCAATCGACCTACAATGTTCAAAGGAGAACACTTGGACTATTGGAAACAAAAGCTCAAAGCTTTCATGATGGTTCAAGATCCTGACATGTTTAATTATCTCACAGATGGCGTGACAATACCTCAGAAACCTAACAGTGGAGGTCCAAAGCCTAGAAGTGGGTGGACTAAAGAAGAAGCTAGAAAAGTTAGCTTAGAATATCGTGCGTACAATGTGCTGATGTATGCTCTAAGTGAAAATGAGTTCTTGAAAATCTCATCTTGTAGTACTTTTAAGGAAATCTGGAATTCTCTAATAACGGCGTACGAAGGAACGAGTCAAGTCAAGGAGAACAAAATTTTCAAACTGACTAGGGAATATGAGTCATTCAAGATGCTGCCGAATAAAAGCATTTCTGATACTTATGCTAGGCTGGTAACAATCATCAATAAGCTTGACTGACTTGGAAATAAATACGCTAATAAGGAGAATATTTAGAAGTTGTTACGATCCCTACCAAAGAAGTGGGAGCCCAAAGTTATAGCAATAGAGGAAGCTAAAGATTTATCAAAGATCACTTTAGCCCAAGTATATGTCTCACTGCAAATACATAAGTTCAATCTAACAGAAAGGGATGATGAAGACAAAAGAAAAAGGCGGTTGCATTCAAAGTAGAAAGTAGGTTGAGTAAAGATTGTGACTCTAATGGTGAGTCAGTAACTGAAGAAGAAATTGTCATACTATTCAGGAAATTCAACAAGTTCTTCAAGAATAAGAAGTTTAAGGGAAGAAGATCAAGATATAAAAAAGATCACAAGTCTAAGGAAGCACCAACTTGCTATGAATTTGAAAAGTCAGTTATGAAGTTAGTAAATATGATATTAAATGATTAAGGCGATTGTAAAGTACGATGACCCTTAGATAGATAAGTTGGAGGATAGCCATTGAAACAAGAATGAGTACGAAATGTAATCTAATACGATTAAAGGTTGAGATGTCAAACCTAGATTTTGAAAAGAGAAATTATTAAACATTTTAATCTAATCTATGTGTTAGGAAAAAAACATATATGGTTTAATATGTGTAAGGGTGTAAAGAGATATTTTTGGTGCAAAAAGTCTCTAAGAAGGTTACGAAGAGATGTTAGTAGATCCGTCATTGGAACAATGTATTTTATTGGCTCGATAGACGATTAATTTATATTAAGATATAATTTATTATTGTTGAATGAGAATAAAGGGAGTTAAACACAAATGATAGAAACATTAGAGAGTTCGAAATGAGAAATGAAGAAATAATGAGAAGATTTCAATAGATGAAGTCTTATGACTAGAAGGAAAAATACAATGATTGATAGGTGCAAAATATTCTATATTTTTGGTTTCTTTATGCTTAGTATTATTATATGTTTTATGTGTTTATGAGCTTAATTAAGGTGTTTATAGATTTTATGAAAAATTGATGTGATTATGCAAATATGGATTTAATGTTAATTTTATGTTATTTTGCAGAATACTTTATGATCACTGGATGAGAGCTTCATGTTTGTAGTGTTACAGTGGAAGCCTGACAGCTCTACGATCGCAGGAAGGTCACGGTAGAGTCACGCGACGATTTGATATAGTACTCTATGATCGTTGAGTGGAGTGAAGTCTGGTTGAACTCTACGATTGTCGAGATTCACTCTACAGCCAGATTTCTGTTCGACGATTAACATGCTTTGTCACATTTGACTCTACGATGGTTGAGACTTGGTACTCTACGATTTTGAAAGCTACTCTACGATGGTGCTATCAACTCGATGATTGTCTCAAGTCCACTCTACGACTGACAAGAGAACTCTACGATTGCATGGTTATTTTACAGAGCAATGGTGCAGAATTCCACTCAATGTTTCTTTACACCAAGATTGCTGAAGGAGTGTACTTTACGATTATGGTCATCATGCATGATTCCTATTATGAGTAGGATTTAAGTTGTTGAGATGACAGAGTTTGACTTGTATGAGAATTTGGAGATGAAGTTACAATCATAGAAGGAAACTACATCTGATTATGGGAATTAGAATCTGATAAGGAATTTGAGTTAAAGATCAAATATGGAAACTGAGAATTGGAAAAGGAAACGGAAGAAGACTTGGATTTGGAAACTAAATTCCAATTTGATAAGGAAGCTGTTTAAAGCTGGATTTCAGAGATTGAGAAAGATTTAGAATACTACCATATCTGCAGAGAGATGACTTCCGAATTAGAATTGGATTAGAATTCTTCTAGGGTTTTAGAACATCTATAAATACCTTTAACTTGTAATCAGTTGGGATTATCTTGGGACATCCTGGATCATCATCCTAGATCATATTTTATTATTTTTAGTTTATTAACATGTCAGCTTAGTTTATTTTTATTCAGTTCTAAAGGGGATGTGGAACCTTATTTTCAGTTAATAGTATAATTGAGTTTCATTATTGATTCCTTCTTATATGAGATTTATTATGATAATCTGTTTTAATTGTTTATATGTTATTTGATTTGATTAATTTGATGTGGCCAGTTAAATTATTCTGATTAATATCATATGCTCGATTTAGGAAGGGTATTATGTAATTGATATTGTTTCTAATCACAGGTAGCAGTTAGTAATACTGATTGTGGTCAAGCTTTTGGTTATTGCTATGGTTATCAAAAGGCAGGTTAAACAATCTGAGCTTATATGATTGTTGCTTGAAATAGTCTAATTCCTTAGTTCTTAATGCTGCTGTTATATTAAATCTAGAGAGCTTATTCTAAGTTGTATAATGGTTAGAATATTATGAAGAGCTTGTTTCATTAAGTGATAATCTAAGAGGAATTTCGGGTAGCAGAGTTGTTGCTGCCTAGGGCTATTAATCTTATTGAAGGAAGAAATAATATTAACTTGATTTTGCTGTTTCTGTAAATTAGTGAAACTAAACTGAAGAACTGAAGCTTTAATTTATTTGATTATCTTTATTAATTTAACTTTGTTTTCTTTAAATTAGATATAATTAATTCAAAACCCCCCCATTCTTTATAAATTATGTTTAGTTAGAAACATTAGAATAAATTTAAAGCAATATCATTCTTCGTGGGATCGATCCTTACTTGCTACTTATTATTTAAATTTATAGAGTAAAACTGAGGTTTATTTTTGGATTGCTTAACGACAGATTCCCAATGATATAAAGTTTTGAAGAATTATAATTACTCGTATGTATGTTAATGCTAGATCTTTTCACGGATGAAAAGAGAGGGAATGAAATAATGGCATATAATATAAGCCATGAGAGATAGAGATATAGAAGCATGAAAATGTTATGATCGTATGAGGGTAGGATGTATTACGTCCAAATTGATGAACACAAAGGAGTAATGAATGTATTAGCAAAGAATTGTGCAAAAAGAGAGAATAGTGAATCAATGTCGTGGGGTCAATAGTACCAAGAGTAATATAGAATAAAATTTTCTATGAATATAAGAGGTATAATAATGTTTAAAGATGTTAGTACATGGGTATAAATAGGTAGTCATGAGTAGAGGCAAGTCAAATAAGACTTGGGCTAAGAAAAGATTTTGTAACAACTGATAAAATCATGTAACCTTGTATTTAGATTTATAAATATTTATTTAAATGAAATGAAGTTGTTAGGAATCACATATTTTAAATTTGATGTTGTAATATCAATGTATATGTGCTTCAGTAGCTGAATTATAAAGTCCTTAAAAAAATTCTGGTGTATAAGGACTTAGATAGAAAAGATCAAATTTGTTAGGTTGATCTAATGAGTTAAAATGATAAGGCTAGATTGATTATTGAGTACTGTACAAGTCATCATAATGCATCTAGTGAAAAATCGTAGAGCGGTCAGCGAACTTGGAGTTCAGTCGGCAAAGCTTGGCAGAGTTAAGTATGTCATCGCAGAGTTTGCCAGGCAAACATAGAGTAAGTCTCGGCCAGTCGCAGAGCTCCCTCTCGGCATCGTAGAGTTTGTCAGACAAACATAGAGTGAGGCTCGACCAGTCGCATCGTAGAGTTGGGCTAAGAAAACGTAGAGTGGCTCGGCAGATCGTAGAGTTAATTCTATTAACAGTCAAGCACGATCATAGAGTCACATTTGCATAAGAAAGTCGGCAGTTCTCAAGAAGCTAAAGGAGCAAAACATGGATACTATCTCTAAACGATCAAAACACAACATGAAAGGTCACAGTGAACGTCTGCAAGGATCAAATCTCATCAAAGGATCGTATAGTCAGCCAAACACTCTACGATCCTCATCAGACGAAGCAACCAAGAACTAAATTGAATATTCTATGTTGCCCATAATGGATTGCTAACATTCATATCAGTAGAGTGACCTGCCCAAGACAGTTGCTGAATACTTAATTGATCTGAACGAAGAATAAAAGTCAGTGGGGGAACAAACAGCTACAGTTGCAGATATTCTGAGCACTGTTCCTGCCACTATCTGGGGATAAGCTAATGGATGCTGACTCACCCCACTACTGCGCACAACAAGGAATAAATTATTTCTAAGTTCAGTAACAAATCTCAACAGGAATTTTAGATGCAACGGTCTCATTTCAATAGAAGAATTTAGAGGCATCTATATAAGGCAAACAGATTGGAGAATCAAATAAGCAAGTACAAAACAAAGAAACCAAATCTGTCAAAGCCTCACTCTACGATCAAAGTGAAGCATCTTGCTTTGCTACTAAGTTCATCAGATCATACGCCTCAAGCAACTTAGTAGCAACAAAACCAAACACTCTCAATAAAGTGAAAGGGTCAACATATGACCAACGAGTTCCAAGTCTGCTGGACTTGAAGAGTACTTAGTGTACTAGGTGATTCTAAGGCTGTGAGTCTTAGTCTATAATGTTCCAAGTCTACTGGACTTGACAAAGTTCAATAGTGAACTAGAGTTCCAAGGCTGCTGACTTTGAAGAGTACTTAGTGTACTAGAGTTCCGAGGCTGCTGGCCTTGAAGGAATCTTAGTGATTCAAGTTATAAAGATATCCTTAATGGATTTGCTACTCGAGGAGTAGAACAGTGGAGTAGGAGTCTTGTGTGCTCCGAACCACTTAAAGTCTTGTGTTTCTCTCTCTGCACTTTATAACCGCCATAACTGCTATAACTGTTATATCACTGCTTCATCATATCTGTTATAACTGACCTATCTTTAAGGGGGATTAAAATCAATCATATATTCCGCTGTACTTAATTTTATTAACTAATCCTATAAGTCATTGTTTTGAAAACGGGTTAAAAAGTTTTAAAAGAGTCTATTCAACCCCCCTTCTAGATATCTTTTGTGCATCTGAAAAACTAACAGAAGTTTTAATGAAAACTACTTTGTGCAAATGTTATGAATGAGTGAGTATATGAGTTATATATATTTATTCAAAAATTAAGTAATGAGAGATGGAAATTAATAGTTAGATGTTGTTTGATTTAGCTATGACAATTTACGCGCAAGTGTATGCGATCAACAAGTAATATAGTAATAAATACGAGTATCGAACCCATAAGAAATCTCTATTTAATAATTCCCAACTACTAGTACTATATCAATTTAATTTTATTTAAACAATTGCAATTCGTGAATAATGATGAAATTTCTAAAAAACTAAATTAAAACTAGCACAAAGGTTGAGGTTCAGATATTTAAAGACTTAAGACTACAATATCCCCAATTATGTAATATGAGTTAATTTATCCAAACCATCCAATTATTAAATTCATTAGAGTTGTTAATAGGAATTCAAAATTATTTATATGCCCTTTTCCCAAGTAATCAAATAAAATTATCTAACTAAATTAATTATGCGATATTCCTATGCAAAATAAAAGAGTTAAATTCATTAAGTATCAATTCCCTAAAGTTATATGCAGCGAGAAGAGATATTCTTATTCAATTCACAACCCCAATTATTCATCTCATACAAATAATTAAGAATACATACTATCACATTCAAATCTAACCCTAGATTTCATCTCCCAAATTCATCTAAGGTATCCCGCTAATTGTTGGCCATACAATTACTCAATAAACACAAAATTTGATAAACAACTCAATATGGGATAACAATTGGAATCAAATAAATAATTAATCCACAAACATAAAAGGTTCAATTGCAGTCTTAATTGAAAGTTTAGTTCATGTTAAAAATTAAAATAAAAAATCCCAAATAAGTCATCACAATTAAATTAAAAAACTGAGATCGAAGAATAGAAAAACTCAGTAATTATCTTCAATCTACAAATCCCCACTCTGAATTCCTTGCGATGCTTCTCTGCAATCTCCAACTTCATGCTCCAGTCTCTAAATAAATCTCTGTGTGTCCCACTCTTAATGAATAACCTCTTCCCTTTTATATCTCTAAGTCTCCTCCAGGTCAACTTCAATTAGAATCCTATTTTTAGTAGAAATTGGCCTTGGAATCCCCCGCTATGCAAACCCTCGATCAATTTTTCCTGACACCTAGCGCCCCAACACTGGGTTTTTACTGAGGAATAGCACCCCGACGCTGTAGACTGACCAAAAATTATAATTATGCCCTTTATGACGCCAAAAGGCCTGTTTTTCCCTAACCTACAAAATAAAAATTACGTAAGTAAAAATGTCCTAAAATACTCAAAAATAAATAATATATCAAGCCTAAAAGTACTCAACTCATGGTTATATTACCCACTCATCATTAGACAAGACTAATCAAATTAATTAGTTTGAACTAACTAAGGAATAAAAAGGAAAGCCAAGATAAATGATTTCATCAAGTTAATTACATGTTAAGTGAATTAAAAACTTAAGTTATTAACTAACAAAGCTTGGATATTAGCCTTGTGTGGCAATGTAAAAAGGCCCAAATTAATTATGCAAGTAAGTTTTTAAATAAGCCAAAAGAAGTTAAGGAATTTAAACCTAGTTTACAAGCCCAAGTGCAAAGCCAATTGGGAGAGTCCAAAAGAGTAATAAAGAGGCCCAACCTAACTGGGAAATCAAGCATGTAACAAGCCCAATGAGAAGCCCAAAACCTAGCCCAAGAAAAAGTCCAAAGGGTGGTTAAAGTGTTGGGTGAAGTAGGAGCCAAGTTTGCTACATATGAAGCAAAAAGAAAAAAGAGAGGAGAAAATGGCAAGATTTTAGGCCATGCGGGGGAGGAAAAAAAGTCATCAACCACTCCCATAGTTGCTTAACCACTTCTCCTAAAAAGTGGATCATGTCCCCTTATTTTGTCTAGCTTAAATCCTTATTTTAGCTTAATTGTTTAGATGATTAAGGATGATGAGGATTAGTCTAGATAATCATGAGGGAAAATGATAAGATGAGGGAGTTGACCATAGTAGAAGACCAAGAAGGAGGGAGCTTGTAACGCCCCCAAATCCGGGAATACTTTTAAACTCGTGTCCGGTGCGTCACAGTACTATTCCTTCATCCACATCTATCTATATAATCTTAATGATACGAATGTAATTACTATAATATTGCAATCACATCCGTCCAATCCCAAGTTCCAAATACCTTTACATGTTCAACTCATCATAATATAAATTATTACATGATAGAACTATACTGTTACTAAAAGGCTTCTAATCATTCATCTTTTCCTTTCTCTTGTCCTTATCGGAGCATTTCGTCCGATCAGGCTTAACTGAAAATATTTAATTTAAAACAAGGATGGGCATTTAATTACTCAGCAAGTATAACAGTTATAACAACAAAAACAACAATCATATTATCTTTATTCAACAACTAAACAATAGTTGTGAAACAATTTGAATAAACAAGAATAATACATTCTTTTTATTTAAAACATTTTTGAAACGACATACTGAGCGGTCATAAGACCTTGAACTTTTCTCTTCGTAAAGATTTAATAGTTGTGACACCCTCAAATCCTGGTACTTCAATTCCACAGATTTGGTGTTCACTTTTCATTGCATTCATGTATAACTACTCATAATAAAGCATAATAAAATTGAAATTGAAATAAACCATCTTCCCACAAAAGGGGTTACAACTTAAATTTCTTAAACAAATAAATCCCAGGTCATCTAACCTTTATTACAACAATGCGAAATTTAAACATAACATTAAATAAGTCTGATCACATAAATTTCATAACAATAATAGTTTACGAGCTACTTCTGCGTCTTGTCCTTGCCCTTACTAGTGGATGGCTCATTTGGCTTCTCAATCTTAGCTGCAATGTTTTATGCAAGGGTGAGCAAACAATTGCCCACAAGTATAATAACAATAATAATAGAGAAATCACTGAAGTAGATTTTAATTGAGGTGTAACAGTTTTTCTGAAATCACTCAATAATAATCAAGGTCTGAAAGCTCAACAGATGGCTTGGCTCAAGAAATTAATATAGATTTCAAGATTAAAAATGAATTTGAGGGTCATAAGACCTCGAGCTATGTCCTAGGTTAACAAGTATCTCCACTGTAACCTTTAATAGTCTTATAGACTATGGACTATCCGTCTCGTACTCCGGGGGATCAGCCCTTTGTACAATATATTGTGCACAAATATTTTAACGCTACTGCGTAGTATAATCCCCTATATTAGGGTTGTTCATCTCAGTTTTACCATTATAGTCCGTACCAAATGAAGTTTGGTTTGGAATAGCTTCAAAAAATATTCTAGATTTTAGAACGATCATCAACTTTGAACTAGTTGAATCAAAAGGGTTTACTAGCCATATAACAGTTTGATTACAATAACAATACATTCTTTGTAAAATGGGACTACAATAACAGTAGAATTCAAGGATTACAAATGAATATATCGGAGTAATGCATTTGAAAGTCTAGAAAACTCAATCAACATATAATCGTTGAATAATATGAAAAACCTTGCTTGAATAATAATAATAGCCAAGGTTAGAGAACTTGCTCAATGAAAAGTAGAATTTAGAAACTTCCTTAATGAAAAGTAAAGTTTTGAGGAACTTGCCTCGTGCGTAATCTACACAACCACAACTTACGTTCACCAAACGTCCTACATACCATTAGGATCATAATGTAAATTAGTTCATTACAACTATGACTAACAATTTCACTTTCCACTTTAGTACAAGATACCAACTTAATTCATGATCTGAACTCCCTAACTAATCACATAGCACAAATCAAAAATCTCTACAAACACATAACACAAGACCTAACATATAAATAACATCTCCAATCCTTACAAACACCAAGTTTCAGATTTTTATAACTTATTGATTTATAATTTATAATCATCATATAAGCAACTATATTATGTTATTAAGTCTTATAACATGCTTTACAATTCTCCACATACATTAGAATAGGCTAACTTATCATCACCCAAGCTATGCATGTAACCTTAAAGGTCCATCCTTCTTCTTGACAAACAACACTGGTGCTCCCCAAGGTGAAACACTAGGTTGTATGTATTTCTTGTCTAACAGTTCTTGTAACTGTACAAGTAACTCCTTCAACTCTACCGGTGCCATCCTGTATGGTGCCTTCGAAACTGGCGCCGTACCAAGTGCAAGATCGATAACAAACTTGATCTCCCTATCCGGAGGTAGACCAAGTAAATCATCTGGAAACACATCCAGAAATTCTCTAACTACAGGTATTAGATCTAGCTTTGCTCCTTCCTTTCGAGTATCTACTATATATGCCAAATAACCTGTACAACCTTTCCTAAGCAATCTTTCTGCTTGTATTACTATCAGACATCGAGATCGTTTAGGTGAACAACCACCGTTGAACACTACCTTTGACTTCGACTCAGTCAATAAGTTTACACGTTTCTGATGGCAGTCAATCATTGTATTATGATTAACCAACCAATCCATGCCTAAGATTATATTGAATTCCCCTAGCTGTATAGGAAAGAGGTCCACAAGAAACTTGTGTCCCTTAATCTCTACATTACAATCTTTATATATAGTTTTAACGGGAATTATCTCTCGATTTACAATCTCTACATTAAAAGGTATGTCTAAGTCTTCGCATAGCATATTCAAGTTGGTAGCAAAGCTATTAGATACAAATGAACAAGTAGCACCAGAGTCGAACAACACATATGTATTTAAAGTGTCGATAGGGATGATACCTGTCACCACGTCCTGTGAAGCAATAACATCCCTCATCATATTAAATGTTCTGGCGGTTGGACGACTCTGGCCTCCAGCTCCTGCTACTGTTGGTTTGAGGGCGTTGTTTATGGTTTGATTTCCTCCCCTGATTTGGTTCCTGATTGCCCTGATTAGTACTCTTCTTGGGACAATCCTTGGAATAATGTCCCTCCTGACCATAGCTGTAACAGGTAACCACCTTCCTACGACATACTCCCAGATGGTTCTTTCCACATGTGGCACAACGTTCCATCTTGTTATTCTGGTTTCTATTGGTAGGGTTGTTGTTATTGTTGTAATTATTCCCCTTCTCCCCATAGTTAGTAGAAAAAGTGGTATCCCACTTCCTCTTGTTGTTATTATTACCCCTTGTACTGACTTCTCTTTTGAATTTTCCCCCTTCATTCTGACTCCTCTTCTCCTTATGGAATTTGAGAAGATTTTCATTCTCGATCTCAACTATGACAACCTTCTCAAGAATCTCTGAAAATGTCTTTAACTGGAAGATTGATATTTTACTCCTTATCTGAGGTTTCAACCCTTCCTCAAATCTCATAGTTTTTCTCGTCTCAGAGTTTACTTGATGTGGGGCAAAACGAGACAATTCGTTAAACTTGACTGTATACTGAGATACAGTCATTTTCCCTTGTTTTAACTCTAGAAATTTTACCTCCATTCGGTCTTGCATTGTTTGTGGAAAGTAATTTTACCTCCAAGGAACTACTCCTTCACCGGCCCTGGTTTTTGTGGTTTCCCACCAAAAGTTTGCCTCACCTTTTAGGAAAAAGGTCATAAAGATTGTCTTTTGTTCCTCACTTACGTTAGTTACAGTAAAAAATTTTTCCATTTCAGCTACCCAAGTTTGGGCTTCAACTGGATCCGCAGTTCCCTTGAACTCAGGTGGTCCAACGGTTTTAAAGTCTTTAAATACTGACCTATGTGGATTATTTGGGTTGGGCTGGTGTGGTGAATAACCTTGTAAGGCTCCTAATAGTAAATCTACTAGTTGTTGGGTTGGGTTTGGTTCATTGGTCTCATTTCTGGTCTGGGTTCTTCGTCCTAATGCCATGATTCTAAAATAAAGAAAAGACAAGTATAAATACAAGTATATACTACACATAGAACTAACAATTTGATTTGTACAAACACAACTTGTATATCACATGCAGAACGGTTACATATTCGACTAGTGGTTTATACTACCACTAGTTAGTACAGAAGATTCCCTATTTTACAACCCAAAATCCTTATAATACAAACTACAACAAATAAACTTAAGCACTAAACCCTTCAGCTCGGTATAAATACATTTGGGCCTCTTGCCTTTCTTTCTGAGGACTCTGGAGAAGTGTCCTAAGACGACGAGTGTTATCCCTCTCACTCTAGCTCCAATAACCCTTCAGCTACATATGCTCAAAAATTAGCAACCTCTAGATCTGCGGATGACTACTGGACTAACCCCGTCACTATCTCCTCGTGTCTATCGACACGCATCATCTGACTCGCTCCAATCTCCTTATTAGGATCAGGATCTACTAGCTGTCCATCAATGGGATGTTTAGCCTCCTCAACATCTAATATTTCCTGGTCGTGCAGAAGTTTTTCCTCCTCTGGTTCCTCCTCCGGGTTTAACTCGGGAGTGGCCGGCTCATAATCTGGAACCTCTTCTGGCTCACTCTCTATCAGCCACCCTACCATGGGTTGGTCTATCACTGGGAGGTCATTCCAATTTGTCTTTGACATCCTACAAAAAAAATTTAGTTTTTTAGTATTAAAGCGAAGCAAATTTATACATAATATAAAGCTTTTAAGATTATTTTATATATGATTAAGTATTTTACAGACTCAATGACTATATCTTAAGATAATTCCTAACCACCTTAGAGCTATAATCTACAGCTCTGATACCAACCTGTGACTCATATCCGTAAAAGGACAACACCTCATAAGCGTACCTATCAGTTTGCCACCGACATCTTCGGCGTCCCCTACGGAGAGTCTGGCTTCGGTGCATCCCCATTTGGTAGTCACCAGCAAGAGGTTTGGGGCTCTTTGCACCATTTGTGCTTATAGCTCTGATACCAACCTGTGACGCCCCCAAATTCTCTACACTTCCTTATAGCAGATTTGGTGCTCACGTGAAACTATACAACTATAAATATTCAATAAAATATGACTTCTATCTATCCAAGGTTCACAGTATCCCATAACAGATGATAATTTCTGCCAGAACGTTATCTGTGTTTGGATACCCTCACTTGGATGTATAGATTCATATCTCATGAATACTTCTTTCATATCGATATTCCCTATCTATCTGACATTCACAATATTAATGATAAGATTGTTCTTGGAACTGAGGGGCGCATTCCGGTAAAGGTGGCACCTTACCGGCGCTCATTAAGTGTAACCTCAACGCTAATAGAATTCCGAGTATCATTTAAATACCCTCATTCAGATGTATAGTTCATAAAGATACTATATTTACTTAGTACAACTATGCTAAAGAAAGTAAAGATCAGAGTATAACGCATTCGATGTAATAAAGGATGATAATATATTACATATCATTAAGTTCGGTTACATTGTTCTCAGTACTAAGTTATTACAACAAAGCCTTATAAAAGACTTGAATTATTCAAAAACAATAAATAAAACTAGCAAACATGTCCTTTTTCTTTGTCTGTCCCAGAAGTGCCGGGATTATCATTTAAAACTGCAAAAGAAGATATATGCAAGAATGAGCTACAAATGCTCAGCAAGTTCATTTGAAAATACAAAAAAATTGTGTTTGATTTGAAAGATGTCAATGATGTATAACTGAGGTTCTGTACATGAACCATATATTTCAATTAGTTCTATCAGTCTTCAATGACTTAGAACCGTTTGATTTCGGATATCTGGTAGGGGATCAGCTTAACCAATATCCTAGTAGTATGTATATTATCCTACAATTTTGTGTCGATATATAATCAACATTTACCGGCACCTTATATCAAGGTGTTTCAGCTCACCTTACATCAAGGTGTTCCATTTCTCAGTATAAGATGTCGTACCAAAATAATTTGGTTTGACACAACAATTTACGCTCGAATAAACAATATATGAATAATGATTCATTTCTTAAGTTATGCTGAACAAGAAACAATAACTTCACAATAATTGATAGCAAGATGTAATAGACTTGCTTAAATGTAACAAGGTTACAAGACTTGCCTCGTATATCTTTTACAGTTAATATAACGGTCTAAACGTTCGTCGTAAATCCTACACGATTATAAGTTTATGTAGACAAATAAGCGTTTAACGATTAAATCTTTTAAGTTTAATTTCGGGTATTATAACCGCATATAAATAAGACTTCTTTTACAATATATGAAATAATTTTAGCATTATAACTGCTTACAGAATGAATATTTTTCAATTATATTTAAAATAAATTGAGCATTATAACTGCTTATAAAATGAATATTCGGCTATTAGATTTGAGAAAATTTCAGCATTATAACTGCTTATAAAATGAATATTCGGTTATTGGAGTTGAGAAAATTTCAGCATTATAACTGCTTATAAAATGAATATTTTTACTAAATAGTTGAAGAAATTCGGACATAGTAACTGCTTATAAAAGTATATTTTCTAATATATAAGAGAAATAAATCGAACAATATAACTGCTTGTAAATAGGACTTTTGTACTATATATACTTAAAATAATTTGGGCATTATAACTGCTTATAAAAGTATATTTTTACTAAATATATATAAAGAAAAATAAAAATAATAACCACTAGAGTAATACCTCTTGTAGTTGCTAGCTTTACTTCTAATCGCGCAGCGCTTCGATGCTTAGAAAGTAATTTTTATCTCACAATATCTCTCAGAATATAAATATAGAGTGTTTTTGCTCTTGAACTGCTCTTGAAAAATAGTAAGGAATGAATGAACTGAGCTTGCTATTTATAGAAAAACCAAGTTTCACTAATTGCACGTTAGGGGCTGGGCTTATTACACTTCGGTACCTAGGTTAATTACACTTTAGTACCTAGCGTGTGCCAGGCGTAAGCTGGCGTGTGCCAGGCGTAAGCTGGCCAGGCGTAAGCACGACAAAGCATAAACACGACAAAGCAGCTTGTCAGCGTAAGCACGACAAAACACTATATCAGTTTAAGCACGACACAACAACTTACTAAAAATAATTTGTCAGGATGCTTTTTGGTGAAATTGTGAAAAGCACGACAAATCATTTTGTCAATGTAAGCATGACTAAGCAGCTTGACCAAAAAAATTTTATTTAACCAAATTTATCGTTTACATGATATAATCACAAAACACCTGCTTCGAAATATCATTTCAATCTTTATTAAGCACATATGTTACAAACTTCAAATCTCATTAGGGTTTAAGGTTTTAAACTTTTTGATATCTAGTTTTGTGTTATACGTTCTAATTCTAAACGTATACGATAATGTTTTCGAATCGTATTAAGTTTTCAAAGATTACCTGAACAACCGTTCATCAGAATATATCATCACATAACATAGAGTCGGAATAAGAAATTTCATTTAATAAACACATAATTTATATAAATAAATCTTATTAGGGTTTGGAATATTACACTACAGCGCGAACAGACTCTGTTTCCAACCAATTTCACAACTTACTCTTTTAAACACCAAAATAGTTATTCACTGATGCTATAAACTCAAAAGACTCAGTAGCATACAACTACATAACTAATTCAACATCTCAGAATCTTCAATTAACCAAATTAAGGATTCCAACATTAAAATTCATGTTCTATTTCATATTTTTAACATATTAGTGAAATCAAATACCGTGAACTTGTTTCTAAACCATTTTGATCCGTTTAAGTTGCATTATCATTGTTTCTTATTGAATTACAATAATACACCATCAATTACAGGTTAACATATAAATTAAGCATCAATTTGTTTTATACATACAAGTCATATTCGTGAACTGTCACTGTAAAACCAAACTATATTTTTTTAAAAGACAAAAACACACTTTCATGGATTAATTCAATTAAAACTGATTATAAACATAATATAGAAGATTATTCATACTAATTAACACATATAAACAATTTACTTAACAATTTAGTTCATAAAAATTAATCTCAGAGAAGTAATTTTTTTGAAAAACAAGAACTAAGGACTAAGAATTGGATTATTACCTTTATCTATTCTTTAAACTTAGAATATATAATTGGAATGGCTTTGTAACCCTCCTTCTTCCTTTTGATTTGAGGAATTTGGTTTCTTCACTTCAATTTCTACAGGGTTTTCTCTCAATTTTCCTCTTTTCAAACTCTGCTAAGTGCAAAGCCCTGAGCTTTGTTTGCTTAAGCTTAACAAAACTGATAACTGAGTTTAATTTTAACGTAAAACACAATTAACCTCAGCAGTTACCAAAATCAAATGCTCAGCTGTTGCAATTTCAAAAGTCACAAAGCCTTGTTTGGCTAACTAACATAAAACCCATTTTTCCATTATTTTAATAATCCTTTTATAATAAGGTTCAATTGTCACACATACTTTAATTTAAACTTACTAATAAATAAATTCAATTAAATCTTACTAATTAAATTATAATTACTATTTGGTCAACAATAATATTACCAAATAAATCATTTTATTTAAATAAAATATTTATTCAAATAAATCATTATTCATCTAATTTAATTATTAAATTAAATTAGAATAAACACCACCAAATCACAATTAACATATTTATACTAAAATAAATTATTTCACAATAATTCCATTAATTATTTATTTTATTCAATAAATAAATAAACTAAAATATTTATTTAACTCGATAAATATTTTATTTATTCACAAAAATCACATTCGTTACAATAGTAATTCAATTGTAAACCGTCTTGACTTACGAGCACGATGGGTGATCAGCCCGGTGCACCCTATATTGATCAACACTACATGCTAAACAACTATATGCGTTTGGTTAGGCATTTGAAGCCTTGCCAAAATATCCGACTAAAAACTATCCTAATATTAGGGTCGTTCATCTTATACATGCCTTAGAATATTAACCAAAATAATTCGGTTGGATAGCTCTACTTAATATCAATAACATTTCAAAGATTTATAATTAAATCGATAAAATATTTAAACATTTGTCTAGCCAAATCAAATGGCATCGACGTACTTCTTAAACAGTTCATGCATAATCGAATTTTAAAGCTTTAGCAGTTATTACATAACATCGCTGAAATACTTGTACAAATTCTAAAAGATTTGTATGAGTCTAGGAATTTACACAATATATAACCATTGAGTAAATTTGAACATCAAAACATCTCAAAACATTCATAAGAATGTAGCCGAATGAACGTAAAAACTTACACACGATAATAATTATACAAGGTCAGGAAACTTATATTCAATACGTAAATCGAACGAGGTTGGAAAACTTGCATAACATAAAGTTTAGACAAGAGTTGGAAACTTGCCTTAAGCGTCTGCTATATGTTTACACTAATTTTTCTTTCAATTGTCCTATACAATTATATTAACCATGAAACACTAATTAGCCACATAATGACCCTCTATATTGGTTTATGTTAACTCTATTTAATAATTTATAATGTCTGTTTCGTAAGAATCATAACACATTTTCAAGTTACAAACACTTGGTATGACGTTTCAACGTTCGTACGTCGCATACCCGACTTGCCTTAAGCGAACACCATTGCGTATGCATAGCACGCTCAGACAACTTGTCTAATACTCTTTGATTAATAATAAGTATTTTACATTTCATAAAGTTCATCTTTTATAACTTAGAACAATATAGATTAGTGTTGAAAACATTGCACGTCGAATGCTCGAACGCCCGATGCCCAACGCCCTGCCTAACCAACCTTTACCAACCTAACCTTGACCCTCACTAGCACAGCTATGCCATTCCACAACACAACAGTGTTACCGGGCAGCGCAGCAGCGCTGGACTTCCTGTCCATGCCCAGCTGCAATGCTTAACTTCCCAAAAATTTTCTGTTTTATCGTTGCAACTTCGCAACTTCATAACTCCCTCATCTGAAGTCGGAATGAGTCCTTCTTGAGCCATTTTCTTGCTCGTAACATTCTATGCAAATTCCCCTAAAAAAAATAATTTTTTAGTTTCATTAACAAGCTGAAACAATGGCTTAAAAATCCTTCGTTGACTAGTTTTTCAATATGACGTTTCTAACATCATTTTTTAACTTAATGTAACTTACTCATCTGAAGTCGAATGAGCTCGTTTTTGAGCCTACTGTGATGCCCCCAAATCTCTACACTCCCCTGTAGCAGACATGGTGCTCACGTGAAACTATACAACTATAAATATTCAATAAAATATGACTTCTATCTATTCAAGGTTCACAATATCCCATAACAGGTACTAGTTTCGGCCAGAACGTTGTCTGTGTTTAGATACCCTCACTTAAATGTATAGATTCATATCTAATGAATACTTCTTTCATACTTATATTCCCTATCTATCTGACATTCACAGTATTAATGATAAGATTGTCCATAGAACTGAGGGGCGCATTCCAGTAAATATAGTACCTTACTGGCGCTCATTAAGTGTAACCCCAGAGCTTATAGGACTTTCAACATCATTTAAATACCCTCATTCAGATGTATAGTTCGTATAGATACTGTATCTAACTTAGTACAACTATGTTAAATGAAATAAAGATCAGAGTATAACGCAATCGATGAAATAAAAACCACAACAAGTGGCGCAGTGGTGCAAGCCGCCCTGAGAACGAACCGTAAACCCGGACGACTCAGGATCGACTCCCACTAGCAACACTTGGATAGATGTCGGACCACCTTCCATCCACGGTGTCCCTTTTACTCAGTATAGATGTCGTACCAAAATAATTTGGTTTGACACAACAAATGTAAGCTCAAACAGTCAATAAATGATTCATTTCTTAAGTTATGCTGAACAAATAGCAATAACTTCATAACAATTGATAGCAAGACATAAAAGAATTGCTTAAAGGTAACAAGGTTCGGAGACTTGCCTTAGCGTAGTTTCGTTAAAATTTAAGACAGTTGGTCAACGTACGTAGTCTACGTATACCAATAATAAGCGTTAGCGCGTATATAAACATGTATTACGCTATTCTTGGCAAGTTTTATTAAGGTTCGACGTCGATTCGGTATCTCGGTCGCGTCCTTAATCAATTAAACACATATGTTGTTCGATAAAACTTCATTTGGAAGCTTAATTATTAGTATAAATAATTTATTTATTATTTATAACATTTTTAGAAGCTTGGTATTATTTTTAAATAATTTTACAAGCTTAAGAATATTTTTAAATGATTTAATTATCATTTATAATATTTTTAAAATATTTAATATGTTATTTAAATAATTTATTTGTCATTTAGAATATTTTTAGATGCCTAAAATATTATTTAAAATATTTATTTATCATTTATAATATTTTTAGAAAGATAGAATATTATTTAAATGATTTACTTTATCATTAATAATATTTTTAGAATATATTTTATTATTATAATAATTTAATTATTACTTATAATAATTTTTAAAACTTAATTTAATATTTAAATGATTTAATTATCATTTAAAGTAATTTTTAAATATTTAATATATTATTTAAATGATTTATTTATCATTAATAATATTTAAATATTTAATATTTTATTTAATTATTATATATAATAATTTTACTTACCTTAATATCATTTTTAAATAATTAATATAATTATTAAATGATTTAATATCATTTTTAAATAATTAATGTAATTATTAAATGATTTATTATAATTATTATTATTATTTAATTAAATTAAATAATAATTCAGAAATATATAAAAAATATTAAAAATAAATTTTTATAGTTAAAAATGAATTTTCGAATATAATTATTAATTAATTATAATTATTTAATATTTATTCACTATTTTATAATTTATATAATTAATTTTTATTTATTTTTATTAAAAATACGTCGCTAAAGGGCTTTAGCTTTAGCTGTAGCGACGGTCTGCATACGTTTAAAGGTTTCTGGGTTTGGCTGTGCATTTCGTCGCTAAAGGTGTTCTTCATGAAGAATACTTGGTCATGGATGAACAGGGACCTTTGACCTCTCAAATTATATCATATCATGCTCTAAAAATCATGGTCAAACTACCGGGTTCAAACTGTTCTTGAGTTTCTGGGTTACCCAGAAACTCAATCAGTTATGGTCAGTCAACGCGGTTTGACCGCTTATAACTTTGATTCTGTGTTTGCTAAATGTGTTTTGGTGCTTCAAGATTGTAGTTCACATACCAAATAACAGGTTTAAAACAAGAAACAACATATTCAATATCATCTAGGCATGATCTGGGTTGTTTAAAAGTCTGACATCAAATTGTCCGACATTCATATGATTTCTGGGTTACCCATAAATCAGTCTATCATGGTCGGTCAATGGGTTTTGACCATCCATAACTTCCAGCTTAGAGATAATTTAACCATTCTACAAGTCGGATCTTAAAGCTAACATGGCATACTATTGATTCATGCTTTAAAACACATCAAACAAATATTTTAAGCCGATCAAAAGCTCTGACAAAATAGCTTGTCAGACTGTTCTTGACTGCCAAGAACAATTTGCTATTTTGGCTTAATTTTCATATCTAGATGTTATGTAAACGTGTTTTAATCGCCCAGATCACTTTGTTACATGTTAATAAGTATTCCTAAACACTAAAACATAACATCAAATTCAAACTTAAAGATCTAGCAATAAATTAGAGTTTATGCACCTTTTTCTTCAAATTTTTGATTCTGGCTTTTGATTCTGAGTTTGTGATTACAGAGGCTAGTTTAGGCTGGTAATATAAGTGTTTAGGTTTCAAAATTTCGTAGGTTAAATGATCAGAATCTCTTTCTACTTATAGCAACTTGAATTAGGGTTTTCTAAGCTTTATTTTCCATTTTTGCCCTCAAAATATCTTGGCTTGTGAACTTGTACTGCTCCAATCTGATCTAGGTTGTCATGCTTGTGCTGGAATGTGTCAAGCACAAGCTTGCACACTCCTAGCTTAATTTTCATTGGCTAGGATTTTATTTTTCCTTTATTTACTTACTAATTAAAATTAGATTTTTGCTAATCATGTTTATGATGTTAATTTAAGTTTAGTAATACCTTAATTAGGGTTATATATCATAATTAAGGTTTATCAATTCATAATTTAGGGTTTAGATAACCTAATTAGAATTACAATTTCATAATTAGGTTTTAGGGTTTTTAATTTCACAATTAGGGTTTTAATCTTTCGTTTAGGGTTTAGTTCAATCTTAATAATTCATAATTAATATTATGATTCATTATTTAGAATTTAATTATATCAATTAAGATTCTTATACGATAATTAGGGTTTCGATTAGACAATTCGGATAAATATTATCAATTAGGGTTTTCAAATTTAGGGTTTCTGTTTCAGTTTATTGTTCTAACCCTAATTAACTTTTTTTTATATTTTTATCAGTTAATATAATATTATATTAACTCCGAAGCACGACAAATCACTTCGTCATTTCCAAGTACGACACAACAGCTTACAAAAATAATTTGCCGAGACGCTTCTCGATGAATTCGCTGAAAGCACGACAAATCATTTTGTCCGATTAAGCACGACACAACTGCTTGGCGAAAATTTTTTATTTGACCTAATTGTTTAATAAAATACACAATAAGAATTTACATATACAGATCTTATTAGGGTTCGGAATATTACATTCACCCCCACTAATAAGAATTTCGTCCTCGAAATTACAGTACAGGTTATACAAATAAGTGTGGGTAACTATCTCGCATTTTACTCTCAAGCTACCACGTAGCTTCCTCTATATTTTGATTCCTCCAAATCACTTTGACTGAAGGGATCACTTTATTTCGCAAATGTTGTTCTTTCCTATCTATGATTTCGATAGGAATTTCTTCATAAGATAAATCTTTCTCGATCTGGATGGGTTCGTAGTCGATAACGTGTTTATAATCGGGTTTGTACGGTCGTAACACAGACACATGAAACACGTTATGGATATGTTCTAACTCAGGAGGCAAGGCTACCTCATAAGCTACTTCACCTATCCTTCTCAGTATCTGAAACGGTCCAATAAATCTTGGACTTAATTTCCCTTTCTTCCCAAATTGAATTTTGCTTTTCCACGGAGATACTTTTAAGAATACGTGACTACCGACTTCGAAATCTAGTAACTTTCTGTGTTGATCAACATATTTCTTTTGTCGATCCTGTGATGCTTGTAATCTTCCTCGTATAATTCGGATTACCTCCGCGGTTTATTGTATTATTTCAGGTCCTAACATTTGTCGCTCTCTGACCTCATCCCAACATAAAGGTGTTCTACATTTTCTTCCATATAGGGCTTCAAATGGTGGCATTCCTATGCTGACATGGTGACTATTGTTGTAGGCAAATTCTACCAAAGGTAATTGATCTTCCCAACTTCCCTTGAAATCCATGATGCAAGAGCGCAACATGTCTTCCAATGTCTGGATGGTTCTCTCACTCTGACCGTCAGTTTGTGGATGGTATGCTGTGCTTAGTTTCAGCTGAGTTCCTAAATTTTTCTGGAGACTTGTCCAAAAATTCGAAGTAAATCATGGATCTCGGTCTGACACTATAGAAATAGGGACTCCATGTCTAGAAATAATTTCATTGATGTAAAGTTTGGCCAATTGGTCAAGACTGAAGCTAACTTTTATGGGTAAAAAATGAGCTGATTTGGTAAGACGATCTACAATTACCCATATGGCATTGTGACGTTTCTGTGTATTAGGGAGACCAACTACGAAATCCATGGTAATATGCTCCCATTTCCACTCAGGAATTTCTATGGGTTGTAATAATCCACTCGGCTTTTGATGTTCAGCTTTAACCCTTTGACATGTTAAACATTTACTTACCCACTTTGCTATCTCTCTTTTCATGTTCGACCACCAAAAATGTTGGCTCAAGTCTTTATACATTTTTGTACTCCCTGGATGTACAACGAATTTAGAACTGTGGGCTTCATTCAGTATTTCGTCTTTTAGTTCTTGTACTGAAGGTACCCAAATTCTATTTTTGTATCTCAGTACTCCATCCTTATCCATTCTAAACTTAACATTCTTTTTATGAGTCGTTTCTGCCTTATACTTCTGACATTCTGTATCAGTCTCCTGTAGTTCTTTGATTCTATCCAATAAAATCGAACTACCTTCCATGACGAATAACTTCTCGGTAGAGTTAACTGAAACTCCCACTTTGATCTCAAGTTTGTTAAACTCTTTTATCAATACTTCGTTATTGGTCATTACATTTAACTTCTCTTGGTTCTTTCGACTCAATGCGTCTGCTACGACGTTGGCTTTTCTGAGATGATATAAAATTTCACAATCGAAATCTTTTATCAACTCTAGCCATCTCCTCTGCCTCATGTTTAACTCCTTCTGTGTGAAAATATATTTCAGACTCTTGTGATCTGTATATATTTCACATTTCTCCCCGTACAAATAATGCCTCCAAATTTTCAAGGCAAATACTACCGCGGCTAACTCAAGATCATGCGTAGGATACCTCTTCTCATAATCTTTGAGTTGTCTTGATGCATATGCAATTACTTTCCCATGTTGCATTAACACACATCCTAATCCCTTGTGTGACGCATCACTATAAACTACAAGGCCACCTGTATCATCTGGTAAAGATAACACTGGTGCCATGTTTAACCGCTTCTTTAACTCTTGGAAGCTTTCTTCACATTTGTCTGTCCAGACGTACTTTACCGTCTTTCGAGTCAAATTGGTTAGCGGGGTTGCTATCTTTGAAAAATCTTGTATAAATCGCCTGTAGTACCCTGCTAAACCGAGAAAACTTCTTACTTCTGTTGGAGTTGTTGGTGGTTCCCAATTCACAACCGCTTCTATCTTTGCTGGATCTACCGTTATTCCATTCTTGTCAGTCACATGTCCCAAGAATTGGACTCGTTCCAACCAGAATTCACATTTGGAAAACTTTGCATAAAGTTGTTCCTTGCGTAATATCTCTAATACGCTCCGTAAGTGTTCAGCATGCTCCTCTTTTGTTCTCGAGTATACTAAAATATCATCGATGAACACTACGACAAATTTGTCTAAGCATGGTTTAAACACTCGGTTCATTAAGTCCATGAATGCTGCCGGTGCATTCGTTAATCCAAAAGACATTACAAGAAACTCATAATGTCCATAGCATGTCCTAAACGCTGTCTTCGGCACATCTTCTTTTCTTACCTTTAATTGATGATAACCTGATCGTAGGTCGATCTTCGAAAAGTGTTCGGCCCCTTTCAACTGGTCAAACAAATCATCAATTCGTGGTAAAGGATATTTGTTCTTTATAGTTAACTTATATAGTTCTCTATAGTCGATGCATAACCTTAACGTTCCATCATTCTTCTTTACAAACAACATCGGTGCTCTCCAAGGTGAAACACTGGGTTGTATGTACTTTTTGTTTAAGAGTTCTTGTAGCTGTACAAGTAACTCCTTCAACTCGACCGATGTCATTCTGTACGGTGCTTTGGAAACTGGCGCCGTACCCGGCGCTAGATCAATAACAAATTCGATCTCTCTATCCGGAGGTAGACCTGGTAAATCATCTGGAAACACATCCGGAAATTCTCTTACTACAGGTATTTGATCTAGCTTTACTCCTTCTTTTCGAGTATCTACTATGTATGCCAAATAACCTGTGCAATCCTTCCTAAGCAATCTCTCTGCTTGCATTACTGTCAGATAGTGAGATTGTTTAGGTGAACAACTACCGTTGAACACTACTTTTGACTCTGAAGCAGTCACTAGATTTACCCGCTTCCGCTGGCAGTCAATTATTGCATTATAATTTACCAGCCAATCTATTCCTAAGATTATATCAAATTCCCCTAGTTGTATAGGAATGAGGTTCACAAGAAACTTGTGTCCCTTAATCTCTACGGCACAATTCTTATATACGGTTTTGACGGGAATTATCTCATTGTTTGCGATTTCCACATTAAAAGGTATGTCTAAATCTTCGCATTACATTTTCAAGTTTTTAGCAAAGTTATTAGACACGAAAGAACAAGTAGCACCAGAGTCGAACAACACATATGCATTTAAATTGTCGATAGGGATGATACTTGTTACCACGTCCGGTGCAGCAATAACATCCCTCATCGTCATATTAAACGTTCTGGCGGTTGGACGACCTGGACCTCCAACTCCTGCTACTGTTGGTTTGGGGTTATTGGTTGGGACTTGATTTCCTCCCCCAAGTTGGTTTCTATTCCTCGGACAATTCCTAGACACATGCCCAGTTGCACCACAAGTATAACAGGTAACATTCGGGTTACCCTGACGAGTATTGTCATTACTCTTTTTGGAACAGTTAGAGGAATAATGTCCCTCTTGTCCACAATGGTAACAAGTAATCACTCTGTGGCGACATACTCCCGCGTGATTCTTTCCACATATAACACAACGTACCACCTTATTATTACTGTTCTGGTTTCTGTTGTTGTTGTTATTGTTGTAATTGTTACCCCTCCTCACAAAGTTTGTAGGAACAGTGGCATCCCACTTCATTTTGTTATTATTAGTACCTGTTGTACTAACTTCTCCTTTAAACTTCCCTCCTTCATTTTGACCCCGTTTCTCCTTATGAAATTTTATCAAAGCTTCATTCTCATTTTTAGCTATAATAGTTTTTTTGAGAATTTCAGGAAAAGTTCTCACTTGGAACACTGACAACTTACTACGAATTTGGGGTTTCAATTCCTCTTCGTATCTCCTGGTCTTCCTTACCTCCGTATTGACCTGATGTGGGACAAACCTAGCTAATTCGTTGAACTTAGCCGTATACTGGGATATAGTAAGCTCCCCTTGTTTCAATTCTAGGAATCGTACCTCCATACGATCCTGCATCGATTGGGGAAAGTAATTTTCGAAAAATAGTTCCTTAAATCTAGTCCAAGGAATTATAACTTCACCCGCACGAATTTTAGTATTTTCCCACCAATGGTTCGCCCCACCTTTGAGGAAAAAAGTGGCAAAGACCGTCTTTTGATGTTCGCCGACATTAGTTACCACAAAAACCTTCTCTATTTCGGTAACCCAAGTTTGTGCCTCAATAGGTTCTGCGGTTCCCTTAAATTCAGGCGGTCCTACCAGTTTAAAGTCTTTGAACATAGTACTCTGTGGATTAACTGTGGTAGGTTGATGTGGTGGATGATTTTGTAAAGCTCCTAAGAGTATATCTACCAATTGTTGTGTGGGGTTTGTTTCGGTAGGCTCATTTCTAGTTTGGGTTCTCCTTCCTGATGCCATGACTCTAAAATAAAGGAAAACATGTATAAATACAAGGATATGTTACACATAGAACTAACACTTTGATTGTACAAACGCAATTTGTATATAACATGCAAAACGAGTACATATTCGACTAGTGGTTTATAGTACCACTAGTTAGTACAAAGAACTCACTATTTTACAACCTCAAAATTTGAATATTACAAACTACGAAACGTAAACTAAGTACTATACTAATCTAATCAATCACGTACTCCTTTATAAGCATCCCGTATCATATGACCAACTTCCGCTCTATCGATCATATAATCATCATTCTCCTCCTCTACAGGATACCTAAACACCCTTCGTTCTAGGCCCTCAAATGCAGTCCTACACTTCTTGTTAGCTTTGTACACATGCATTTATGCATCCTGCTTCTCCTTCTGGGTGTTCTGAAGAAGGGTCCTCAGACGACGAGTCGTACCTCTCTCACTTTCCAGTAAACGTGCAGCGATGCCTGTCCGAGAGTTAGCAGCCTCTAACTCTTCCGTTGACTGCTGAACTAATCCAATAACTATCTCTTCGTGTCTGTCGACACGCATCATCTGTCCCGTTCCAATTACTTCAACGGGTTCTGGATCTATCAGCTGTCCATCTATAGGGTAATTAGCATCCTCAGCCTCTAATATTTCTTGGTCATGTAGGAGTTCTTCCTCCTCTGGATCCTCCTCTTCTAAATCTAGCTCAGGGGTAGCCGGCTCATAATCAGGCACCTCATTGGGCTCACTGTCTGATAGCCATCCTACCATGTGTTGATCTACTCCTACCATTCTACAAAAGAATTTTAATTTATTTAGTATTTATGGGGAAACAAATTTACACATAAGATAAAGCTTTTAAGATTATTTTATGTATGATTAAGTATTTTACGGACTCAAAGACTATATCCTAAGGTATTTCCTAACTACCTTAGAGCTATAATCTACAACTCTGATACCAACCTGTGACGCCCCCAAATCTCTACACTCCCCTGTAGCAGACATGGTGCTCACGTGAAACTATACAACTATAAATATTCAATAAAATATGACTTCTATCTATCCAAGGTTCACAGTATCCCATAACAGGTACTAGTTCCGGCCAGAACGTTGTCTGTGTTTGGATACCCTCACTTGGATGTATAGATTCATATCTAATGAATACCTCTTTCATACTTATATTCCCTATCTATTTGACATTCACAGTATTAATGATAAGATTGTCCATAGAATTGAGGGGCGCATTCCAGTAAAGATGACACCTTACCAACGCTCATTAAGTGCAACCCCAGAGCTTATAGGACTTTCAACATCATTTAAATACCCTCATTCAGATGTATAATTCGTATAGATACTGTATCTAACTTAGTACAACTATGTTAAATGAAATAAAGATCAGAGTATAACGCAATCGATGAAATAAAGGATCATAATATATTATATATCATTTGGTTCGATTACATTGTTCTCAGTACTAAGTTATTACAACAAAAGCCTTTAAAAGACTTAGATTATTCAAAAGCAATTAATAAAACTAGTAAATGTGTCCTTTCCCTTTATCTGTCCCAGAAGTACCAGGGATATCATTTAAAGCTGCAAAAGAATATATGCGCAAGAATGAGCTACAAATGCTCAGTAAGTTCATTTGAAAATGTAAACACAATGTGTTTGAATTGAAAGATGTCAGGTGATGTACAATTGATACTGAGGGTTCTGTACTGGAACCATATATTTCAATTTGTTCTGTCAGTCTTCAATGACTTAGAACCTTTTGAGTTCGGATATCTGGTAGGTGATCAGCCTCACCAATATCCTAGGAGTATGCATATCATCCTACCACATTTTTGGTCAATTTAAGTTAATTGCCAATTTTGGTCAATTCATTTAATTGCCAAATTAAACTTTATTTGAAGGTTTGTCGGACCACATTCCATCCACGGTGTCCCTTTTACTCAGTATAGATGTCGTACCAAAACAATTTGGTTTGACACAACAAATGTAAGCCCAAACAGTCAATAAATGATTCATTTCTTAAGTTATGCTGAACAAATAGCAATAACTTCATAACAATTGATAGCAAGACATAAAAGAATTGCTTAAAGGTAACAAGGTTCGGAGACTTACCTTAGCATAGTTTCGTTAAAATTTAAGACAGTTGGTCAACGTACGTAGTCTACGTATACCAATAATAAGCGTTAACACGTATATAAACATGTATTACGCTATTCTAGGCAAGTTTTATTAAGGTTCGACGTCGATTCGGTATCTCGGTCGCGTCCTTAATCAATTAAACACATAGGTTGTTCGATAAAACTTCATTTGGAAACTTAATTATTAGTATAAATAACTTATTTATTATTTATAACCTTTTTAGAAGCTTGGTATTATTTTTAAATAATTTTCAGAAGCTTGGAAGTATTTTTAAATAATTTTACAAGCTTAGGAATATTTTTAAATGATTTAATTATCATTTATAATATTTTTAAAATATTTAATATGTTATTTAAATAATTTATTTGTCATTTAAAATATTTTTAGATGCCTAAAATATTATTTAAATGAATTATTTATCATTTATAATATTTTTAGAAAGATAGAATATTATTTAAATGATTTATTTTATCATTAATAATATTTTTAGAATATATTTTATTAATATAATAATTTAATTATTACTTATATAATAATTTTGAAAAGTTAATTTAATATTTAAATGATTTAATTATCATTTAAAGTAATTTTTAAATACTTAATATATTATTTAAATGATTTATTTATCATTAATAATATTTAAATATTTAATATTTTATTTAATTATTATATATAATAATTTTACTTACCTTAATATCATTTTTAAATAATTAATATAATTATTAAATGATTTAATATCATTTTTAAATAATTAATGTAATTATTAAATGATTTATTATTATTATTATTATTTAATTAAATTAAATAATAATTCAGAAATATATAAAAAATATTAAAAATAAATTTTTATAGTTAAAAATGAATTTTCGAACAGGGACCTTTGACCTCAAATTAAATTCAGTTGGTTTATTGTTAGGGTTATATATCATAATTAAGGTTTATCAATTCATAATTTAGGGTTTAGATAACCTAATTAGAATTAGGATTTCATAATTAGGTTTTAGGGTTTTTAATTTCATAATTAGGGTTTAATCTTTCGTTTAGGGTTTAGTTCAATCTTAATAATTCATAATTAATATTATGATTCATTATTTAGAATTTAATTATATCAATTAAGATTCTTATACTATAATTAGGGTTTTGATTAGACAATTCGGATAAATATTATCAATTACGGTTTTCAAATTTAGGGTTTCTGTTTCAGTTTATTGTTCTAACCCTAATTAACTTTTTTTTATATTTTTATCAGTTAATATAATATTATATTAACTCCGAAGCGCGACAAAGCACTTCGTCATTTCCAAGTACGACACAACAACTTACAAAAATAATTTGCCGAGACGCTTCTCGGTGAATTCGCCGAAAGCACGACAAATCATTTTGTCCGATTAAACACGACACAACTGCTTGGCGAAAATTTTTTATTTGACCTAATTGTTTAATAAAATACACAATCACATAATACAAAGTCAGATCATGAAATTTCATTTATTAAACACATAATTTACATATACAGATCTTATTAGGGTTCAGAATATTACACCTACAACTCACGTTTACTAGTAACTACAAAACCCCCAGAAAATTAGAATTTTTCGGAAGCGTTAATTACTCATAAACTTGACCTGAAAGTCGTACCAAGCTAGGTTTTCATCATTTAACGTCTTTTACTAAACTTTTTGCCGTAATTTCGTTATAGCATATTTTTAATCTATTCCAATTGGAACATTCCTTAACTCACATATGTATATTTCCTTTTTTTTTGGATTTTGAGAATAACTTATGGATTAACATTTTACGCTAGTCCGGTAAGACAATAAATAACACATTTTTCATGCTTTCTTGGTTTGGTTCGTTACTTTAATTATGTTTTCACTTATCATGCATATTACAGGTGATTTTAGTCCTCTAGTGTCATCATTCTTATTCCTCTAGATCCTTCATGATCCTCATCAAACTAACAACAACCACAATAAGCAATATATATATAACATAAAGCTTAAAGAATGGTTTTAGGGTTTAGGGTTTTTACCTCTTGTAGTTTCTTTTTCTTGTTTTTACTCAAGCTTGCAAGGTTGCTAGCCTTTCTTTCCTTTTTTCCTCTAGAGTCTGAGTACTCTCTCTCCCTCTCACAATTTTGCTATAGTTTCTGTTATTTCCCAGAGACACAATAAAGATCTATAAGGGGGAGAGGGGGTTGAATAGATCTCTAAAACTTTTTCAGTTTATTAAAGAAGTATTACCAAGTAGATCATTTAATCAATATTGAACTTTCATAGAGGAATATTAGTTTGAAAACTCCCCTTAAAGATTTGTTGAGATCTCAGTTCTGAATTTGGTTCATGTTGAAGTTAACCATTCATCACATGTATTAAACACATCAAATAAATGATAGAATGTAAAAGACATAAAGTAAATGACACGAGATATTTTAAGTGGTTCGGAGACTGAATATCTCCTAGTTCACTTTTCTAGTTTAACAAGTAGGAAATCCACTATAAATTTGATCACACAGACCAGGACACTTTTGCCCTCTTTAAACCCAACAAACTTGAAAATTTTAGTCACTCAAACAAGGACACTAAAACCTCTTCAAGCCCAGCAGGCTTAAAAATTTTAGTCACTCAGACAAGGACACTATGACGTCTTCAAGCCCAACAAACTTAGAAATTTAGTCACTAAGACAACGACACTCTTTCCTTCTTCAAGCCCAGCAGACTTGGATATTTAGTCACTATGACAAGGATACTCTTGCCCTCTAAATCCCTAGGATTCCTTTGAGTCACTAAGTCTCAGAATGTTGGTTTGTTGATAGTTGTTGGAGGTGCTGCTGAGATGGCATTTAGGCTCCTTTGTCTTTAGGTACTCAGTATCTTGAATGATCATCCTTGAGATGTAGTTGAGTGTTGCAATGATGCTTAACTTCTTCTGGTACTCAATATCTTCGTGTGATCATCTGTTGTACTGCTAAGATGGCAATTCAGCTCCTTCTTCTTGGTACTTGACAGCTACTTATGATGAACTAGTATGATGACTGTAAAGCTCCTTCCTTTTGGTACTTAGTAGCTTCTCATGATTGATGTCAAGATGACATTGACGCTCTTCTTCTTCTTGTACTTAGCGACACATAACACATCTCTTGTTGTAGGGCTAATCTGCTGTACATCTTCATCTGTTCAACTCTTTGTGTTCTTAGTGGATCATATTCTTTCTTGGTTTTTTATTCTACGTTTTTTAATGTTCATCCACCATCTCTCCAACTCTTTTTTTTTATTTTTAAACTGATGCGCTGTTATAGTCTTATGTAGATTTTTCCGTTAGAAAGTGTCCATTGAAATGATTTAATGCGTAGATATTTTGATATCCTTGATGTTGACTTTTTGGAGCTATTGTGTCAGTATTCTTTTTTGGCTTTTGGACCTGTCATATCAAACTGAAGCTTTACTTACTTCGTTGATAGGTCGCTTTCAGCAAGCTAGCTAGTAGACACATCTTCATTTTCAAATAAGGATATATTATTTGACACTTTATGATCTTCTGATTTGCAACGTTCCATTATCAGTCTGCATGTCAGACCTGACTTTACTCTACGATATTTGAGTGACTTTGTGAACTGACGAATTAACCTTTATTTGTTCAGATGTTCTTTTCTTCATAACTTGTATAATAACTTTACGATTATTTTAATGTTTGGCTCTTCGTTTGGCTTTATGATTTTGCAGCCTCTTCTTTATTTTGGTGGTTCAACGAACTTGCAGGTTACTCTACGATGTTGGCATTACATTATGAATAAGAAAAGTATTTCTACGAACCATTCTTCACTCGATAAACCTTTTTCTTACTGAATGATCCTTGAGTTCCTTTAGTGATTGTTTGAACTTTTCTTCATTCAGTCTTTACTTAGTATGCTCTGATTGGCTTAACTATTCTTCGATCACCTTAATCTGGTCTGTACTTTGTAAAGTGAGATGAACTTTCCTCTTTAGAATGAAGTGAGCTGTGCGATTCTTTGTTCACTTTGGAGAATGATCTTTACTTTGCAAAATGAACTCTATATCTTGTGTAACAGCTCTACGATCCTTCTGATGCTTTACGATCATGAGTTAACTTTGTAATTCATTCTGAGCTTACGAACTGGCAGAGTAACTTTACGAACGTAGAATTCCTACTAACTATACATCAGATTTATTTAGTAAGATCAACCTAACATTCTTGATCTTTCTAGTCTAAGTCCTTGTACATATATTTCATTAAAGGAATTTACAATACTTGCTTATATACATTAATCATTTTATATTTTGAATACTTAGATTACTCTGCTTACAATATTTACATTACGAACATGCAGAGTAACTCTATAATAAGATCAACCTAATAACCTTGATCTTTATATTCTAAGTCTTTGTACATGTATTTCTTTTATAAGGACTTTACAAAATTTAGAACCAAATAAATTTTAATCTTATATTCATCATCACACTATATTTATCAATAATAAGTATGCAAATCATAATATTCAGCAATGTATCAATTTTCTAGCAGGTCACATTTATCACATAAACATATAATCATATAAGTACACAATCAGATAGTTCACATAATTTAATATGATCTCATAGACACATAAGCACATAATCACTTAGATAATTAATCACATAACAACGTAGACATAATTTTTATTTACATAATCACAATAGTCATCATCAAATCAAACAGATTCCAACAGTTTCTTTTCTTGCTTTGGTGAATTAGTGAAGATTATGAAGAGAATTGCTTGCTATTTATAGTAAAAGTAAGAGTTAGGGCATAAGAGTCATTATGCTAACTCTCCTAAGCTAACCATGGTCACATGCTAGACTCATCATGGTTAAATGGTGAGGGATGAGATGGCTAGCTTACTTAGCAATCTCTTCCCTTTAATTGGTCCATTTTAATTCTCTTGGATCAAGTTCTTACTTAGTTAGCTTAACTAGGTTTTCTTTTCCTAGTTCGGTTACTCCAACTAGTTAGTTAGTCGTAATCGTTGACTTTGACTTTTCGTATTTCTACTTATATAATATTTCATATTATACACGGTTAGCTTTCGACATTCGTTCGATTAGCCGAAAAATTGCATTTTTTGTTTTTAAATTTTTATTAGAGCTTACGTCTCGTGACATCAAATAAATGCCATGGTGTCATTTAAAAAATTGAAAAACTTTGTGCAATAGGTTCATATATACGCATTTACATTATGCAATGGGCGTTTTTAACGTGAATAGTATTTTTACGTCTTTTATCAGAAAAATTTTATTTTCTTCTACGAAACCCTAATTCGTACTTTCTAGACATGTAAACACATTCTAGGTCATAATATGACTTTGAAACACATAACACAGAATAATATTCATAAAAACTCATTTTATTCAATAGCAAGTTCACAATGAAAGGTATAAAAGCCCTAATATTAAATCTATGTTTAAGTTTGTTTTAATCTTGGTTGTTGTGGGAGTTTGATATATTTAATGGAGGATCATGGTGGATTCTAGAGTATAAGAAGGTTTATGATGTATGATATTAGTTTATGATAGCTTATGCTTAAAAAATCAAGGAATCATGATAGTTCAATTAGTAAACATGAAAGTCGAAAAATCTGTTTAAACCTAAAAACAGAAACTGAAATTTGAATGACCATAACTCTCATTCTATTTTAAATTTTTGAGTCTGGTCAACTTGTGGAGATAGACATATGAGTCCTCTAAACACTCGAATAACAATTTCTAAAAAATACCTTGTAGATTATTTATGGTGATTTTTTTTACCAAAGTAGGATACAACTGGAAAATCGACAAAAACATTTTGCCTAAATTTTTCATGGACAATTTCATCTACTTAATCATTAAAATAAATTAAGACCTTTTGGAACATAAAACTATATGGTATAACGAAGCTCCTGTTAAAAAATGAACGTATTCTGACTTCGGACGAATGAGATATGATCAATCAAAAATTAGGATTTTAAACACTAATATTGCTCTAACTTGAGTTTTATAACTCTGATGGTCACAAATTTTAACTGGAAGTTCAATTGAATTGTATGAGATACTGACCAAATTTGGTGATTTTTGGAATTAAGTACGATATAGCAAAATTTGTTAAGTTACGAACCAAAATGATCCTTTTAAAAATACTAAATAAAGTTAAAATTATTTAAAAAATTATTTTTATGTGTGGAATGTTTTTAAGTATGTGGGGCTAGAAGAGAATTTTTTTAATAAAATGGTTAAGGAGGCTTAATGAAGAAAATGGAGTTACGAAGAGATAAAACAGTTGATTAGAGTAAAGTCAAAAATTATTGATATAATTTCTATCGTCTAAAATATGTCGACATGGGATGTATGAGTTTAAGTAAAGTTTACTCATATATTTTTATGAAAATATTATAAAAATAATGTGAGGGGACATTTAAGATTGATTGAGTTGAAAGAACAATTACCGGATTAGGTTACGATTAATACCGACGATAATTATTAAGAGGTGTCAATTAACTTAATTAAATAAATCCTTATGGATGATGTAGGTTATCATTTGAAGGAAGAAATTATGGATGTGAATAATGTAGATGATGAACTATGGACCGAGGTAGGTTTTTTCAGAACTTTCGGTATTATAAACTTGTTTTAATATGCACTCTGTGTAACAATGTGATTATAACTATTAATATTCAATTGATGGTTTAAGTTAATTGTTCTATGTGAACTATATAGTTTGAGAAATGCGAAGCATGGGTATTATGAAACATGTATCAGATATAAAACATGTATATAATGTACAACATGAGAAACGTGAAGCATGTATAAAATATACAGTTTGAGAAACATGAAAGCATGCATAAAATTCGAATCATGGGAAAATGTGAAGCGTGATGAAATGTGAATTGTGTGTTATGTGATAGTTGTTAAACTTATTGAGCAATGTAGGTGCACACCCTTGCTTTAAATAAATATTTTCAGCAAAACTGAGGAAGCTAGAGGTTCCGATAAAGATAAAGGAAAAAGGAATGCTTAATGTGAAAGTAGTATGCACACAAGCCAATCATATTTGATATGATGTAGCATATACTTTGTAATCTTATTCATTTATTAATAAAGGAATTGATTTTCTCAAAATGTATTTTATATTATCTACATGGTGCTGTTATATTAAATGTGATAAACCCATAGTTTTGAGCAATGCTTTTAGAATCATGATGGTGATCATGCTAATGAGATCTAAATTCAAGATAGCTCACAAACTAAAATTGTTCCTAATCGTTGGATTACTGAATTGGGGATTAGTGAATCCGGATAGATTAATACATACGTTGCTTACTCTTAGGAAGAGGATGATTGATCTCATAATCATTTGTGTGGAGACACTAAAGCAAGTATGTAGGTGCTTATTGGAAAATAAGTTCACTGAACGTGGCTCGCTAAGGAATACCTAATGGAGTTTTACTCGCCTGTCAATAGGAATTCCTATAGTGATAGTTGTACAAGTGATCCTTGGACTTGAGATCATCATAGTATCTTGTGTATGATGAGTTATACTTTGACATGTCCCTTAAGACCTTGTGGGTATATCAAAGGGTATGATTGGGTATAATTAGTTGTACATGTAGATAGGTGAATGATCAACAAAGAATCTACCTCGTCTAGTAAAAGATGTGAATGTCCTATGTGATTCGATAAATGATAACTCAGTAGTCCTTGGCCAAGGCAGAATTAAATTAGAAAGGAGTTTCTAATTTGCATTAATTAGAGTTGTGCATTTTAGAATCGAAATACATATAATTAAATAAAATAAGACTTGACAGTAAATCCATGTCTTATATTTAATTAGGACATTGTATGGTAGAAGGATTGAATTGTACGGTAACTATTTACTCAAAGGTTCTTTTGTGATTAATGTTGAAATCTATATTATCTGGAAAGTCGTTGATCGCTAAGGGGGCTTACCCTTATTGTAGAATAAATATTATTTATTTATTTAAATAAATTAAATAGTTTAATTTATTTATTTAAATAAGATTAGAATTGTTCTAATTGATTTATTCACAACCGGTTTAATATGGAGAACCTAAAGGGTCACACCGCAAAAGGAAAATATTTATTTAAAAAGTAAATGACATAATTGTAATAATAAGTGAAGTGTATTTAATTTACTCTTTGGAGATAGAATAAATTAAATAGCTTAATATTTATTATTTAATATTTTGGAGATATTAAATATAAATTAATAAGAGGAGTCTTATTATTATTATTATTACTTTTACTATTATTTAATTCCTAATAGGGATTGTGAATTAATTAATAGAAGTACTCTCCCATAGATTCCTAATTGGATTAGGAGCATTAATAATTAAAGGAGTTTAATTATACAAACCCTAATCCTAAATAGTTTAGGGAAGGGTTATTCCTACATCTATGAATAAGAGGGGTTTTATCATAGATTAGGGTTACACACTCTTGCATTAGATTGTGGAGAGTACTTACAATTTCTATAGAGATAGAAACTAGGGTTTTGCCAAATACCCAACTTCTTGAATACTTGTTCTTCCTTGATGGATCACCTCTAGAGGCCAAACACTTGGGTGGCTAACGTTGATCAAAGGAAGGAATCACACCATAGCATTCGAGGAGAACACGAAGGGCTAGGAGTTAAACTTGTACCCGAGGAAGCTTTGTTCAACGAGGGTATAATTTCTTATTCTCTTTCTCTTTCGTTTATATCGTTAATTGAGCACATTGATCGATCATGGTGATGGTTTGTATAAAAATTTTAAAATCCGTTTTATCGCGCTTCCGCTCTATTTATGTAATTTGATTGCATGCTCGCGTTATATACAAACCTAACAGTGGTATCAGAGCCTAATCATGTGCTAATTATCGATCTTATGATTCCATGTATGAATTGATATGCGATACGATCGGATTTTGGGCTGAAGAAAATTTTTCTGAATCTGCGTCGCGGTGCGGCCGCGCCGCTTCCAGTTCATTCTGGAGCGCGACCGCACTCTAACCCAGAAAAACATTTCTGGGGGTGCAGCGCGGCCGCGCCGCTTCTAGTTCAAAATGGAGCGCGGTCGCGCCGGTGTCCAGACTTTGAAATTTTTTTTGTTTTTCTTAATTAAAATAAATGGTTTATTTAATTGATAAAAGTTTAAAATAAAAGAGTTTATTTTATCTGGAATATGATTTCAGATTACTAAAATTAAAGGAGTTTAATTTGGATTTGGTTTTTGATTAAAATAAAAGAGTTTATTTTGTTTCAAAACTAAATATTAGCAAAACTTTTGCCCATTAATTGATATCAATGCATATATGAAATGGTTTTATTATTCATGGGATGAATGTTATTTATTGATACATATAGAGATATGTATGATAATAAATAGGGATTGATTATGGACTATTGACCAATGTGTGATTGGATTTATTTTAGTAAATGCTTGAATGTATGGGTTTTATAAATGGGGTATGCGTACCTCGTCTTCTCTAAATTTTTCTTAATGTAAATTCTATCTCCCTCCTATGTACTTCCTCTTGACTGCTGATCAAGGTTTCTATTTATTGTAAGTAGTTTTTGTAATAGGAATAGTTAGAATTAATTTTGAAGAATTGGAGACAAAGGAGCAAGGAACGCTTGAAGACCCGTTTGTAATGGAGCCCGGGTTTAAATGTAATAGTTATATTTAAATTTAATTCTTGCACCCTAGGTTTGACCTTTTGGTTCACTTGGTGGCTCTAGTGAACCAAACTAGAATAAAAGTCCATAATCAATCCGGGTAGAATATAATATTCTATATGTGCATGCTTACTATATATATATATATTATATATTATCCAACATGCTTCGCATGTAAAATAATATGACACGTATTTTATATATATATGTGCATGCGCGCTAAACAAGATGAGACTAATAATAACAAACCCCTCAAAGTAATATATTAAGTCCTAAGCGTTCAAAGATATTTGGAATATCGAACGTCGCCTTCTAGCATGGTAAACAATAGAGTATTAAATATTTAATATGAGTTTGTTGTGTCACCACAAGGCAAGTATTAAATATTTAAGATATTGCTTTATCACATTTGATGCTTATAAATAGACTGAACGATGCTGTTTTGTTGTGTCACCACAAGGACAGTGTTTTTCTTTCGAATATATGGAAGTGCTAGGTTAGACTTAACTTGGATAATTTGATTCGGATGTGTCACCACTTGATCAAAATAATCTAAGAGGCAAAATACAAGGAGTTACATAGTGATGTAATTGACAATAGTTGTCTACCTATTTATTTATATATCGCGTGTTGTGTCACCACAAGGCTATATACATTTGAAATGTGATCCTTAATCTCACTAGCAAATCTTTAATTAGAATTGCTGAACTATATAATGAGGGTAATATAGTTTGATGAAAATAGTGGGAGATACCAATTGAAAGTAGTATGCACACAAGCCAATCATATTTGATATGATATAGCATATACTTTGTAATCTTATTCATTTATTAATAAAGGAATTGATTTTCTCAAAAGGCATTTTATATTATCTACATGGTGCTGTTATATTAAATGTGATAAACCCATAGTTTTGAGCAATGCTTTTAGAATCATGATGGTGATCATGCTAATGAGATCTAAATTCAAGATAGCTCACAAACTAAAATTGTTCCTAATCGTTGGATTACTGAATTGGGGATTAGTGAATCCGGATAGATTAGTACATACGTTGCTTGCTCTTAGGAAGAGGATGATTGATCTAATAATCATTTGTGTGGCGACAACTAAAGCAAGTATGTAGGTGCTTATTGGAGAATAAATTCACTAAACGTGGCTCGCTAAGGAATACCTAATGGAGTTTTACTCGCCTGTCAATAGGAATTCCTATAGTGATAGTTGTATAAGTGATCCTTGGACTTGAGATCATTATAGTATCTTGTGTATGATGAGTTATACTTTGACATGTCCCTTAAGACCTTGTGGGTATATCAAAGGGTATGATTGGGTATAATTAGTTGTACATGGAGATAGGTGAATGATCAACAAAGAATCTACCTCGTCTAGTAAAAGATGTGAATGTCCTATGTGATTCGATAAATGATAACTCAGTAGTCCTTGGCCAAGGCAGAATGAAATTAGAAAGGAGTTTCTAATTTGCATTAATTAGAGTTGTGCATTTGGGAATCGAAATACATATAATTAAATAAAATAAGACTTGACAGTAAATCCATGTCTTATATTTAATTAGGACATTGTATGGTAGAAGGATTGAATTGTACGGTAACTATTTACTCAAAGGTTCTTTTGTGATTAATGTTGAAATCTATATTATCTGGAAAGTCGTTGATCGCTAAGGGGGCTTACCCTTATTGTAGAATAAATATTATTTATTTAAATAAATTAAATAGTTTAATTTATTTATTTAAATAAGATTAGAATTGTTCTAATTGATTTATTCACAACCGGTTTAATATGAAGAACCTAAAGGGTCACACCGCAAAAGAAAAATATTTATTTAAGAAGTAATGGCATAATTGTAATAATAAGTTAAGTGTATTTAATTTACTCTATGGAGATAGAATAAATTAAATAGCTTAATATTTATTATTTAATATTTTGGAAATATTAAATATAAATTAATAAGAGGAGTCTTATTATTATTATTATTACTTTTACTATTATTTAATTCCTAATAGGGATTGAGAATTAATTAATAGAAGTACTCTCCCATGGATTCCTAATTGGATTAGGAGCATTAATAATTAAAGGAGTTTAATTATACAAACCATAATCCTAAATAGTTTAGGGAAGGGTTATTCCTACATCTATAAATAAGAGGGGTCTTATCATAGATTAGGGTTACACACTCTTGCATTAGATTGTGGAGAGTACTTACAATTTCTATAGAGATAGAAACTAGGGTTTTGCCAAATACCCAACTTCTTGAATACTTGTTCTTCATTGGTGGATCACCTCTAGAGGCCAAACGCTTGGGTGGCTAACGTTGATCAAAGGAAGGAATCACACCGTAGCATTCGAGGAGAACACAAAGGACTAGGAGTTGAACTTGTACCCGAAGAAGCTTTGTTCAACGAGGGTATAATTTCTTATTCTCTTTCTCTTTCGTTTATATCGTTAATTGAGCACATTGATCGATCATGGTGATGGTTTGTATAAAATTTTTAAAATCCGTTTTATCGCGCTTCCGCTCTATTTATGTAATTTGATTGCATGCTCGCGTTATATACAAACCTAACATAATGAATAGAAGCGATCAAAGTTTAAGTTTTGGTAATAAAACTCTATTGTTAGGATTGATTAAATATGTTGATTAAACCTTTTGGGGGTAAATACGTTTTGTGATGATAAAAGTTAGAAATCTATTTAGTATAACTTTAGTTATGCTAGATGAGTGTTAATATTACAAGTCACATAAAATTAGTTGAAAAAGAATATATAGGAAGAAAATTAGCATCTGGATTGTGAGCTTATGAATACTCATAATTAATGTATTATCTTAAATCATAATATATATGATTTTGAAAGGAAGATGTAAATATTACGATTTTGGAATAGAAAGATGTTGTAAAGTTTTAATTAAACGAGATTTTATCAATTATTTACGTTATTTAATGATGAGTTAGTAAGTGGTTATGCTGTACCGTGAGCACCATACCCGAGGTTAAGGTAACCCGGATTTAGGGGCGTCACAGTCAAGATATTATAAATCTGAGTGTCCTCAAGTGAAAAGAAAAAAGAAAGAGAAAAAGTACTCTCTAGACAAGTACAAGAAAAAAGAAGCTAAAACAATGAAAGCAACCTAGAGTGACTCTGAAAGTTCAAATAAAGAAAAGTCCAATAGTGAGGATCATGGACATCTATATCTTATGGCTGATGAACATAGTGACTCAGGAAACATTGAAAGTTCATATCGTGACTTTGGCTCTGAGGTAATTCTTGATCTAACTGAATTTGATAAATTAGAAATGTTTAAAGCTATGAATCATATGTTTGATTAGATAAGAGAATTAATAAAGATTAAAAAGGAAAACACGAATAGCAATGCCAAGTTAGTAAAAGAATTAGAAAGCTTAAAATCTGTAAATGAGAGCATGAATTTGAAATTGAAAGAGTTATAGGATAAAGAAGAGAAAACTAATATAGTGTTATATGGGTTTAATGTTCAAAGAGATATACGATGATTAAACTTCAACAAAATTTCTGATAATAGCTCTAAGAAAATAGCTTTTATGCCTGCTTCTAGTTGTACTGATGAGAATTATCATTTAATTGCTAATTGCATGCCTCATAGTTATGAAAAGTTTAAATTGCTTAAGAAAACTCTGCATGAAACTAAGAACTATTGGAAGAAATAACCGAATGTTGAAATCATGAGAAAGAAAATTTTTGATGAAAAGAAACTAGAGATTGTGCCTGTACTAGACAATGAAAGTGAAAAGGGTCAGTTTGTAATATTTCGAACCCTAATAAGATTTGTATATGTAAATTATGTGTTTATTAAATGAAATTTCTTATTCCGACTCTGTGTTATGTGATGATATACTCTAATGAACGACTGTTCAGGGAATCATTAAAAACCTAATATGATTCGAAAACGCTATCATATACGTTTAGAATTAGAGCGTATAACCTAAATCTAGGTATCAAGAAGTTTAAAACCTTAAGCCCAAATGAGATTCAAATTTTGTGCTTAATAAAGATCCAAATGATATTTCGAACCAGGTGTTTTGTGATTTTTTAGTGTAAACGATGAATTTGGTCAAATAAAATTTTTTGGTCAAACTGCTTAGTCGTGCTTACAGTGACAAAATGATTTGTTGTGTTTTCCACGATTTCACCAAAAAGCATCCTGACAAATTATTTTTAGTAAGTTGATGTGTCGTGCTTAAACTGATATAGTGCTTTGTCGTGCTTACGCTGATAAGCTGCTTTGTTGTGCTTACACCTGGCACACGCCAACTTACGCCTGGCACACGCTGGGTACTAAAGTGTAATTAACCTAGGTACCAATGTGTAATAACCCGAGCCCCTAACGTGCAATTAATGAAACTTGGTTTTCCTATAAATAACAAGCTTAGTTATTCATTATTTCTTACCATTTCAAGAACAGTTCAAGAGCAAAAACACTCTATATTTATATTTTGAGAGATATTGTGAGATAAAACTTACTTTCGAAGTATCGAAACACTACGCGATTAGAAGTAAAGCTAGCAACTACAAGAGGTATTACTCTAGTGGTTATTATTTTCATTTTTCTTTATATATTTAGTAAAAATATACTTTTATAAGCAGTTATAATGCCCAAATTATTTTAAGTATATAGTACAAAAGTCCTATTTACAAGCAGTTATAATGTCCGATTTATTTCTCTTATATATTAGAAAATATACTTTTATAAACAGTTACTATGTCCGACTTTCTTCAACTATTTAGTAAAAATATTCATTTTACAAGAAGTTATAATGCTGAAATTTTCTCAAATATAATAGCCGAATATTCATTTTATAAGCAGTTATAATGCCCGATTTATTTCAAACATAGTAAACGAATATTCATTTTGCAAGTAGTTATAATGCTCAATTTATTTTAAATATAGTTGATGAATATTCATTTTATAAGCAGTTATAATGCTGAAATTATTTCATGTATAGTAGAAGAAGTCTTATTTATATGCGGTTACGATACCCAAAATAAAACTTAAAAGATTTAATCGTTAAACGCTTATTTGTCTATATAAACTTATAATCGTGTAGGATTTATGGCGAACGTTTAGACCGTTATATTAACTGTAAAAGATATACGAGGCAAGTCTTCTAACCTTGTTACATTTAAGCAAGTATATTACATCTTGCTATCATTTATTGTAAAGTTATTACTTCTTGTTCAGCATAACTTAAAAAATTGATCATTATTCATATATTGTTTATTCGAGCGTAAAATGTTGTGACAAACCAAATTGTTTTGGTACGACATCTTATACTGAGAAATGGAACACCTTGATGTAAGGTGAACTGAAACACCTTGATGTAAGGTGGTAAATGTTAATTATATATTGACACAAATTGTAGGATGATATGCATACTCCTAGGCTATTGGTAAGGCTGATCCCCTACCAGATATCCAAAATCAAGCTTTTCGAAGTCATTGAAGACTGATAGAACTGATTGAAACACATGGTTCATGTACAGAACCCTCAGTTATACATCTTTGATATCTTTCAACTCAAACACATTGTGTTTACATTTTCAAATAAACTTGCTGAGCATTTGTAACTCATTCTTGCATATACTTTCTTTTGCAGTCTTAAATGATAATCCTGGCACCTCAATGACAAACAAGGGAAAAGGCCATGTTAATTAGTTTTATCCTACTGTTGTGAATGTTTTCAAGTCTTATAAGACTTTTGTTATAATAAAGACATAGTATTGAGAATGTTGTAACCAAGCTTAAACTTATTAAATATATATCATCTTTTGTTACATCTCTTGCGTTGTATTTACATTCTTAGTTAAGTTAGAAAGTAGCATTTGATCTAGTACAGTATCCTTATGAACTGTACATCTGAATGAGAGTATTTAAATGATACTGGGAGTTCTGTAAGCGATGAGGTTACATTTAATGAGCGCCAGTAAGGTGCCACCTTTACCGGAATGCGCCCCTCAGTTCCAAGAATATTCTTATCATTAATACTGTGAATGTCAGATAGGTAAGGAATATCGATATGAAAGAAATATTCATAAGATATGAATCTATACATCCAAGTGAGGGTATCCAAACACAGTTAACGTTCTGGCCGAAACTATTACCTGTTACAGGATAATGTGAACCTTGGATATATAGAAGTTATATAATATTGAATATTTATAGGTGAATAGTTTCACGTGAGCACCAAATCTGCTACAGGAAGTGTAGAGAATTTGGGGGCATCACAGGTTGGTATCAGAGCTGTAGATTATAGCTCTAAGGTAGTTAGAAATACCTTAGGATATAGTCTTTCAGTTCGTAAAATACTTAATTATACATAAAATAACCTTAAAAGCTTTATATTATGTGTAAATTTGCTTCACTAAAATACTAAACAAGTAAAATTCTTTTGTAGGATGTCAGAGACAAATTGGAATGACCTTCTAGTTATAGATCGACCCATGGGAGGGTGGCTATCAGATAGTAAGCCAGAAGAAGATCAAGAGGAGGAGGAACCTGAGAAGGAAGAAATCTTACATGATCAGGAGATCTTAGATGAAGAGGAAGCTGAAAACCCTATAGATGAACTGCTAGTAGATCCTGATGAGCATGTTGAAACTAGACAGATGATAAATGTTGACAGACATATAGAGATAGTCTCAGGGTTGGTGCAACAATCGACCAAAGATATAGAGGCTGCCAATTTTAGGACCCCCATAGCTCAAGGTTTGTTGGAGGTTGAGAGGGATACAACTCGTCGTCTTAGGACACTCCTCCAGAGTACTCAGAAGGAAAAGCAAGATGCACAAATATAGTTGTACCGAGCTGATAAAAGATATCGTGATTCATTCAACGACTTAGAGCGTCGAGTGCTTAGGTACCTAGTAGAGGAGAAGAATGCGGGTTATATGATAGATCGATCAGTGTATGCCACATGATCTAGGATTCGTATGGCGAGGCACGTGGTCGTTAAGTCTAGTATAATAATTAGGTTTACTTTCGACAGTTTGTATTATAAAGTTTTGGTTGTAAAATAGGGAATCCTTTGTGCTAACTAGTGGTAGTATGAACCACTAGTCGAATATGTAAAATTTTTAGTATGTGATATACAAGTTATGTTTGTACAAATCAAGTTGTTAATTTTGTGTGCAGTATATACTTGTATTTATACTTGTCTTTCTTTTATTTATAGAATCATGGCAACGAGAAGGAGAAATCAAAATGAGAGAGAAAATGAGGATAGAAACACAAACCTCACCCAACAACTAGTAGACATACTCTTAGGTGCCTTACAAGGTCGTCAACCACATCAACCTACTGCAGTTAATCCACAGGGTACCATGTTCAAAGACTTTAAACTTGTAGGACCACCCGAATTTAAGGGAGCCGCGGAACCTATTGAGGCTCAAACTTGGGTTACCGAGATCGAGAAGGTCTTTGTAATGACTAATGTCGGTGAAGATCAAAACATGGTCTTTGCCACCTTTTTCCTAAAGGGCGAGGTGAACCATTGGTGGGAAAATACTAAAATTCATGCAAGTGAAGGGATGATTCCTTGGGCTAGATTCAAGGAACTATTCTTTAAAAATTACTTTACCCAAACGATGCAGGATCGTATGGAGGTACGATTCCTAGAATTGAAACAAGGGGAGCTTATGGTATCCCAGTATACGGCTAAGTTTAATGAATTAGCTAGGTTTGCCCCACATCAAGTTAATACGGAGGCAAGGAAGATCAGGAGGTATGAAGAAAGGTTGAAACCCCAAATTCGTAGTAAGTTATTGGTGTTTCAAGTGAAGAGTTTTCCTGAAATTCTCGAGAAAGCTATCATAGCTGAAAACTAGAATGAAGCTTTGTTAAAATTTCATAAAGAAAAACGGAGTCAAACTGAAGAAGGCAGGTTTAAAGGGGAAGTAAGTAATAGTGGGTTCAATAATAATAATAATAACAAGAGAAAGTGGGATGCCACTTTCAATAACTTTGGGAAGAAGGGGAATAATTACAACAATTACAATAATAACAAGGTGGAATGTTGTGCCACATGTGGAAAGAACCATCTGTGAGTATGTCGTAGGAAGGTGGTTACCTGTTATAACTGTGGTCAGGAAGGACATTATTCTTCTGATTGTCCCAAGAAGAGTAATAATAATACCAATCAGGCCAATCAGAATAATAAATGTTATAATTGTGACGCAATGGATCATATATCTAGAAATTGCCCAAGGAATAGGAATCAAACTGGGGGAGGAAATCAAACCATAAACAACAACCTCAAACCGACAGTAGCAGGAGCTGGAAGTCAGAGTCGTCTAATCGCTAGGACATTTAATATGATGATGAGGGATGTTGTTGCTTCACAGGAAGTGGTGACAGGTATCATCCCTATCGACACTTTAAATGCGTATGTGTTATTCGACTATGGTGCTACTTGTTCATTCGTGTCTAATAGCTTTGCTAAAAACTTGAATATGCCATGCGAAGACTTAGACATACCTTTTAATGTAGAAATTGCAAATCGAGAGATAATTCCTGTTAAAACTGTATATAAAGATTGTAACGTAGAGATTAAGGGACACAAGTTTCTTGTGAACCTCTTTCCTATACGGTTAGGGGAATTCGATATAATCTTAGGCATAGATTGGTTGGTTAATCATAATGCAATGATTGACTGCCGTCGGAAGCGTGTAAACCTAGTGACTGTATCAAAATTAAAGGTTGTGTTCAACGGTGGTTGTTCACCTAAACGGTCTCGATATCTGACAGTAATGCAAGTAGAGAGATTGCTTAGGAAGGGTTGTACAGGTTATTTAGCGTATATAGTAGATACTCAAAAGGAAGGAGTAAAGCTAGATCAAATACCTGTAGTTAGGGAATTTCAAGATGTGTTTCCCGATAACTTACCAGGTCTTCCTCCGTATAGGGAGATCGAATTTGTTATTGATCTTGCACCTGGTACGGACCAGTTTCAAAGGCACCGTATAGGATGGCACTAGTAGAGTTGAAGGAGTTACTTATACAGTTACAGGAACTCTTAGATAAGAAATACATACAACCTAGTGTTTCACCTTGGGGAGCATCGGTGTTGTTTGTAAAGAAGAATGATGGAACTTTGAGATTATGTGTTGACTATAGAGAATTAAATAAGTTAACCATAAAGAACAAATATCCTTTACCACGAATTGATGATTTGTTTGACCAGTTGAAAGGGGTCGAACACTTTTCGAAAATTGACCTACGATAAAGTTATCATCAATTAAAGGTAAGAAAGGAAGATGTGCCGAAAACAACGTTTAGGACACGTTATGGACATTATGAGTTTCTTATGATGTCCTTTGGATTGACGAATGCACCGACAGCATTCATGGACTTGATGAATCTAGTGTTTAAACCATGCTTAGACAAATTTGTCGTAGTGTTCATCGATGATATTTTAGTATACTCGAGAATAAAGGAGGAGCATACGGAACACTTAAGGAGCGTATTGGAGATATTACGAAAAGAACGACTTTATGCAAAGCTTTCCAAGTGTGAATTTTAGTTAGAACGAGTCCAATTCTTGGGTCATGTAATTGATAAGAATGGAATCGCGGTAGATCCAGTGAAGATAGAGACGGTTGTAAATTGGGAACAACCAACAACTCCAACAGAAGTAAGAAGTTTTCTCGGTTTAGCAGGGTACTATCGCCATTTTATACAAGATTTTTCAAAAATAGCAACCCCACTAACCAATTTAACTTGAAAGACGATAAAGTACGTCTGGACAGATAAATGTGAAGAAAGCTTCCAAGAGTTGAAGAAGCGATTGAGCATGGCACCAAAACCCAAGTGGATTACTGTAGCCCTTAGAAATTCTCGAGTGGAAATGGGAACATATCACCATGGATTTCGTAGTAAGTCTTCCAAACACACAAAAAGGTCACAATGCCATTTGGGTAATTGTAGATCGTCTTACCAAGTCGGCTCCTTTTCTACCTATAAAAGTTAACTTCAATCTTGACCAGTTAGCCAAACTTTACATTAATGAAGTTATTTCTAGATATGGAGTCCCTGTTTCTATAGTATCAGATCGAGATCTCTGATTTACTTCAAATTTTTGGACAAGTCTCCAGAAACATTTAGGAACTCAGTTGAAATTAAGCACAACCTATCACCCACAAACCGACGGTCAGAGTGAGAGAATAATTCAAACATTGGAAGACATGTTGCGAACTTGCATCAAGGACTTCAAGGGGAGTTGGGAAGATCAGTTACCTTTGATAGAGTTTTCCTACAATAATAGCTATCATGCCAGCATAGGAATGCCACAATTTGAAGCTTTGTATGGAAGGAAATGTAAGACGCCATTATGTTGGGACGAAGTCGGTGAGCGACAAATGTTAAGACCAGAAATAGTTCAACAAACTGCTGAGGTAGTTCGAATTATACGAGGAAGATTGCAAGCGTCTCAAGATTGACAGAAGAAGTATGCGGATCAACACAGGAAACTACAAGATTTCGATGTCAAAAGTATCTCCGTAGAAAGGCAAAATCCGTTTCGGCAAGAAAGGAAAATTGAGTCCGAGATTTATTGGACCATTCCAAATATTGAGGAGGATATGTGAGGTAGCTTATGAGGTAGCCCTACCTCCTAAGTTAGAACATATTCATAACGTGTTTCATGTGTCCGTATTACGATCATACAAACCCGATTATAAACACGTTATAGATTACGAGCCTATTCAAATCAAGAAATATTTATCATATGAAGAAGTTCCAATTGAAATCATAGATAGGAAAGAACAAAATCTACGAAATAAAATGATATATTCAGTCAAGGTTATTTGGAGAAATCAAAACATAGAGGAAGCTACGTGGGCGCTTAAGAGTAAAATACGAGACAACTACCCACATTTATTTTTATAATCTATACTGTAATTTCGAGTACGAAATTCTTATTAGTGGGGGTGAATGTAATATTTCGAACCCTAATAAGATTTGTATATGTAAATTATGTGTTTATTAAATAAAATTTCTTATTCCGACTCTGTGTTATGTGATGATATACTCTAATGAACGACTGTTCAAGGAATCATTAAAAACCTAATATGATTCAAAAACGCTATCATATACATTTAGAATTAGAGCGTATAACCTAAAACTAGGTATCAAGAAGTTTAAAACCTCTTATGAGATTCAAATTTTGTGCTTAATAAAGATCCAAATGATATTTCAAACCAGGTGTTTTGTGATTTTTTAGTGTAAACAATGAATTTGGTCAAATAAAATTTTTTGGTCAAGCTGCTTAGTTGTGCTTACATTGACAAAATGATTTGTCGTGCTTTCCACGATTTCACCAAAAAACATCCTGACAAATTAGTTTTAGTAAGCTGTTGTGCCGTGCTTAAACTGATATAGTGATTTGTCGTGCTTAAGCTTTACCGTGCTTACGCTTTGTTCTGCTTACGCTGACAAACTGCTTTGTCGTGCTTATGCTTTGTCATGCTTACGCCTGGCACACGCCAGCTTACGCCTGACACACACCAGCTTACGCCTGGCACACGCTAGGTACTAAAGTGTAATTAACCTAGGTACCAAAGTGTAATAAGTCGAGCCCCTAACGTGCAATTAGTGAAATTTGGTTTTCCTATAAATAACAAGCTTAGTTCTTCATTATTTCCTATCATTTCAAGAATAGTTGAAGAGCAAAAGCACTCTATATTTATATTCTGAGAGATATTGTGAGATAAAACTTACTTTCGAAGTATCGAAACACTACGCGATTAGAAGTAAAGCTAGCAACTACAAGAGGTATTACTCTAGTGGTTATTATTTTCATTTTTCTTTATATATTTAGTAAAAATATACTTTTATAAGCAGTTATAATGCCCAAATTATTTTAAGTATATAGTACAAAAGTCCTATTTACAAGCAGTTATAATGTCCGATTTATTTCTCTTATATATTAGAAAATATATTTTTATAAGCAGTTACTATGTCCGACTTTCCTCAACTATTTGTTAAAAATATTCATTTTACAAGCAGTTATAATGCTGAAATTTTCTCAAATATAATAGTTGAATATTCATTTTATAAGCAGTTATAATACCCGATTTATTTCAAACATGGTAAACGAATATTCATTTGCAAGCAGTTATAATGCTCAATTTATTTTAAATATAGTTGATGAATATTCATTTTATAAGCAGTTATAATGCTGAAATTATTTCATGTATAGTAGAAGAAGTCTTATTTATATGCGGTTATGATACCCAAAATAACTGTAAAAGATATACGAGGCAAGTCTTCTAACCTTGTTACATTTAAGCAAGTATATTACATCTTGCTATCATTTATTGTGAAGTTATTGCTTCTTGTTCAGCATAACTTAAGAAATTGATCATTATTCATATATTGTTTATTCGAGCGTAAAATGTTGTGTCAAAACCAAATTGTTTTAGTACGAGATCTTATACTGAGAAATGGAACACCTTGATGTAAGGTGGTAAATGTTGATTATATATTGACACAAATTGTAGGATGATATGCATACTCCTAGGATATTAGTGAGGCTGATCCCCTATCAGATATCCGAAATCAAGCTTTTCTAAGTCATTGAAGACTGATAAAATTGATTGAAATACATGGTTCATGTACAAAACCCTCAGTTATATATCTTTGATATCTTTCAACTCAAATACATTGTGTTTACATTTTCAAATAAACTTGCTGAGCATTTGTAGCTCATTCTTGCATATACTTTCTTTTGCAGTCTTAAATGATAATCCCGGCACCTCAATGACAGACAAGGGAAAAGGCCATGTTAATTAGTTTTATCCTACTGTTGTGAATGTTTTCAAGTCTTATAAAACTTTTGTTGTAAAAAGACATAGTACTAAGAATGTTGTAACCAAACTTAAACTTATTAAATATTTATCATCTTTTGTTACATCTCTTGCGTTGTATTTACATTCTTAGTTAAGTTAGAAGTAGCATTTGATCTAGTACAGTATCCCTATGAACTATACATCTGAATGAGGGTATTTAAATGATACTGGTAGTTCTGTAAGCGCTGATGTTACACTTAATGAGTGTCGGTAAGGTGCCACCTTTACCAGAATGCGCCCCTCAGTTCCAAGAACAATCTTATCATTAATACTGTGAGTGTCAGATAGATAGGGAATATCGATATGAAAGAGATATTCATAAGATATGAATTTATACATCCAAGTGAGGGTATCCAAACACAGTTAACGTTCTGGCCAGAACTATTACCTGTTATGGGATACTGTGAACCTTGGATAGATAGAAGTTATATATTATTAAATATTTATAGTTGAATAATTTCACGTGAGCACCGAATCTGCTACAGGAGTGTAGAGAATTTGGGGGCGTCACACAATCCATCAAGACTTCTCATGACTTAGACAAGAACAATGTATAAAGTATAGATCTAACTCACAGGCTTGACTCATCTAGCTCATAAGAGTCATTTGAGTTAAGTCATGGGACTGATTTAGAACAAAGACTTGAGATAGTCAGGATGACTAAGTTATCTAAAAGTAAGAAAATGATAAATGATTAAAAGATGAAGATACCTCACAAGAAATCTAAACCAATATGTTATTACTGTGGTAGACATGGTCATACTAGTTATACTTGCTGGTTTAAGAATGGATTTGGAAAGAATGTGAAGGTCAAAGAAGTATGTATCCCAGTTGGTTTATGTAGTACTAATCCCCTAGTACCCAAAGTGATTTGGGTACCAGTTTTCAAAATCTAATTGATTCCTATAGGTGTGCTTGGGAACAGAGTCAACGAAAAAAAAGGTATGGTACATAGATAGTAGATGTTCCAAGTATATGACAGAAGACAAATCTCAGTTCAAGAAGATCAAAATAAAGAATGATGGATTAGTTACTTTTGGGAATAATCATAAAGAAAAAATAATTGAATTTGGATCAGTTGGAAATCAATAATGTATCTTTGGTCGAGGGATTGAAGCACAACCTGCCAAGTGTATCTTAACTTTGTAAATCTGGTTTTGATGTTTTATTCTCTGTTTATTGTTGTAAAATCTTGGAAGCAAACATAACTAAGACAATTCAAAATGAAAAAGGTGAGTCAATCAAAGTCGTTCGAAGAGTGATCATGGAGGAGAATTTGGAGAATGAGAATTAGAAGCTTATTGTAATGATAATGATATATCACATAACTTCTCAGCCCCCTAGAACACCATAGCAAAATAATGTTATAGAAAGAAAGAATAGAAACTTAATAAAGGATGAAAGGACAATGTTCGCTGAATACAAATTTTCAAGCTAGATCTAACATTATATAGTTATATCTGATACATATAGAGCGATATAGCATAGATCTGAGCCAAAGGAAGCTTGTATCGTTATTCCCCAAGGTGAAAATCGAATCTTTTGTGTATTTCATTGTAAATATATTAGACCTAGTTGAATATAGTGCTTAGATCTACATAAAGTCTCTATATTTATACATATATTGGCTGTGTATCTATATCTAAACATTTTATCGATTTTTTTACTTGCATATAGTTAAATATTAAATCTTTTCACTAGATCTAGCCAGATCTAGCCCTTAACCAGTTCCATGGATTCAAAGCTTGAACTTTTATTCTCGATTGGCTCGGATCTAGGTTAGATCTAGTCATTTTCAATGTTTTCAAGCGATTTTGAACAATCCGCGAAACCCTAGATCTATATCTAGTGGGAAGGAAGTCCTAACTACTTGCGCCTAGGGAATCTGACCAGTGAATCACCTGATAGTGATTTTAGGATATATTTTTCATATACTTTCATTTAAATACCTTTTGCTTGTGTTTGTGATATTTCGATGTGAGCCTAGGAATCATGGAGTCAAGATCCCTGAATCGGATCTTAACTGTATTCCCACGATGGACGCGATTTCAATTATAAAGTTATTATCCAATCATTGTACATATAAATTTGGGCCTTAAAATGGTATCGAGGGTTCCATCCTAAGAAAATAAATTTAAGGCCCCGTAATAGTGAAAATTGTGATTGCGGGTGTTCGGGATTATTGAGACGACTTTCATGCCCATGGATCACCCTGACCCTATCTCTATGCTTTACTTCTTGTTTATCATGAAAACAATTTTCAAATCAAAGCGATAAAGATCTTCTAAAATCAAACTCAAATCGCTCGGGTTAGCAAGACAACCTTAAGCTAAAATTGGAAGTAGTCAAAGATCTCGATTCCTATTTGATGAAGGGTTTAAAAAATCATATTTTCTCAAAACGTCACCCCGAGATGACTTTCATCAAATTAAAGCTAAAATGAACTTTTCTTCAAATCAAATCCTGCATGCATAGGTTTAAAGAGATTTGAAGTTACTTGTAAAATAATGCACTTAATCACGATTTCAATCCAAAGCTAAATAGCGATTTCCTTCAAAATCAAATGTACACATACATACATTTCACACTTAGAAAAATAACAAGATGCGGTAACCGTGTTTCACAGAAGTCGGGGGGGTGCCTAACACCTTCCCCTTGCTTAAACAAACCCTTGAGCTCTACGAATTTTGGTTTCAATACTAATTTTATGGCATCACATATTGGGCCATATTACGAAAACCTTAAATTCTGGATAAGTTGGTACATCATTTTAAATCTATACCAACTGGAAGCTTTGTCTAATTGGCCCAATCAATAAAATCAATCTTTTCAAATATGTGGGCATTTATGTTGGTCTTTTCCCTAAATCTCACCCTCGAGTAGAATAAATCAATCCAAGTCCTAAAAAGGGGTAAACTAGCAGAAAAAGGAATTTTCCCGGTGTCGATAGGTAGTGACTCTGCTGAGGATTGAAGAGGGGTTAAGCCGCGTTTAATCTTGTTGTTTTCCTTTCTTATGTATGTGTGGTGCGAATGAATATTGCAATTAATGCTTTGAATACTGTATTTTAGTGCCTCACACAATGTCATCATATGCATGCGGTAAGGTGCGATGAATGTATGTTGTGCGATTTCTCCTCCAGGAGGCGAACCCGTTGGTTGTTGATTATTGGACTCAAAGGGGCGTTCTCCCGTGAGGCTCAGGAAAGGCACCACCCAGATCCGCTCCAATTGAAAGATCGGATCTATTCCCATCAAGTAAATTTCAAAGATCTGGGGATCTTCATGCCAAAAAGCCCACGAGAGTAATCATAGGGAAGGTCAGCCTGAGATAAGCCTAACGTAAAGGGAAGTCTCTTCATCCCCTATTACTCTTTCATATGTACAAATGTCATCATATTACTCTTTCATATGTACAAATGTCATCCATTTGAAACTAATCATCCTATATCTTCTTATCCTGTCATCAAATGACTAACCTTGGTTTTACAGGAAAAGATTAAAAACCCTCAAATCTAGTACATAGCATAGCATGCATACATACCTTTCATATACATCAAGACTAAACTATGTACTGTTTGTGTGTAGATTGGTCCTCGCACGTGACTTTAAGCCAAAAGGGCCCGAACCCTACCTAATCCAATGGCCGAAGCTTCTGCATCCGAATCCATCTCTGTTTCCCTGAAGGAATTCGAAGAGTTCAAAAAATAAATCATCGAAATGACTAATCTATTGAAGGAGCAATGCAAAATCACTCGGGGGTCAGGACCTTTAGCTCAGCACGAGTCCTCTACGCAGGGGAACTGGTCAAATGTCAGGTGGATCCAGCAACACACAAGTACCCCATCCCATCTTTCAATTCAGTAGCAGGGCTACAAAAGATGCGACAGTTAAAAGCCAGAAAAGGAAAGTTACTGATCTTAAAGAGGACACAGAAATCGGGGAAATTTGAAAAAAAAAATGCGGCAGATGGAAGAAACTATCTGGTCTATCAAGGGAATCGGATCCCACGGCAGTGTCAATTACTCAAGCCTTTGCATCTTCCCAAGGCTCGATATCCAGATAAGTTCCATGTCCCGGAGTTTAAAAAGTATAACAGGTCAGGTGACCCCTACACCCACTTAAAGATCTATATCGGCGAGCTAGGCTTTTACGGTGAGAATGAAAGTCTCTGAATGCAGTTATTCCAGAAAAGCCTTACTGGGGAAGCTAGGATATGGTATGCCCGACTTAACAATTCCAAGATTTATAGTTTTGAAGATTTAGCTCACGTTTTCCTCAACTAGTATAGTTTTCAGTCCTAGATGGCTTCGGATCAATATCAGATCACCAAAGTTAAGAAGTTATCTAATGAATCATTCCGGGACTATGCTCAAAGGTGGAGAAGAATGGTAGCTTAAGTCAACCCACCCATGGACGAGAATGAAATGGTGATGACCTTCATAGATATTCAAGATGTACCATATTATGAAAGTGTTCTAGCAAGCATAGGCAAGCCATTCTCAGAAATGATCAAGCACGGGGAAATGGCAGAAATGGGCCTGAAAGTGGGCAAGATTAAAGATCTCACAATCTCAGAAGCAGTAGCTGAACACCTTAAATCCGAAAATTATGGTAATGATGCTGAAAGAAGTCAAAAGTAGAGAGATGAAGATGTGTCTCTCGTTTCATAGGGGCAATCTAGGAGACCCAACAATGGTCCCCCTATCTAGATGAAGGGAAATAATCTGCCACGGCATCAATATGCCTCATTTAACCAAAGCTAGGACAAACAAAGAAAATTTGAAAGAACTGAAAATCGGGAATTCACTCTTTTAAGCGATTACCTCGTGAATATATTGGCGTTATTAATCGACCATAACAAAATTATTGAATTAGCTACACCTCTGGATCCAAAGAGCAAAAGATACGATTTGAGCAAGATGTGCTTACCATTCAGGGTCTCCGGGACACGATACGTAAAACTGTTGGTCCTTAAAGCATAAAATCCAAAATCTGGTCGAGACTGGCGATATTGTGGTCAAACAACCGGACCAGCCCAATGTCTATACCAACCCTTTGCCATAACACGATACGGAGGGAGTAAACATGATCGGGTCAGGAAGCATCAGAATGGATCTATATCGCAAGTACATACGAAGGATTGAAGAATACCCCCAAAGGCGCAGAACAAATGTCCTAGGGTAGGAATATCCAGAGGAGTGTAAGATCATAATACAACAATTAGAGATGATGAGGCATCAAACAAACCAGTTAGCTGAGTTGATAGTACAACATTAGGTTACAAGGCAGATTTTCATTCAACTATTAAAAAGCCAAGAGAAAGAAGAGGTCAACCAGAATTCAAGCCTATATCCCCCCAAGATGAACCAACTAACTGAAAAAGATCAAAGCAGAGTGAGAGGGTAGGAAAAGTGTTATAATAAAATTACTAAAAGATCTCATTATCAGAAAAATCGCTTAGAGGAACGCGAATTCTCAAAGAAGAAAGATCAAACAACATCCAGCAAGAGATCAAAAATTCACCCCTTTGAACCAATCAAAGGAAGAAGTGTTGTATCTTCTAATAAGCGAAGGAAAGAGTATAGAGTTGCTACCTCCCATGGATCCCATGACAAAGAGATATGATCCTACCAAGATATGTCTTTACCATCCTAACTCACTTAGACATGCGACAAAAGAATTTTGGGCTTTGCAACACAAAATCCAGGATCCCATTGAAAGTGGCGAGCTAAAGATAGAAATCTCCACGAACAAGGAAGGCAGAAAAGAAATGAAGAATGGAACATGGGGTGGACCGGTCATAATCAGGGATTGGCAGAGGAAATAGACAAGTCCCCTAAGGAAATTCCACCACTGTCAAACATCCCGTTACCCGAAGTTAGCAACCGCATTCCTAATTCGACCCTCTTGGATGATAAAGAGGAAATACTGATATTTTCCAAAGAAGAAAAAGCCAAAAAAGGAAAGTTTCTTGCAAGAAATGTAACAATAGTTCGAGAAAAATATCAAAACCTTTTAGGCCCAGGAAAAGGATTTGGGAGAAGATCCAAGAAAAGGAAGTGAGATTGTCTGGGAAGCTAACCCATTAGAGAATCAAGATCTCATCCCTTTTATCAACAGGTCCAGTTTGAGCGTCCCCAAGTGGGGTGCCGAATTAGAAGGTGATCAAGTTATGGCAGCGATTAAAGATATTCGCGACAAGGAAGTAACCTCCATTACCAGCAGCGAAGGGAATATGACCACTGACAAATGAACTATCGAGCCTCAGCTACCAAGGAAGGGTAAATTTAAAGGATACGATTATGAGTCCCAAGAGATGCTGGGACGTTTCCTTTTACTTAGCTTTATGTCTTGTTTTATTTTCCATGCATTATTATGTTATGCTTTGTTTATATAAAAAAAAGAAGACCAAACAAATCAAAAAATTAAAAAAAATCAGTCAGTATTATGATATCCCAAGCGTGAACTATGTAAGACCTGATCTCCTTCCAAAGGAGTACGTAGACAGCTAGTAATGGCGCGGTCTAATCATCACAAAACTTCCAAAACCCCTTCAATAATTCAGCAATCACAAGATACGACTCTTCAACAACTCATCAACCTGTGAAATACTCGATGACTTGTTCCCCGAGATGAAAGCCATAAGTTAAGTCTTACAGATCGAATTAAACCCGATTGAGACCGTCACATCCTAAATCAAGTCGAGCTTTGCGATCTAATCTAGTGGGATCTGAAGATATCCCGACATCAATCATTAAAGTTGAAGTGATAACGTGAATTCAGAAATATAGTGATATATCAAGCATGATTATCAGCAAGGACAGATATAATCCAAGACGATGAGAAATGTAAATATAAAGGGGATCACAACAAATATCTACTCAGCGATGCGAAGTAAATATCCAATTACTTATCTCATGATCGTCAAAGACCTGACACCCTCAATCACAAATCCTCATCAAAGCAGAAGATAGAGGTCATTAAAGCCAAATGCACCTGCAAGACAGAAACGATGGCAGGGGCACCCGCACATCAAAGCAGTACTCTCTACTTGATCACCAAGCGGGTTAGAAGATAAAAGATTCTTGTGATCCTGACATCTCATCAGCCCACCTGTCAAGCACACAGCGAAATAATTACCCCAATAACAAGCAAGACTGGGGCAATTTTAGAACCAACGATGACCCGACACTGGGGCATTAATTGGCCATCCCAAAAGGGATGATGCGCAAGTCGGTGCCCTAGCGCAATCCCATCAGCATGTAAGCTAGACGGTACAATCATTTGGTCTTTTTTAAATCATAATTTTTCTAAAGGATAGCTACCCACATGTAAAGTATGACTCTTTCATCTCTTTACATGTTTTCTATCTCCATTTACATGCATTAGCAAGGGTAGATAGTCTAAATATAGATGAACCTTGCATTAGAACATTAGAAAAGAAAGGTTTCAGAAATCAAAATTTTTATTTAACTTGTTATGAGTTAGATTAATTCTGGTAAGCGTCCATGAAGCAGGAATCACGAGTACGATCAAAGCTATTTCAACCTTTTTGATTAGGCAGAAGATCCTAGTTCAAAGTGTTATTTAGGGCATAGTCGACCTCATATCCATGTCTGCACTTTGCATATGCCTTGACTCTTAGTTGTAGGGTATAAAATCATGGCAACAATGATGATAGTTAGTGTGAAGTCAGAAGATAAATCTAATGTCTCGAATCATGGCCTGAGTTACTTGAGTAATTAAGCCTGAGGGGTGTCTTTAGACCTGGTGTCCTAAAGTCGTCTGGTTTGGGAGTCACCGGCCCAACGCTCGCTACATAGGTAACCTAGAGCCTAAGAAAATAAGCATTGCAAATAGGGCAGATGCTGAAAGAGGAAGAGACTTAGGCAAATCCGAATCGTTGCATGGGTTACTTGAGTAATTAAGCCTAAGGGGTGTCTGGTTTAGGAGTTACCGGCCCAACGCTTGCTACATGGGTAATTTAAGCCTAAGAAAACGAATCTTGCACAAGGTCAGGCAAGAAGCAAATAGAGCAAACCTCCTAGCTTGTCTTGAAGCATTGCCTTTGTTACTTGAGCAAGTAAACCCAGAGGGGTGTCTTTACACCTAGTGCCCTAAAGCCGTCTGGCTTGGGAGTCATTGGTCCAAAACTCGTTAAATGGGTAACTTTGAATAGCCTAAGAAAACGAGATAAGTGAAGAGAAAGAGCGAAGATTAAATATAGAGTCGGAAAGAAGAAAAATTCTGAGCAAAATGAGGTCATCTAAAGTCATGAAAGAGAAACCCCTGCTAAGGGTCACGTCACTCATAGTACACATGTTATATGATGTCAATTTTGCGGAGAGCAATGTCTAGAATAAGACGGAGTATCCGTTAGAGTGATATTTCTTTTAAATTTGATCTTACTCATGCATAATGACCATGGATGCTTAAGAATTTTATTGTAATTTCATAACTTATTAAATGAAAAACTCGTCAAGATAAAAGAAACAGAAAAACCTTGAGATTAATATATCCAGGGCACATCATTCACAATTCATAACTTGTTTAGGAAAGATACATTTTCCTACTCGATTTTAAGTTCTTCAACATTAAGATAAAAGCACTGCAAATACAAGCTAAGTTGTAGAGCCAATGAGCATTCAATTTTATGAACTTTAACTTTATATATCTCATTGGTAAGATTATACTAATCTTTGTACCGAACTATTACCGATGGCCCGAGCCGTTAAGCTTCTGGCACATTTTGCTATTCTTCTAATGCGCGGGATATTACTCGTCGTTCGTACCGTGGCATGGTCAACAAAGCGAGTTTCTTATATGACTCCCCAATGACAGCACGGGCAAGGGCTATGGCATTTTTAAGAATCATGAAATGGAAGGAGCCCAAAGCTGCACCAAACTTCTCATTAAAACAAATGGGAACTCCCAAAAGAAATGATGAAGTAAAGCTCACTACAACAAGGGAAGGAAAAAGACAGAATTCCTTACGTAAGAGAATCCTAAAAAACGATCACTGTGTCGGTAAAATCGTATCACTTGACCAAACAAGGGTCATTTCCATCAAAACATATATACACTAAACATGCATCATGACAAATGAAAATGAATGGACATGTAGCGACTAACGAAGCGAGTCTATACATTTGGCGATCCATACATAAAATATGTGCATACATGCATGAATGCGAAAGTCAAAATAAAATATACATGAAAGAAGCTCAGGTACTCCCAATGAATCTTGCGTTGCGATATTAATCCCCCAGCGATATATAGCTCCAGATGGAGAAGACCGAATCATCAAGGCCAAGCGAGGATGGCATATCAACTGAAAAGAGTGGCTACTAAAGCTGATCTGCGAGGACAAGCCTAAAGGAAGCCCTATAAATCATGGCGCGAGGTTGAACTTCGAGTGCCTAATCAGTCTAAAACCCATGTAAAGATAAAACAAGTCAAAAATGGTAAGAAGCAAATAAAGGCATCAGAGACAATACCCAAAGGTGTAATCCGTTGGAGACAATACCCAACGAGGGCATTAAAGACAGTACCGGGCTGTTTAATCCTAGGGAGACAATAACTAGCGAAAACATCGGAGATAGTACCCGGTGATGTAATTCATTGGAGACAATACCCATCGAAGGCATCGGAGACAATATGCACTGGTGTAATCCGTCGGAGACAGTACCCATCGAAGGCATCGGAGGCAATACCCAGTGGTGTAATCCATTGAAGACAATACCCAGCGAAGGCATCAGAGGCAATACCCAGTGGTGTAATTCATTGGAGATAATACCCAGCGAAGGCATTAGAGACAATACATAGTGGTGTAATTTGTTGGAGATAATACCCATTGAAGGCATCAGAGGCAATACCCGGCGGTGTAATCCGTTGAAGACAATACCCAGCGAAGTCATCGGAGGCAATACCCGGTGGTGTAATCCATTGGAGACAATACCCAATGAAGGCATCAGAGACAATACCCGGTGGTGTAATCCGTTGGAAATAATACCCATCTAAGGCATCGATGGTGTAATCTATTGCAGACAATACCTATCGAAGGCATCAGAGATATTACCCGATGGTGTAATCCGTTGGAGACAATACCCATCAAAGACATCGAAGACAGTACTCGGTGGTGCAATCTGTTGGAGACAATACCCATCGAAGGCATCGGAGAAAATATCTGGTGGTGCAATCCGTTGGAGACAATACCCATCGAAGGTATCGGAGACAATACTCGATGGTGAAATCCGTTAAAGACAATACCTATCAAAGGCATCAGAGACAATATCTGGTGGTCTAATCTGTTGGAGACAATACCCATCGAAGGCATCAAGGACAATATCTGGTGGTGTAATTCGTTGGAGACAACACCCATCGAAGGCATCAGAGACACTACCTGGTGGTGTAATCCGTTGAAGACAATACCCATTGAAGGCATCGGAGACAGTACCCGGTGGTGTAATCCATTGGAGATAATGCCCATCGAAGACATCGAAGACAGTACCCGCTGGTGGAATCCATTAGAGACAATACCCATCGAAGGCATCAAAGATAATACCTGCTGGTATAATTCGTTAGAGACAACACCCATCAAAGGAATCAGAGACAGTAACCGGTGGTATAATCCATTGGAGACAATACCCATCGAAGGCATCAGAGATAGTAACCAGTGGTGTAATTCGTTGGAGAAAATACCCATCGAAGGCATCAGAGATAATACCGGGTGGTAATTAATCCTTTGGAGAGAATACCCGACGAAGGTAGCGGAGACAGTACCTGGTGATGGCGATATAATTTGCGATACAATATACGATTTGCGTGCGATTTGCAAAATATGAATTGTGGTGTGCAATGTGCGATGCAATTGGAGATAATATGCAATCCAAGACAATTGCGATGCAATCAGTATTGACGATACGGTTCCATTGAAGAAAATACCTGGTGTCTTGTATCTTCGACATATTCAATCTGTTGGAGTCAATAATCGACGAAGGCATCAATAACAATACCCGATGGAAATCAATCTGTTGGAGTCAATCCCCAGTGAAGGCATCAACAACAATACCCGATGGAAATCAATCTGTTGGAGTCAATCCCCAGCAAAGGCATTAGCAGCAATCCCCCATGGTAAATCAATCTGTTGGAGTCAACACCCAGCGAAGGCATCAACAGCAATTCCCGATGGAAATGTAATCCGTTGGAGTTAACTCCTAGCAAAGGCATCGACAACAATCCCTGATGGAAATGTAATCCATTGGAGTTAATACCCAGCAAAGGCATCGGCAACAATCCCTGATGGAAATGTAATCCGTTGGAGTCAATCCCCAGTGAAGGCATCGACAGCAATCTCCAATGGTAATTGAATCCGTTGGAGTCAATACCTAGTGAAGGCATTGGCAGCAATCCCCGATCGTAATTGAATCTGTAGGAGTCAGTACCCATCGAAGGCATCAGCAGCAATCCCGATGGTAATTTGAATCCATTGAAATCAAAACACAATGCAGACATCGGAGGCAGTACCCGATGATGGCAACGTAGTAATCACCCTCCCCAGCAGATAGGATTGCTATTAAGAGCTCGACGTTCATATCATCATTGCATATTTAAACATCATACCCGGTCATTCATCGGGTGTCTAGTATTCTTTGTCATGTCCATTTCATTGCATTGCATAAACATGATAAAGAGGGGCATCTGTAGACACCTAATATTGCACTTTCTTTATACTAACCCTGTAGGAAGACAACACAGTAAGTTCATCACGGCGAAAACCCCATGGGAGGGCAAAAGCGTAGGTTTACCCCATTGGCAACCCCGAGGGTAGGTTAAGGCACAACTTTGCCCCAATATCAATACTTTCAATCCAAGGATCGCGAAGCTGACGATAAGGCCACAAGAAGCTGCCACAACAATCCAAACCACCCGAGGTAGGCTAGCCAACTACCTCCGGACACCGAAAGATACCTTGTTGCTTCATCTTCCCATACTAGGAAATAGTCTGATTCAACGCCATTTTACAGCCATCGGAGAGACCTTTTTCAGAATAGTTTGATGCAAACTCCAACTATTCTCGAACCAGAAGACACATACGTTTCAGCGGACAACATGAAAACCTGAATTCGTGACATGAAAACCCTCTCTAATACCCACCTAGATCTAGATCTTCTCATCAAACCTCATCAAAGTGGATCCAAACCATCTAGATTTAAGCTAGATCTAACATTATATAGTTAGATTTGATACATATAAAGCGATATAGCATAGATTCGAGCCAAAGGAAACTTATATCGTCATTCCCTAAGGTGAAAATCGAATCTTTTATGTATTTCATTGTAAATATATTAGATCTGGTTGAATATAGTGCTTAGATCTATTTAAAGTCTCTATATTTATACATATATTGGTTGTGTATCTATAGATCTATCCATTTTACCGATTATTTTGCTTGCATATAGTTAAATACCAAATCTTTTCATTAGATCTACCCTAGATCTAGCCCTTAACCGATTCCATGACTTCAAAGCTTGAACCTTTATGCTAGATTGGCTCGGAATTAGGAAGTTATTTTCAATGTTTTCAAGCGATTTTGAACACTGCACCAAACCCTACATCTATATCTAGTGAGAAGGAGGTCCTAACTACTCGTGCCTAGGGATTCTAACTAGTGAATCACTTAATAGCGATTTTAGGACATATTTTTCATATACTTTCATTTAAATAACTTTTTCTTATGTTTATGATATTTCGATGTGAGCCTAGGAATCATGGAGTTGAGATTCTCGAATCGGATCTTAACTCGATTCCCACGATGGACGCGATTTCAATTGTAAAATTATTATCCAATCATTGTACATGTAAATTTGGGCCTTAAAACGGTATCGAGGGATCCATCCTAAGAAAACGGATTTAAGGCCCCGTAATAGTGAAAATTATGATTGCGGGTGTTCGGAGTTAACGATACAACTTTCATGCCCATGGATCACCCCGACCCTATTTCTATGCTTTACTTCTTGTTTATCATGAAAACGATTTTTAAATCAAAGCGGTAAAGATCTTATAAAATCAAACTCAAATCGCTCGGGTTTGCAAGACAACCTTAAGCTAAAATTGGAAGTAGTGAAAGATCTCAATTCCTATTTGACGAAGGGTTTGAAAAATCATATTTTCTCAAAACGTCACCACGAGAAGGCTTTCATCAAATTAAAGCTAAAATGAACTTTTTTCAAATCAAATCCTTCGTGCATAGGTTCAAAGAGATTTGAAGTTGCTTTCAAAATAATGCACGATTTCAATCCAAAGATAAATAGCAATTTCCTTTAAAATCACACACACACACACACACACACACACTTCACACTTAGAAAAATAATAAGATGCGGTAATCATGCTTTACGGAAGTCAGGGGGTGCCTAACACCTTCCCCTCGCTAAAACAAGCCCCCGAAATCTATGAATTTTGGTTTCAAGATCAATTTTACGGACTCACATATTGGGTCATATTGCGAAAACCTTAAAATCCGGATAAGTTGGTACATCCTTTTAAATCTATACCAACTGGCAGCTCTGTCTAATTGGCCCAATCAATAAAATCAATCTTTTCAAATTTGTTTACATTTATGTCGGTCTTTTCCCTAAATTTCACCCTCAACCAGAATAAATAAATCAAAATTCTAAAAAGGGGTAAACTAGGAGAAAAGGGAATTTTCCCGGCGTCGACAATGACTCTACAAATTTACTTTACCAAAGCCAAAATTGTAGAGTATAGACGTTTGACAAGTCAATGGCAGGTTATGAAAAGAGTTATCAACCTTAAACACACAACTCTCAAGGATGATCTTCATATGTGTTTACGATAAAGATAAGATGTTCTGTAGTTCTATCTAATAACTATATTAGCAAGGACAAAGGACATGTGTCTGCGACTATTTTATTCATAATACTGAGGAAAGTGACCTGAGGTGGTCCAAGAAGACAACAATTTAAAGTCAAAGAATCAAAAATTGACAAGTGACCAAAACAAAATGGTGCAACGGTAACATTCCAACGAGCAATTTCCAAGAAGATCTATAAAAATAATGATACATCAAACTTAGAAGATATACATATACGAATAATAGAACGAACGATAAAAGTGCTAAAACTTTAAGTTATTAAAAGCTCCACTCTATGATGTTGAAGAACTCCAATTGCCACTAACATAATTAAAGAATGACTTAACGTCACTTGGTAGCACCTCAAAATAACATCCTTCTTAGTGATCGGTTGTAATTCCAAGTCTATGTGACTTGAAGGATTCTTTGTGAATCAGTGTTGTAACAGTCTGTGTGAACTAAATTCTTTGTGATTACCATTCCTTGGTGGAATATCCCTACTTGTGGAGTAAAAGAGAGGACTATGGGACTTTTATGCTCCGAACCTCTTAAAAATCCTTATGTCATTTATTTTTTATAATATATTTTCAGTCACTATATGTTTTTCTTTTATGACTTATTTTTGTATTGTGTACTAAATTTAGAACTATGGTTTTTATTTAATCTTTGAGGGAATTTTTAAAATACATTCCGATATGCTTAACTCAATCAATTAACTTAGCTAACTGATTTGGTAATCAATCATTAAAAAGAAAATTTAAAGAATCTATTCAATCCTCATTCCAAATCTCTTTGTGTGCCTTTGAGGGATAACAAGTGGTATCAGAGCTATGTTCTCTTGAACTAGCTTTACAACTTTAGTAGATCCATGGTACAAACTAAGACCAGTTCTGAGTTTGGTAGTGGATGCAAGTCGCCTTTATGTAACAAGGATAAATTTGCTAACATGAAAGTTTGAATACAAGCTTACATGGATGCTATTGATGATGAACTTTTCGATGTTGTGCTGAATGACCTATACGTTGCCACAAAGCTTGCTCCTACTTCTAACGATCCAAATAAAGTTATTGTCAAACTGAAAGTGGAATGGACAAAAAATGAGAATAAACTTGTGGCTTTGGACAAATGAGCTAAGAACATCATGTTCATGGCTCTTGAAGATGAACTACTCGAGAATGTAGTCAATTTCAAGACTGCAAAGGAAGTTTGGGAAGCTTTCCTAGTGATGCACGAAGGCATATAAGATGTAAGGGATAATAAATAGTCACTCCTCACCCAACAATATGCGATGTTTTCTCACATTTCTGGTGAAGATATTAATTCCACTTGTGAGAGGTTTAATATGTAGCTCAATTCACTTAGAGTGCTTGGGAAAGTCTATCCCAACAAGGACCTGAATATCAAGTGATCATGAGAGCCCTGCCAAGCAAGTGGTATGCCAAAACTACTACCATCAGAGAGTTAAAGAATCTTCATGAGATGACTATTTAGAAACTCTATGATAATTTTTTGACATGTGAGTTAGAACTAAATCAAGGGGCAGAAATAACAACAACAAAGAAGAATAAAGGTGTAGCCCTTAAAGCTGCTGAAGTCTCCTCTAAAGCCCCTATAGAGGATGACAGTGAAATAGTTGATGATGATGAAAACCTGGCCTTGTTAGCCAAAAAACTAAGAAAGTGTACGAGAAATGGCAGAAGTAGTAACAACAGAAGGTTCAACAACAATAACTACAACAGAAAGAGAGACTCCTCTAAAGACATGTGCTCCAACTACAAAAAGTTAGGTCATTACATTGTTGGCTGTAACAAGCCTTTGAGAGATGAGCTTAAGAAAAATAAGGAGTTCTCAAAGAAGGATCAGAAAGCCTACAAGAAGTATTACTAGAAGGAAAAATGCCTTGTAGTTAAGGGTTCCTAGAGTGATAGTGACAATGACTCAGATTATGAGTCAAGTGATGATGAAGGACCTCAGATGACCAACCTCTGTCTTATGGCCATAGAAGCTCTTGCAGACATCACCACCGATACTCAAGAAATTGATATTAGTGAGGTATTTGACTTTAACTCCCCTGATGTTAATATTTTTCTTAGAACTGCATTATGTGACATTACATCTGAGTTGCATAAATACATGAAGTGGTTAAGGTTGATATCAAGGGATCATTCTCCTCTTCAAGAGGAGAAAGAAATAGTATAACTTGAGCTAAAAACAGCACAAGAAACTTCTAGTTCTCTCTCTAAGTTTGAGGTAGAGAATGAGAAATTGAGAACAATCATTGAGCAGTCTTCACAAGGAGAGTCAACTCTAATTTTCAAGATTGAGGAATTAAAGAAGACAATCTCGACATAGAACATGTCTTCTTCTTCTATGGACTCTATGATCACCAGTCAGAGATGCAGTTCAGATCGATCAGGTTTAAGATTTGATGAATTATCCTCAGATAACAATATGGGTACAAGCCTAGAGACTAACAACAACAATGCTTTTACTTCCCATAAAAGCATTATGTTTATGAAATCCACACAAGTTGTTAAGCCAATTATTCAAAGCTTTGCGATTTTTGTTGATCAGATTGTGATCCCTGAGAATAATAGATCACACACTGATCTATTATTTAAGAAATCACAGGGTAAAGTTAAAACTATCTTCAGGCCTCAAAGGATTATAGAGTCAATCCATACTCACACTACGAGTCAACCAGGCAAGAAACGTAGAGTTAACTTTCACCTTAACTCCCCAAATCAAAAAATAATGTGGATGCATAAAGAGTTTGAGTCTAGGAGAAAGGCAAGAAGAGGTTTTTTTTATCCCACACATGTCCTTGAAAAGAAGGAACCTATACACACACAAAAGCATGCATCATATTAAATGTTATAATTGTCATCATTATGGTCATATTGCTGCTATGTGTGATTTTGATGTTCATCTTGTGTATGTGAGACCTAGAGTTAGGCAGGTGTGGATTCCAAACAAAACTAACCCATCAGAACCCAATCAAGTCTAGGTACTCGGACCGGTCATCGAACCAGATAAGTTATTAGGTGGATAGATCAATAGTTCAACTAGTGGTCGAATCGTTATTGAACTGGTGAAGTTATTAATACATAATAAATAATAAATATATTAATTATTATTACATTTTGTATATAATATTTATTCATATAAAAAATAATTTATGTACAAAATAAACTAAATTTATTTGTACAATATTCATCCTTTATAGTTGAAATAAAACTTAATAATAAAAAAACAACAACAAAATAAACCAACGGTTCATTGGGTTTGAGTGGGTTTTGATAAAAAAATGAATAAATGGTCCAAACCGGATAGAAATACTGATCGGTTTCAGTTCTGTGACACCCCCAAATCCGGGTACTTCGTTTCCACAGGATTTGGTGTTCACTATCCAAATAAACTACATCACATCTAACTACTCATTCAAATATAAATGAAAACAAGTAATTGAAATAGAAATCTCCCATTAAAGGGTTATAACATCTTTAACAAATAAATCACAGGTCATCTAACCTTAACATAACATCAATGGAGAAACATAACTTAAGTCTATTACATAAACGTCATTTAAACAAATATAACAAGTCTTCATCACTTGTTTGCTTTTCCTTTGCCCTTACTAGTGGATGGCTTGTCAGTTCTTTCAACTTTAGATGCAATGTTATTATGCAAGGGTGAGCAACGATTGCCCAGCAAGTATAACAACAACAATAATAACAACATGCGAAATAATCAACAGATATCGAATAATCGAAGGTTCAGCTTTTGAGTCAAGATTATAAAATAAGAATCAAAAGAACATTTGAGGGTCTTAAGACCGCGAACTATGTCTCAGGTTATTAAGTATTTCTACCTTAAACCTTTAACAGTCGTAAGACTATATGGACTTTACTTCTCGTACTTAGGGGGATCATCCCTTTGTACCATGTATGTGCACAATATCTAAAATGCTAACGCGTAAATATAATCCCCTATAAAAGGGTTGTTCATCTCAGTTTGACATCAGAGTCTGCACCAAAGTTTGGTTTGGATTTACTTCAATAGCATTTCTAGAATTTAGAACGCTCATCAACTATGGACTAGTCGAATCAATAAGGAATCGCTAGTCAATCAAGGCTCAACAATTTAATAAAAAAAGTATTCAAGAACAAAAGACTGAATTTCAAAGGCATACAATCGAATAAACTCTATATAACTGAAGTATTGCTTTAAAGGAAATTAAAACGTCTCATTTGAATTCATGAAATTGAATGGAATAGAAATAATAACTTGCTCAAGTAAGTAATAGCATTATGAAGCTTGCATTATAAGAGAATGAAGTTCAGGAACTTGCGTAATTGAAATCAAGGTAATATTACGAAGCTTGCTTTCAACGAAATAAAAAGATTAGGTGTAGTAAACTTGCTCAATGTAAGAGTGAAGTTCAGAAAACTTGCCTCGTGCGTAGATTACAAATTAAAATTCACATTCTTTAATCAACCTATACATTTCGTTTATAAAGCAGTAACAATAATTAGTTACAGTATTATAAACACTTAATAATTCATTCTCATCCAATTTCATTTTAATACCTCAATTGTTATTGGATGATTAATAAGTACTTGCTTACCATCCATTATAATATCTTAGTATTTATTTAATACCTTAGTCTAAGCTTTAAATGTGTTGAGGATTACATAGCATGATCACAAAGAAAGAAGAAAAAATTTTATTTTCTGCATCACCGCCGGGGCGGTAATCATAGCACAATTCTACCGCCGAGGCAAGCTCACCGTCGGGGCGGTAAAATTAGTTCATTTATACCGCCAGGGCAGGGTCACCGCTGGGACGACAAACTTAGTTCATTTCTACCGCCGGGGCGGTAAAAATCAGTTCAGTTCTACCGTCGGGGCGGTGGACCTGAAACTCAAATTCTGTAGTTCGCGAAGAACAAAGAAAATGCCAAATTTGGCCAAAGTTTTTCATTCAATCGATGATTTAATCACTACCCAATTATCATATGTTTTATAAAACCAAAACCCATTATATACACAATGATTTTAACTTCACAGACAATCTAAACAACTAATTAAAGGCTAAAAATTTCACTGTTCATACTTATTAACATGTTTTGATACACTTAACGTAATTAACCACTATGAATTCGTTTCTTAACCAATTCAACCTGTTTAACTTTTGTTTTCTTCGTTTTTACATGCATAAACATAATTAGTCATCAATTCAACCAATTAACATGCAAAACAAACATCAATTTCATACATATAGTTCATATTCATATATAACTACTCTGTAAGTTTCTGAATTCTAATATAAATGTAATTTCATGGATTTAATTACTCTAAATCACATATAAATCATATAAAATATATTTATGCATGCTTACAAACATCTAACATCAATTTATTAAAAATTTAGCCATAGAATTTAATTTACAGAAAACTTAAAATATACGTTCATGGAATAAAACTTAAAAGAACATAAACTAGAGTTTGAATTCAAGGAATTACCTTAATTGGTGCTTAGATTATGCAACAATTGAATGGATTTCTTCTCAATTCTCTAATTCCTCTTAAAATTCTCTCGTTTTCTCTCTGTACCTCCAACTCAGGCTAAAAAATAATAATAATGCGTACTGAATAAACTGACAGAACATGGTGTCAGTTAATAACTAGCACCAACTCCTCCTAAGGCCTAGTTTGGCTAATCATTTATTCTTCCTTTCTAATTTATTTTAATAACTTACTTATAATATAGTTTAATGTCACATATTTAATCAATTAAATAATCTCATTTAAATCAACTAAATAAAATAGGATACTTCCACATTAAATCACATAGTCACATAATTAAAATTCTTATTTATCGATTATGACAATTATTAAATCTCTAATTAATATTAAATTAACTAGAATAACATCATGCTTATTTAAATAATGCATTTAATCAAATACACTCCATAAAATACATACTTTAAATATAAAAATTCTACACATTAATTTAACTAATGTAACACATATAATTATATTAATCTACCACAAATTCATCAATTAATTATTTAATTCAATAATTAAATCATCGAAAAATATGTATTTAATTCAATAAATATTTAAATTAAATTACAAAATTCTCGTTCGTCACATCTTTCCCCCCTTAAAAGGATTCTGTCCCCAAAATCACGACTAAATTAATTCGTCTCGTTACATTCTCCCCTCATACAAAGATTCTGTTCCCAAAATCGCTATTCATAAATTTAAGCAAATAACTGAGGAAAATTTCTCATCATCTGATCTTCGAATTCCCACGTAGCTTCTTCAGCGTTGTGGTTCCTCCAGATCACCTTAATAGAAGGTATAATTTTATTTCTTAGCACTTGTTCTTTCCTGTCAACTATCTGAACAGGCTCTTCTTCGTAAGATAAATCTTTTTTAACTTGCAGGGGTTCATATTCTATAACATGCTTGTAGTCGGGTTTGTATTGTCGTAAGAACGAGACATGAAAAATATTGTGGATGTTTTCTAACGCCGAAGGTAAAGCTACCTCATACGCGGCCTCTCCAACTCTAACACTTAAAAGGGTCCAATGAACCTCGGGCTCAGTTTTCCCTTCTTACCAAAACGAATCTTCCCCTTCCATGGAAATACTTTCAAGAAAACATAGCTACCAGATTCAAACTCTCGATTCTTGTGGTGTTGATCGGCATATTTCTTCTGCCTATCCTGGGCTGTTGTCATTCTTGTCCTGATCACCTTGACAATTTTTGTAGTCTGTTGTACCAGTTCTGGTCCTAACAATTGTCATTCGCCAATTTCATCCCAGCATAATGGAGTTTTGCACTTTCTGCCGTACAACGCTTTGTAAGGCGGCATGCCAATACTTAAGTGGTAACTGTTATTGTAAGCAAATTCCACCAATGGTAAATGATCGTCCCAATTTCCTTTGAAATCCATGATACGAGCTTTTAACATATCTTTCAGTGTCTGAATCGTTCGTTCACTCCGTCCGTCAGTTTGTGGATGATATACCCTACTCATACGTAACTGCGTTCCTATACATTCCTGTAGTCGCTTCCAGAAATTCCGATGTAAATCGCGGATCCCTATCTGAGACGATAGAAATTGGAACACTATGTCTCAAGACAATCTCTTTCACGTACAACTTTGCCAACCGATCTAGGTTAAATCTGATCTTAATCAGTAGAAAATGTGCTGATTTCGTCAGTCGATCCACGATAACCCAAACTGCATCGAAACCTTTCTGAGTCGTCGGAAGACCTCCTACGAAATCCATTGTTATATGTTCCCATTTGCATTCTGGGATTTCTAATGGTTGTAGTAACCCGCTTGGTCTCTGATGTTATGCTTTAACTTTCTGACATATCAAACACTTGGCTACACATTCGGCAACGTCCCTCTTCATATTCGACCACCAGAAATACTGTCGGAGATCTTGATACATCTTCGTACTTCCCGGATTAATCGAATATCTTGAATTATAAACCTCGCTCAAAATTTCCTCCTTAACCTCTGGTACTGGCGGAACCCAAATTCTAACTTTGAATCTCAATACTCATTCGTTATCAATTTTGAATTTCACTTCATTATCTCTAGACATTCTTTTCCTGATTTTCTCACATTCTTCGTCCTGAATTTGTGCTTCCTTAACCTTATACACCAAAGTGAAACCAGTTCCCAATTGAAATAATTTTTTGTCACACTCCTCCGGATATTTCACCTTCAATTCTAGCTTCGCCATTGCTGTAATTAGCTCCTCCTGAGCAGTAATCATAGACAGTTTCTCCTGACCCTTTCTGCTTAAGGCGTCGGCCACAACGTTCGCTTTACCCAGATGGTATAAAATCTCACAGTCATAATCTTTTATCAATTCCAACCATCTCCTCTGACGCATGTTCAGATCCTTCTGTGTGAAAATATATTTCAGACTCTTGTGGTCCGTATATATTTCACACTTCTTCCTATAAAGATAGTGCCTCCAAATTTTCAAAGCAAATACTATAGCTGCCAATTCTAAATCATAGGTCGAATACCCCTTCTAATAGTCATTTAATTGTCGTGACGCATACGCAATTACCTTACCGTTCTGCATAAGCACGCAGCTTAGTCCTTTATGCGACGCATCACTATACACCACAAAATTTCATGTGCTATCCGATAGGGACAACACAGGTGTCGTACTAAACCTCTTCTTTAATTCTTGAAAACTGTCTTCACACTTCTCTGTCCAAACGAACTTCACCACCTTCCTAGTCAAATTCGTTAACGGAGTCACAATTTTGAAAAAATCTTGAATGAATCTTCTGTAGTAACCTGTCAATCCTAGGAAACTCCTCACTTCTGACAGTGTTTTCGGCTGATCCCAGTTAAGTACTGCTTCAACTTTTGACGGATCTACCGAAATCTCATCCTTGTCAATCACATGTCTAAGAAATTGCACTCACTCTATCCAAAATTCACACTTTGGAAACTTAGCATACAACTTCTCTCTTCTTAACGCTTCTTATGTCACCTTCAAATGCTCTGCATGCTCTTCCTTGGTTTTGGAATAAATTAGAATATCGTCAATGAATACTACTACAAACTTGTCCAAAAACGGCTTAAACACCCTGTTCATTAGGTCCATGAATGCTGCAATGGCATTTGTTAGACCAAATGACATCACCAGAAACTCGTAGTGACCATAACCAGTCCTGAACGCTGTCTTTGATACCTCTTCCTTCCTCACCTTCAACTGATGATAACCACTTCTCAAATCTATCTTCGAGAAATACCTAGCTCCTTTTAATTGATCAAACAAGTCGTCGATTCTTGGCAACAGGTATTTATTCTTAATCGTGACTTTGTTCAACTCTCTATAATCAATTCAAAGTCGCATCGATCCATCCTTCTTCTTAATAAATAACACCGACGCTCCCCATGGCGATACGCTCGGCTGAATAGACTTCCTATCTAAAAGTTCTTGTAATTGTATCATCAATTCTTTCATCTCAACTGGAGCCATAAGGTATGGAGCTTTCGATATCGGGGCGGTTCCCTATCTAGCGGAAGTCCTAGCAAATCGTCTGGAAAGACGTCTACAAAGTCCCTTACGATAGGTATATCTTCTAATTTCCGACTCTCTTTTCGAGTATCAACTATGTAGGCTAAATATCCCATACAGCCTTGTCTCAACAACTTCCTGGCCTGCAGCCTGCATCATCGTCAGACAACTCACTTGCCTAGGCAACTTACTGCCGTAAAAAACTACCTTTGACGGAGTCATAAGGTTAATACATTTCTTTTGGCAATCAATTATCGCTCCATAATTGAATAACCAATCCATTCCCAAAATAACGTTAAATTCTCCAAGTGTGATTGGGGTCATATCTACAGTCATCACGTTTACCTTAATATCTACTCTACAGTTCTTGTGTACGTACCTAACAGGGATTACCTCCCTATTCGCAATTTCTATGTTCAAAGGGTAATCTAATTCCTCCTTAGGCAAATCTAGATTCTTAGCAAAATCATTGGATATAAATGAACAAGTAGCACCCAAATCAAATAATACATAACCATCTATATTATTGATCGGAATGATACCTGACACCACATCGCGAGACTGCACAGCGTCTTGTACGGTCATGTTGAAAGTCCTGGCGGTAGGTTGGTTTGTTGGTGCTGATCCGGTTATGGTTAACGTGTTACCACCACTGTTTCTCTTATTTCCTCATATTCCTGCTCCTTCTGCTACCTTCTTGGGACAATCCCTAGCCAGATGATCTTTTGATCTGCATGTGAAACAAGCACCCTTCTTTGGATTCGGACAATTCGGCGCTATGTGACCCTCCTGATTGCAATTGTAGCAAACCCTCTTCCCCTTCAGGCATATCCCCACGTGATTCTTCCCGCATGTAACACACGCTTCCACTTTCTTCTTCTGACATCCCTGTTGATTTCCAGCAGATCCATTGTTATTCCACTTCCTCTTCTGGTTGTGACCACCACTATTACTACCACTCGCCTTGTTATTCTTATTCTCACCCTTTTTCTTCTTTTGTTCCTGGTTATACTTGGTCAGAGCATCACTCCCACCTTCTGCGATAATAACCTTCTCCAAAACTCCGACAAAAGTGTTCAATTGGAACATTGACACCTTGTTGTACAATCACGGCTTCAATCCCTGTTCGAATCTCCTCGCCTTCCTCTCGTCGGTATTCACCTGATAGGTTGCGAACCTAGCCAACTCGTTAAACTTCGTTGCGTACTCTGGTATAGTCACGGTACCTTATTTCAGTTCCAGGAATTGAATCTCCATCTGGTTTCGCGAGCTTATCAAAAAATACATCTCAAAGAACATCTCCTTAAACCTCTCCCACGCGATTACACCCTGACCTCCTCGAACCTTATTCGCTTGCCACCAATAACTGGCCTCTGACTTAAGCATAAACGTCGTAAAGGCATTCTTTTGGTCCTCACTAACCTTAACAACGTCAAATACTTTCTCTATTTCCATCACCCAGGTTTGGGCTTCGATCGGGTTCAGGGAACCCCTAAACTTTAGCGGTCCTACCGCTTTGAAATCCTTAAAGGACATCACTGGTGGGGCTTGCGGCTGATTCGCAAGTGCTCCAGCCAAAAGGTTCACCAACTGCTGTACAGGATTAGCATTGGTGTCGTTGTTGTTATTGGTAGAGCTTTCCTGAGCTTGTTGACATGGTTGGTGTCTAGGCGGCATTTTCTGTTCAAGAATATGCGCTTATTAGATCATCACTCAATTTCTTAAGTGTTCAATACTTAACTTAAACAATTTAGATTTAAACACTTAACACATAACATCTTCAAATAAACTTTGATATTTCATTCATTTAAAAAGTCTTAAACATGGAAAGATAGCATCACTGCTATTTACATCAACTATCCCGAGATCAAACAATCTTCACAATTAAATAGTCATATTCCATTGTGTATAACCACACTGGAATTTACATTACTAGCTACCACAATATTTACATAAACTTCAATACGTCTCTTATCACGACCTACAAAGGCGTCGAACCGCCTTCTTACGTTCCTCCTCCATGATACGGAACATCGTCCTGCGATCTAACATGTACCATGGCAAGTCCTCGAACTGAACTGGATAGTAGAGAACTCGATCCTGGGCCCTATCAATCGCTGTCTGAAAGGTGTAGTCTGTCTCCTCAGTCTTAGCCTTCTTTGCCTGTTCGCTTTCCTCAGAAAGTTCTGCATATTGAGCGGTATTCATCCAAGCATCCTCTGCTCTCGCACATTCCGCTGACTCCTCACTCAGGTCATCCTTCAATTTCTGAATCTAAAGTTTCATTTTTTCATTCTCGGTTAACAAGTCTTCGTTTTGACTCTCTGCCTGAACTAGCTTCCATTCCACGTCTCCAAGACGTATATCAAGATCCTCAATCTTCTCATTCTTCTGGTCTATAAGAGTCTGGCGTCTATTTGTCAGTCCCTCCAAATCTCGGACTCTATCCTGCAACTCTACGGTATGATCATACAATGCATCGTACATCTCAACATCGACAGAGGTAAGGAGTACTTCCTCGGGATCCTCATCATCCTCCTCAACCCCTGCCTCAACATCCTCAGAGTCCTCCTCTGAATCAAGCTTAGGCTCATGCTCCTGACCCACAACAATGATCAATGGAGATGGCGATCTCTATATCAACTACTCCCAGATAACATGGATATCACGGGGCTCAATCTCCCTAGGCTGACTGAACCCTCTAACATCTGACATCTTGACAACAAAGTTTAAGTTTTAATTAATACTCGGTACTAATCGCAACACATAGTTTGTTAACACATAAGCACATAGCACATAAAGTTTTTTATTATCTTTAATGAATTCCTTAATTCATTCCTTAGAACTCGATAAGAGTTTAGCACCACCATGTTCTCTAGTTTCTAAAGGCTACTACCCTAAGGTTTCCCCACCTAAGGTTCATAACCTACAGCTCTGATACCAACCTGTGATACCCCCAAATTCGGGTACTTGGTTTCTACAGGATTTGGTGTTCACTATCCAAATAAACTACATCACATCTAACTACCCATTCAAATATAAATGAAAACTCGTAATTGAAATAGAAATCTCCCATTAAAGGGTTACAACATCTTTAACAAATAAATCCCAGGTCATCTAACCTCAACATAACATCAATGCGGAAGCATAACTTAAGTCTATTACATAAACATCATTTAAACAAATATAACAAGTCTTCATCACTTGCTTGTTTTTCCTTTCCCCTTACTAGTGGATGGCTCGTCAGTTCTTTCAACTTTAGCTGCAATGTTATTATGCAAGGGTGAGCAACGATTTCCCAGCAAGTATAACATCAACAATAATAACAACATGTAAAATAAACAATGGATATCAAATAATCGAAGGTTCAGCTTTTGAATCAAGATTATAAGACAAGAATCAAAAAAACATCTGAGGGTCTTAAGACCACGAACTATGTCCCAGGTTATCAAGTATTTCTACCTTAAAACTTTAACAGTCGTAAGACTATATGGACTTTACTTCTCGTACTTAGGGGGATCAGCCATTTGTACCATGTATGTGCACAACATCTTAACGCAAACGCGTAAATATAATCCCCTATAAAAGGGTTGTTCATCTCAATTTGACATCAAAGTCCGCACCAAAGGAAGTTTAGTTTGGATTTACTTCGATAACATTTCTAGAATTTAGAACACTCATCAACTATGGACTAGTCGAATCAATAAGGAATCGTTAGTCAATCAAGGCTCAACAATTTAATATTAAAAGTATTCAAGAACAAAAGACTGAATTTCAAAGGCATACAATCAAATAAACTCTATATAACTGAAGTATTGCTTCAAAGGAAATTAAAACGTCTCATTTGAATCCATGAAATTGAATGGAATAGAAATAATAACTTGCTTAAGTAAGTAATAGCATTATGAAGCTTGCATGATAAGAGAATGAAGTTCAGGAACTTGCGTAATTGAAATCAAGGTAGTATTAGGAAACTTGGTTTCAACAAAATAAAAAGATTAGGTGTAGTAAACTTGCTCAATGTAAGAGTGAAGTTCAGAAAACTTGCCTCATGCGTAGATTACAAATTAAAATTCACATTTTTTAATCAACCTATACATTTCGTTTATAAAGCAGTAACAATAATTAGTTACAGTATTATAAACACTTCAGAATTCATTCTCATCCAATTTTATTTTAATACCTCAATTGTCATTGGATGATTAATAAGTACTTACTTACCATCCATTATAATATCTTAGTATTTATTTAATACCTTAGTCTGAGCTTTAAACGTGTCGAGGATAACATAGCATGATCACAAAGAAAGAAGGAAAAATTTCATTTTCTGCATCACCGCCGGGGCGGTAATCATAGCACAATTCTACCGCCGAGGCGGTAAAATTATTTCATTTATACCGCCAGGGCGGGGTCACCGCTGGGGCGGTAAAAATCAGTTCAGTTCTACCGCCGGGGCGGTGGACCTGAAACTCAAATTCTGCAGTTCGCGAAGAACACAGAAAATGTCAAATTTGGCCAAAGTTTTTCATTCAATCGATGATTTAATCACTACCCAATTATCATATGTGTTATAAAATCAAAACCCATTATATACATAATGATTTTAACTTCACAGACAATCTAAACAACCAATTAAAGGCTAAAAATTTCACTGTTCATACTTTATTAACATGTTTTGATACAGTTAACGTAATTAACCACTGTGAATTCGTTTCTTAACCAATTCAACCCGTTTAACTTTTGTTTTCTTCGTTTTTACATGCATAAACATAATTAGTCATCAATTTAACCAATTAACATGCAAAACAAACATCAATTTCATACATATAGTTCATATTCATATATAACTACTCTGTAAGTTTCTGAATTCTAATATAAACGTAATTTCATGGATTTAATTACTCTAAATCACATATAAATCATATAAAATATATTTATGCATGCTTACAAACATCTAACATCAATTTATTAAAAATTTAGCCATAGAATTTAATTTATAGAAAACTTAAAATATACGTTCATAAAATAAAACTTAAAAGAACATAAATTAGAGTTTGAATTCAAGGAATTACCTTAATTGATGCTTAGATTATGCAACAATTGAATGGATTTCTTCTCAATTCTCTAATTCCTCTTAAAATTCTCTCGTTTTCTCTCTGTATCTCCAACTCAAGCTAAAAAATAATAATAATGCGTACTGAATAAACTGACAGAACATGGTGTCAGTTAATAACTGGCACCAACTTCCCCTAAGGCCTCGTTTGGCTAATCATTTATTCCTCCTTTCTAATTGATTTTAATAACTTACTTATAATATAGTTTAACGTCACATATTTAATCAATTATATAATCTCATTTAAATCAATTAAATAAAATAGGATACTTCCACATTAAATCACATAGTCACATAATTAAAATTCTCATTTATCGATTATGACAATTATTAAATCTCTAATTAATATTAAATTAACTAGAATAACAACATGCTTATTTAAATAATGCATTTAATCAAATAAACTCAACTAAATACATACTTTAAATATAAAAATTCTTCACATTAATTTAACTAATGTAACACATATAATTAAATTAATCTACCACAAATTCATCAATTAATTATTTAATTCAATAATTAAATCATCGAAAAATATTTATTTAATTCAATAAATATTTAAATTAAATTACAAAATTCTCGTTCGTCTGAGGTTCTAACCGATCCAACCGGCGATTTCGGTGTGGGTTTCACAACCTTGATATTAGGTACCTATTTGCATATTTAGAAAATACATGTTCGCAATAATTAATATTTTATTCACCTCACAAATGAGTTACAATTTGACTTATAAAAATTAATTTTTAAAATTTTAAAAATTAAAATTATGGAATTAATTTAATTTAGACAATACAATTAATAATAAATATTACTCTCTCCATTTCACAAAAAGAATTGTCATCGAAAATTTTATGAATTTTAACGAATTTTTTTTGGGTTCATATTTACTCTTAAATTATTGAGTGTTTGATTTTATACTAATGTTATGAATTGTTATGATGAATTTAAGAATATAATATTATTTTAATTATATTATCAATAAAATGTGCAGTTCTTTTTAGCAAATTAATAATATCTCTACATTTTATTTATAATATACCTCAAATAAATTTAGTGGACATTAATAATTCAGTGTATATATTTTTTCTTTCTAAAAGAAAATTAAAACATCAAAAATCTACACTTTATGCATCAAAAACGTTATTTATTTAGAATTTCTCTCCATATGTATGGGTAGTTATTTCATTTTTTTTTTGTTTAAAATATGTTCCATTGAAAAAAGAAGCTCGTTTCAATAACATTAAATTCCTGGGTCGGCCTATATCTTTCAACTAATTATCTGAGATTAAAAGACGAAAATGAAAGATAACCCATGGAAGAAGATGAGGTATTAAGACTTATCATGAAAAATTAAACCTTATGTTCATGTTTCACTTTCCAGCTTATTGTTTTGAATTTTCCAAATTGACAGCAATTAAGGTTCAAAAATCATCTCTCTAGCAAAATGATGAAAGGTGGGTAATTTTAGAAGAATTTTTGGGACATAAACGGAAAATGGAGTAAAGGTGGGTGGCGGTGGTGCAATGTGGATGGCGCCACCAATGTGGTGCCAAGCACATGGTGCCACCCTCCCTCTTTCCGCTGATGTCATCTATGACATCAATATTAGGTGTTGTTGATGGTTTTTAGGTGGTTTTGGTATTTTTTTTGTGCATCTTGATAATGAAATGTCGTTCGAGTTTTCAATTGGAATCCTTCAACTTGCAAATTTTTTTTGTTTTCAACCCTGCACATTGGAAAAAAAAATTAATTTAGGTTTTATGATTTTGAAATAATTATGATTTAAATTATATGTGCAAAATTTATGTGTCTGCCATGAACAAAAAATTAAAATACATTTCTAGTTCTGGAACGAAAGGAGTGCAAAATAAAGGACAAAAACAAATCGATACATAGACTAACGAATTTGAAATAAAATACCAAGCCTCCTTTGGTACGGTGGTTAAGTCTACTTCATGAGCACCATCCTTTGGTTAAGTCTACTAAAAGCAGGAATGTTAAATTTCATCTAAACTGCCAAAAAAAAAAAACAACATTACCCAAAATCATTACAAGAATCACTAAACCTAAAAACCAAAGCTTTCATAATTGGTCCCTATCTGCACAATGAATTTGGATCGCTTGAACTTAAAATTTTGTCAATTTACCTATCAATATTACAACAAATTAGTGTTATATTTATATTATGAAAACATAAAAAATAAAGTTTCTATAATTGGCTCCTATTCTGCAATGAATTTGGATTACGTGAAGTACTTAAAGTTTCATCAGTCCACCTATCAATATTTGTGTTGTGAAAACATAAAAGTATAATTAATGAGAATAAATTATATAAGGATGGCATGTAAAATTAGTATTTTACGCTATTCAATAACAACATGTCACGTAAGAAATTTAAGAGAAAATCAAGAAACTTAAATTTTATTATTATTAATTAAACAATATTACAATGGTAAATAGTAATTACACAATTTATTAATTCATTTTAAAATCTTTTGATTTCCTCCTAAATTTTCTACGTGACATGTTGTTATTAGATAACGTAAAATACTAATTTTACAGGTCATCCTTGTATAATATATTTATTCTCATAATTTATACGTGACCTTTTAAAAAGTGTAATTCAATCATGTCATCTATAAAAAAATTGAACTTTTGAATATTTAACCACCATAAAATTCTATAAATTTGAGGTAATACCCCAATATCAAGGTAAGTCTTTTCATTACCATTGATAACAATCTTAGTACTCAAATAAATATTGTTTAGAGAGGCAGAGAGACTTTCTCTCTCATTCCCTTCTCGATCGCTATTAACATCGGTCTCAGGGAAAAATCTTGAGGGTCCTTCTAAAAAATTTGCGACATTTTAGGATATTTTTTAGTACTATTAATAAACGTGGTTGAGATTACCATAACAAAAATGATACTGCCATAGCAATATATAAATTTAGCTCAACAAATTTGACAAAAAGTTATTTCCTCTTGCATGTTTGGTTATTACTCTCTCCGTTCTAAAATTAGAGATACATTTTGATTTTGGAGATCAAATGACGGCATATAAAACTTCAAATTGATGTTAATTTATTTAATTTTAATTAATACAATTATTGTATAGTATTTAACAAAAAAAAACTATTGAGCACAAAATTTATTTCATTATAAAATTTTATGAGTCATTCCAATTTTAAAGTTTAATATGACGTCCTTTGATCTCAAAAGTTAAATTGTATCTCTAATTTTGGAACGAATATTGTACTATTTTTTTCTCCTTAATTTTAAATTTTTATATGCTTCTATTTTGTCTTTCAAAATTAATGACATGCTTATTATACTATCGCAGCAATTCTTATGAAACCAAATTGATCAACACCAACATCACTGCACTCTCAAGTTCCAACAAAGGATTTATCTGGCATACTCTATAACCCTTGAGCAAATATGGCCCATAGAGTAGTAATATACCCGTGCGAACAATCTAATCGCTCGTGAACTCTCCTTGTTAAGATATGATTTTTGATGGGTATAAAATATTCAGTGGATCCTCACCTATGAATAATATACAACACAAATGGGAAGGAATGTAGAAGGTTGAAAAACAAAGGTTAAAATGGTAGGAGTCATTAGGAAACAAAAAGTTGGGCAACTAAGGAATTTAGAAAGTCGGCAAGTCTTTTCATTTTCTCCTTTAAAACCTTTTCAGCAGGTTACATGTGATATATATTTATATATCATACATAGAAGGGCAAGGGCTACGATCCAAGAGAAACACCAGGGGAGAAAGAGGAGGGCGCACACACACACCAATATACATGCATTCCCATCCGATAGTTTAGAAGGAAAAAGAAACTCTCCATCCAGGAAGAGAAAGGCTAGAAAAAGCAGAGAACAAATATCAACTTTATTTATCAATTGAGAGCTTGTATTTTCTTATTATTTTAATAGTGGATTTCTGAGATCTCTCCCCGTGGTTTTTCCCAATTAGGTTTCCACGTAAAATCCTCGTGTTATTATTTTATTTCCACGGGTCATTCTTTTATTCCACACACTAAAACAAATGCATATCCTCCACCGTTAAACGTCTTTTCGGCTCGTTATTTGGTGATTTGATGAGTGGTCAAAATTTGGCGTTAACATTGGCGCTAGAAGGAGGGCCTGTTTTAGTGACATTAAAATCACCAACTATCATATCAATTGATGTTGTTTGTATGAGACAACACATCATTTTGACCAAGCTCTAATTATAATTGTGGTTACAATTGTGGTGGTAATATATTCTGAAATCAGCACAATTGCTTCCATCTCCGTGTTAGCTTATATAAGGAGGTAGATCCTAGACGTAAAAGATAAGTGGTTCTCTTTTATTAATTTATGAAATCAACATGATTAACACTACTGCTTCACTTGTAATATAAATTTCGTACAAGACATGGAGAATTTTTTATTTGTCATATGGTGTCACGTACATATTTAATTTCCTTTATGGAGAGTAATGCATCATATACATGCAATTAAGTACTATCAGTTAATACATCATATGGCTAATACATGTGATCACCTCAGACCCATGTTATGATCAAACCATACTTAAGCCATCTGTCATCCAATCTTCAATGCAAGTTTTGACTCGTGCCCGCTTGCCACAACCACAGTAACCATGCCATATCTCAGTCTCTCACTCCTTATAAATTCATTATCTCTCTATTCAAAAATCCATTTAACCAAATTCCTTCAGAAGTATTTTATTTTCAAATAAAGATAACCGGAAATCCTAAAAACTATTTGCTAGTCTCCGGACGGCGGGGCAGAGTCCTTTACGTGTCGATATCATTTATAGAGAAATTTAACGCTGAAAAAATTGAACCACCAAAAAACTATAACAAAAGTCAATTTTCATCCTTGGTGGCAGTTTTCACAGCAAGCCCCTTTTTGAGAAACAATTAGTAATTTCATTATAGAGATTTCTTGGGGTCCAGTTTGTGTTTCACTTCGATGGATCTTGCCATTACAATACAAATACCAAAGCGAAAGGTTTTTATATTCTTTTATTTTGGGTCAGATAATTGGAATTGTTTCTTGACGATAAAAGGTTCTCTTTTGAATGAATCTGTTTGTAGGAGCTCTTTGTCTGACTTTTGGTTGCCGTTGATCGCCGAAGTTCTAGTCGAAACCAATTGATCCCTCTGACAATGAAGCCTTCGGGAACGGTGAATACCTTGTTCCTTGCCGACGCAGCCGCGAGAGGCTTGGATATTCAGGGGAATTTTGTAAAGTTTACAGCCATTGGAGTGTGCTTGGAAGATTCCGTCGTGGGATCACTCGCCGTTATGTGGAAAGGCAGGACTGTGGAGGAGTTAACGGAGTCCGTCAAGTTTTTCAAGGATATGGTTTCGGGTGACAATGATCTTTCCACTGGCTAGCAAACAATATTCAGAGAAGATAACAAAAAGAACTCGGATAAAACTCAGTCCATTCCTTATCAGAAACAGGTTACTCCATCAATCATAATGAATGGAGCTCGGGGTGTTCGACGCTTAACAAATGCGTCACTGCAGCAGCACAAAAGGAAGAACTCGGTGTTCGAGTCAAGACTTCTTAGTCAACTCGCAGAGAATGATTTCATTTTAAAGCACATAAAATTAAAAATCTCAACTGAGTCGATACCGGATGTACTCAATTGCTTCATTGTCCTTGTCAATTTACACGGTGGTACGACGCGGTTATAGTAACCTGAGGGAATACAGGAAGAAACATTGGCGTGTCTCAGTGAAGGCCTTGAAGAAGTAGTCAAGGCAGATATTTTTCGGCTTCGTGAGCCTTGTATCATTCATAGATATTTGAATTGCACAAACAAAATTAAGGTTTTCAGAAGGAGTTCTAAGGATAGCTACAAGCGCATCATATGACAGATTTAAGGCAAGGAAAAACTCAATTGGTATAACTTTCTTTCATGACCTCTAAAAAGTATTGTTGAAGAAGGGAGAAAAATAGAGTTCATCTCTTCGTGGTCGGAGAATTTATAAAAAAACGAAAGAGAAGTTCGGTTTTTTGGTTCGGTTAAAATAGTTTGTGGATTCGGGCTACAGTAGTCGGGTCAAGACAAATTGGCCCATGACTTATTCTAACACGAGCCCACTCTAGTCCCACTTTCAGCCAAACCTATGCAATGTTCATCTCTACTTCAGCGTGTCAGATTACATTATACAATGGATTTGGATAACTTTGGCACTCGAAATAATTTTCATACCAGATTAAAAATTTGTGTTTGTTAGACAATCGCACACTTCGGGCTTCAGTCACCGTCTATTATCTCTTTCTTTGATATAACAACACAGCTGGTGGAAGAAAAATTATTTGGGCATGCAAGATATAAACTTGGTATTTGATTCGGGGTAAATTGGCTGGGGGGGAAATGTATGAGCTTGATATGAGCTTTGACGGTCCAAACTATTCACCCATAACACTTCGAGCAGTAACGACTCACTTCGAGTGATGGCAGCTCACTTCAGATTACGTCACTTTGGCTTCGTTATGTCTTCGGCTATCTACATTTGGCGGTATAAGTCAGATGGTGATATAAGGTCGGATCAATGCCTCCCACTGGGGTCGGGAAGGTTGTTATGGTGATATAAGGTTGGTTGGTGATATAAGGTCGAATCAATGCCTCCTACAGGGGTCAGGAAGGCTATTATGGTGTTAGAAGGTTGGATGGTGATATAAGGTCGGATCAATGCCTCCCATAGGGGTCGGGAAGGCTATTATAGTGTTATAAGGTCGAATGGTGTTATAAGGTCGGATTGAAGCCTCCCACAGGTGTCAAGAAGGCTATTATGGTGTTATAAGGTTGGATGGCGATATAAGGTCAGATCGAAGCCTCCCACAAGGGTTGGGAAGGCTATTAGGTCGTTACAAGGTTGGGTCGACGCTTCCCACAGGGGTCAGGAAGGCTATTATGGTGTTAGAAGGTTGGATGGTGATATAAAGTCGGATCAATGCCTCCCATAGGGGTCGGGAAGGCTATTATAGTGTTATAAGGTCGAATGGTGTTATAAGGTCGGATTGAAGCCTCCCACAGGTGTCAAGAAGGCTATTATGGTGTTATAAGGTCGGATGGCGATATAAGGTCAGATCGAAGCCTCCCACAAGGGTTGGGAAGGCTATTAGGTCGTTACAAGGTTGGGTCGACGCTTCCCACTGGGGTCAGGAAGGCTGTTATGGTGATATAAGGTGGGTTGGTGATATAAGGTCGGATCAATGCCTCCCATAGGGGTCGGGAAGGCTATTATGGTGTTATAAGGTCGGATGGTGTTATAAGGTCGGATCGAAGCCTCCCACAGGGGTCGAGAAGGCTATTATGGTGTTATAAGGTCAGATGGCGATATAAGGTCGGATCGAAGCCTCCCACGGGGGTTGGGAAGGCTATTAGGTCGTTACAAGGTTGGGTCGATGCTTCCCACTGGGGTCCGGAAGGCTGTTATGGTGATATAAGGTGGGTTGGTGATATAAGGTCGGATCAATGCCTCCTACAGGGGTCGAGAAGGCTATTATGGTGTTATAAGGTCGGATCGAAGCCTCCCACAAGGGTCGGGAAGGCTATTATGGTGTTATAAGGTAGGATGGCGATATAAGGTCGGATCGAAGCCTCCCACAGGGGTCGAGAAGGCTATTAGGTCGTTATAAGGTTGGGTTGATACTTCCCACTAGGGTTGGGAAGGCTGTTATGCTGATATAAGGTTGGTTGGTGATATAAGGTCGGATCAATGCCTCCTACAAGGGTCGAGAAGGCTATTATGGTGTGATAAGGTTTATATCTTCATTTGTGATAACGTTGGTTCGATTGTGATAAGGTTTGTTCGGTTGCGAAAAGGTCGGCCATGTATCTATCTTCGGTGGTGATAAGGTTATTTATTTATCTATCTTAGAATTGAATAGAGCAGTGATGGCCAATATTAGGAGCTAGAAGTTTATGTTCGACGTATGGTGTTTGGGTGTGACAGTTCATCGTCGGCAGTTACGGATCTTTTGTTGGTATAAATCTGTGTACTCTATTATTTTAAGTTCCTTACAATAAAAGAGTGGGGGCAATGTTAAGATATGATTTTTGATGGGTATAAAATATTCAGTGGGTTACATGTGATATATATTTATATATCATACATAGAAGGGCAAGGGCTCCGATCCAAGAGAAACACCAGGGGAGAAAGAGGAGCACACACACACACACCAATATACATGCATTCTCATCCGATAGTTTAGAAGGAAAAAGAAACTCTCCATCCAGGAAGAGAAAGGCTAGAAAAAGCAGAGAACAAATATCAACTTTATTTATCAATTGAGAGCTTGTATTTCCTTATTATTTTCATAGTGGATTTCTGAGATCTCTCTGCGTGGTTTTTCCCAATTGAATTTCCACGTAAAATCCTTATGTTATTATTTTATTTCCACGCGTCATTATTTTATTCCACACACTAAAACAAATGCATATCCTCCACCGTTAAACGTCTTTTTGGCTCGTTATTTGGTGATTTAGCGAGCGGTCAGAATTTGGCGTTAACACTACTCATACATAATATATAAACAAAAAAGATATACATGTCGATAAATATTTGATGAACTTGGATGACAACTAATATAAAAATGTATGCGATAAGATAGAATAAATTAAAGTGTGACATTTCTTAATTCGTATCTATCTAATATATGCACATGCATCGCAATCAATATTCAACTAAAAAATTCTGCAATGTATAACATGACTCATATACAAATAACATACATACGCTACACCAAAATCAAGAATTAGGGTCATCATGGTGTAAGGCGAATTCGAATCATGTCAAGTTTTATGTATTACACTAAATAAATTAACAATAATATGATCTATTTAATTAATCGTGTCGAGATTTTCAACACTAACATGAGAGTTGTATCTATTTTTGAAGCTTAATATATATATATATATATATATATATATATATACACACACACACACACACACACACACACACATTCTCATACTAGCATTAGATAACCTTCTCTCTACACGTATCTAGTAAAACTACCTAGTTTGGGTAGTTTCTTTTTTTTTTCCTGAAAAAAAATAATGTATTACCATCTTCTACGTACACAATATTTCTGTTGTGAAACCGAAACAATTGTGCTCTCTTATACTCTCTCATGACATCCAAGAATATATTTGTTAGCCAAAAAACTTCTTTAGCTTGAGATAAGAAAACTTTTTTTTCTTTTTTTTGTAAATTAATTTCTTTCATTAAGTAATTTTGGAAAATTACAAATAAATAAGGCTATTGATAATTCCATAGCAATAATTTTGCTGCTAAAGCAATAAGCGTCACTGAAATTTCAAAATATTTTTAAAACAAATATAAAAGTATCGTTAAATGTATATTTACTCTAACAACAAAATTATTACTTTGGCATTATCAACCGCCATGAATAATTATATATCTCTAAAAATTGTTTCAAAAAATGTCTTAAAATTTCATTCTAGTTTATAGTATAATATTAGAGATATCTCCATTTTTGTTACAATTAAGTATATCTAATTTTACAAAATTTCATTCTAGTTTATAGTATAATATTAGAGATATCTCCATTTTTGTTACAATTAAGTATATCTAATTTTACAACAAAGAGACTTATATATGTATATATGGGAAAATATAATGCCTCAAACCAAACAAAATTTTACATTATTTCGTATTTTTACATGCTCTTTATAACTGTATGGTCAGATTATTAAGTTGACAATCAAATGATGTTATATTGGAAGTGACTTAAGATAACTATTTTAAGATACATTTTACTCTCTCTCTCTCTCTCTCTCTCTCTCTCTCTCTCACACACACACATATATATATATATATATGTGTGTGTGTGTGTGTGTGTGTGCGCGCGCGCGCGCGCAATGATCTATAGTATCTATTTGCTATGGAACAAAAAATGACAAATAACATTCTAACTGTCCATTAAAATAATAAAGGGTTGTGATTGAAAAAGGGAACTCAGCGTCCGCTAGAATTTCTAGCGGACAACATAAAAATAATTTGTGCGCGATAATGCCCCCACAGGCGCCCCAATTAAATGGTCCGCTGACTTTAGGATGGCCGTGACTCGAACATATTTTAAACAGAACACCTCTGCTTACAATCTAACAATTTCACTGAAGAAGTCAACCAGGATTCATAGCTTCCTCGAAACTACACAGAAATAACTCCCTCGTCTGAGAACATGGACAAATTTTAACATTTCTCCACAGATCATATGCACAAAAAGCTCTCTAGAACCATGGATTGCATTATAAACTATGGAAGCATAAGCTTTCTTGCTGACAGCTGGGGTATATGTAACCCATAAGTAGTGGATTTTAGCGGAACAATTATGCATGACTACACATTCTCAGCCTTTAGTATGGAGCCTATAGGAAACGATTTCCAAATAAATTAATAATTTTTACTTTTAAAAATTTTTATCCCAAGATCTTTCTCATAATTTAGTATAATTAAAAAACTATATTACATACCTCGTGCTCGGTTGTAGGACAATGGAGAATTTTTGCTTATTCTGATGATGAAATTTTTCTCCCTCCTGATCTTCCTCCCTATGACCCTTATTTTGATATCACGTACTTTTCTGAGTGTGGGCTCAAAATACTACAAAGTAATAGAACATATAGAGTCCTCAACTCCCTGATATTTATTAGGATATTTGAAAACTTTTCTGATATATTTTATCCTACTATTTTGTTATATCTTAATAAGGGCTAGAGAGGGGATCAAGCAAGATTCTATAATTCTAGCTCCAATATAATACTAATTTCTGATTAACTCTTTAATCAATTAGAATTATATTAATTATAACTAATTGCACTAAATAGTTATAATTGCACTATAGAATTAAAAGAATTAAAATTAATTAATTAAGTCCTTCCACTATTAGTATCTTGCAAAAATACTCCTCTATAATAATATCTATAAACGCATATAGGAATAAAACTGTTAACCCATTACGTTTACTGCTTATATCCTTGATTACATAATTTATAAACTTTTGATCACACATTAATTTAATAAATTAAATTAATACTTTAGTAATTTAAATTACTAAAATACTTGGCCAAGATTCTGGTGATCAATCAATAAATTATATCAAGGGGATATTATAATTTGATTGTAGAATTCCATCTTGAAAAATACATGTTCCTAATTTCATAACATATATCACCCAACATATTGAGGTATTGATTGTATTAAAAATCTCACTCTTTAATATATTAAAGTGACATACATTATAAAATCAAGTTCACTATTCTCTCAGGATTAAGAATAATTGCACATTAATAGTAATTGAAAAATTATTTATAATAACAGTATTTAACAAATAATTTTTCATTACGATCCAGTTTTATGTATTTCAAAAATACACCAATACACTAGATTAAAGTCTTCACTTTACATGACTAAGACAAATTATCCAATCGAGTGTATTACAATCTACTAGAATGGTATGTCCATTTCCATCTAAGATTGAGAACGATATATTTCTTTAATTATAAATAACATATAATTTATGTCTTCTGTATATGACACTCCTTCATATACATAACTTATAAAATGTATAATTATAGATAAAATTTATGACACATTTAATTATGCAAAACGAAATTAAATTTTATTATTAAAGTAATAAAATAAATATCAACATTGGGTTTTTTTGGGCTTAAAACCTTACAATCTCCCACTAGCCCTAAACACAATCTTCCATATGTCTAATACCCATCCCCTCAAGATGAAAATCAAAAACTTTAGAAGACAAGGTCTTCGTAAAAGGATCGGCCAAATTTTGTGCAGAAGCTATCTTTGAAACTGTCACATCTCCTCGTTGAACTATATCTCGGATGAGGTAATATTTTCTTTCAATGTGTTTGCCTTTCTTGTGGTTCCTAGGCTCCTTTGATTGTCCAATCGCCCCATTATTGTCACAAAACAGGACAATAGGAGATGATACTGAAGGTACCATTCATATTTCTAATAAGAACTTCTTTAGCCATACAACCTCTTTTGCAGCTTCGGAAGCATCAACGTATTCAGCTTCAATGGTGGAGTCAGCTATGCAAGACTGTTTAACACTCCTCCAACTAACAGCTCCACCTCCAAGAGTAAACACATAACCAGATGTTGACTTTCTAAAGTCTCTATCTGACTAAAAATTTGAATCTGTATATCCTTTTAGGACAAGATCATCACTAGAATAGACAAGCATATAATCTCTTGTTCGTCGTAGATACTTAAGTATATGCTTTACTGCTATCCAATGTTCGAGTCCAGAGTTAGACTGATATCTGCTGACTAGGCCTACTGTAAAATAAATATCTGGTCTAGTGCACAACATTGCATATATAAGACTTCCCACCGCCGAAGCATAAGGGATTGTCTTCATGCACTCTTGCTCTTGAGGTGTCTTAGGACACTGCTCCTTAGTAAGAGGAATTCCATATCTAATAGGAAGTAGTCCTTTATTGGAATTCTGCATATTGAACCTAGCCAAAATTATATCTATATATGCAGCTTGGGATAGGCCCAACATTCTATTCTTGCGATCACGCCAAAGCTTGATCCCTAGAATGTAATTAGCCTCTCCTAGGTCCTTCATCTCAAAATTACTAGACAACCAAATTTTGACGCTAGATAATACTCCCACATCATTACCCATAAGCAATATATCATCCACATAAAGAACTAAGAATACCACCACCCCATCTTTGTTCTTCTTGTACACATAAGATTCTTCTGGATTCTGTTCAAAACCATAAGATTTGATTACTTGATCAAACCTTATATTCCAAGACCTTGATGCTTGCTTAAGTCCATAAATGGACTTTTGCAACTTACATACCATATTTTCTTGGCCTTTAACTATGAAACCATCAGGCTGCTTCATATAGATTTCTTCATCAAGATATCCATTTAGAAAACCAGTCTTGACATCCATTTGCCATATCTCGTAATCGAGATGAGCTGCAATGGATAAGAGTATTCTGATAGATTTAAGCATAGCTACTGGTGAAAAGGTTTCCTCATAATCGATACCTTCTTTTTGAGTAAAACCTTTTGCTACCAACCGTTCTTTAAAGGTTTCCACCTTTCTATCTACCCTTCGTTTTCTTTTGTAGACCCACTTGCACCCTATAGGCTTGACCCCATTAGGTGGTTCTACAAGTTCCCATACTTTATTTGAGTACATGAAATTCTATCAATCATACCTTGATTTTTGATCTTGGCTAGGTAAGTAGAACAATTTCTTTTCCAATGACCTTTCTCCCCACAGTGGAAACATTTCCCTTGAGGTTTTGCTTTTGCCCCTTTCTTCCCAAACCCTCTAGATGGAGGTAGGTTTCTATTTGCAGCTTTCTTACCGTTATTCTTTTTTCGGTTCTTGCCCTTAGGTTTTTCCTTAGAAGAACCAGTTTCTGCAACATAAATGCTTCCTTTTGCATGAAGAATACCCTCTGCTGCTTGGAGTTCCTTCATCAGTTCAGGTAAAGATAATGATATTTTGTTCATAGTGTAATTAAGTTTGAACTGATTAAAGGAATTAGGCAAGGTCTCTAGCAACATGTCAACCTCGGTTTCCCCATCAACTGTTGCTCCCAAGATTTCCAGTTCGTTTAAGTAAGAAATAATTTTTAAACAATGATCTCGAACTGAAGATCCCTCGGACATCTTGGAATTCATGAGTGTTTTCATCACAGTCTGTCGTGCAGCACGACTCTGGTCAGCAAACATTTCATGAAGGCCATCCAAGATCTCTTTAGCAGTGGTAGTAGACTGATATTGGTGTTGCAATATATTTGACAAAGATGCCAATATATAGCAACGGGCCATGTCATCTGCCTTTTGCCACTTCTTATGGTTATTCTTTTGTGCAACAGTAGCATTTTCTGGAAGAACTGGGCAAGGTTCAGTCAGCACAAACTTGTAGTCCTCAGCAGTCAACACAATGTCAAGATTTCTTTTCCAGTCCACATAATTTGGTCAAATTAACTTATTTTCTTTAAGGATACCAGTAAGGGGATTAAAAGACGACATGGTAATCTGTACAATTATACAATATACATAAATTAAATGGTCATTCAATAAAAATAAACTTTTGCATATAATATGAAAGTGTAATCTTTAAACACAAACATAAAATAAACATGGCAACTTAATTTCAAATAATTCTCTTTTCGAATGGAAAAATAAGAATAATTTGAAATTACTATTATTTTTATATCTTGACATCTCATGAAATAAAAATAATTCACCATTTAATTCAACCCAAAACAATAATAATAAGTATCACTCTGATGGGGAGAATTATTATTTATGTTTTGTCAAGTGTATACCATCCATTTAAATTTTCTTTAAAATTTTAATACAAATATTTCGATGGGAAATAATTCATAATAAAATTTTAAATAAATTTATCACAAGGAAATTCATATATAATATAATTAGATTCACGTATCTTCCAAAGGAAACTCACAAAATTTGAGATTAGATACATGTATCAATATAATGGACCAATGATGGAAGCCGTAAAACATACAATTCTTTCTCCCACTTGAATTTTTATTTATATAAAAATGAGGATTTTTATTTATTAAAAAATATAAAATTATATTAATATCCCATAATAATAATATAAACATGTAAACTAAGACATGCTCATTGGAACCTAAAGTCCTTGCTTTTAGTGTCACCTTGTAATTATGATCACTGAACATGTCAAAAGTACAAACCATTAAATTTTCCTAATTTACGTTATTAGGAATGTTAATGTCCTTAGTGAGGGACTTGCAATGTCTGATGCAACTCATAAAATAAAGCAAAACTGGCCGTTTTTTTTATTTTTTATTAAGAAGTCATGCATATATATATTTCCTACAGACCAAAAATAAAAGTGAGGCAGTTTTAATCTAGCAAAACTGAATGTTTCATCATAACGAAACAGTACTTATGTGCTTGTCCATGTCTATGTTTTGTGGAGATATAGAGAGACACGTATATATACACATATAACTATATATACGTATACACACAAAGTGTCAGTTATTTCTTTTGTCACACATGCAAAATACATGCACACCTTTTTCACAAACAAGTTGACCGATTCATCAATATTACAATTTACAAAACAACAACTAGCTAGATTATAATATATAATCATACAACGCATGTATATATAATTATATCCGTAGATATCAATTTATTGAATTATAAAGCAAATCTGAATCATGAAATTCGAAAAGCAGTATAGAAAAAAAAATATTCACACGTCTGTCAAATATAATTTAAACTAAATAATATAATCATCATTTATGAAAATTATGAGTTTGCTCTGATGCCAATTGTAGGAAACGATTTCCTACAATTAATAATTTTTACTTTTAAAAATTATTATCCCAAGATCTTTCTCATAATTTAGCATAACCAAAAATTATATCACATACCTTGTAACGTCCCCAAAATCGGGACTAACTTAATCTAAAATCAGGACTAATCTTAATCCCGACCTTGTGCATTAAATACTATCTTAGTTCAGCTTTACATCATACTAGAATGAAATAACAGCTAAAAATGCGGATAATTAAATTTTTTTCTATCTTCTTTCTTTTATTCCCCGAATCGCAACCTTTACGATTCCCTATATTCAATAAACGTATTTGTTTTACGATCCATATTATTAGAGTAGGTGAACTATAAAAGTTTAAGTATCAATGCTTAACGTCTTTTATACTGATGTTTCACCTGTATAATACGACATACAAACAATCACCACCATATATTCTCATTTCAAAACTAACATCCCCATTCATTGAACTTTTCACAATCTACATTATATTTTGTATATCATCAATCTAATACCATGTTGGTTTTATTTCAAATAAAGAAAACATTATTCCTTTGCATGCCTTCATTTCCTTATTGCCCAAATAGCAGATAATATTGATTTGAAATCTTAACCTGCAAAAAGTTTAATGTTATAAGATTGAGCTCGACAACTCAGCAAATCTAATAGTTTTCTTTTTTCTTTTTCTTTTTTTGATAATGTGGGTTTCCCAACCCGCGGGTCGGACTAATCCCCCACCCTGGACCAGGCTTTGCGCATAGACTCCGCCTAAGACATGGCGTCACCCTGAATAATGCGATCCGTGGCCACTTTAAATGTTGCTAGTGGGAGTCGATCCTGAGTTCATACACATAAAATTTTCATGCTCAGTTCATACTCATATTAGACATGCATTATAACTTCAAACAGTAAGAGTATAGATTTTGCATATCACATATCATATCAATATTGAGTTTCAAAACTCAATCTATTTTAGTCATTAGTTGACTTCCATAATTTCAACAAGCGTAATAGGTAATTCATATAATCATATCAAGTTCAGATAGAAAATAGGAACTAAAAGATTTGCCTTAAGCGTCCTTTATAACTGTACATTAATAGTTCTTTAAATGACCTGACTAATAATACAATTCTCAGATGGCCAACTTTCTTTTTTCTTTCAGAATAAATGGATAATGTCTTGACATTTTTCAAATATCTCATCCATGCTTATATGTGAATCTTTTATCAATACCTCATTCACATATAAGGTTTCTTTCTTCAAATGATAACCTACATCATAATTTAATATAATAATCATCATTTAAGCATATCATTTCCTAATACCGGTAAAAAAACGCATATAAAGCCAGTAATTAAATCCTTACCCCTTATTTATTTATCCTAACCATTATATTTTCTTATCAACATAATATAATCATAAAAAAATGATCATAATAACCTTCATTAGTAAATAATACTAAAGAATTGTGGGGTAATGTTATATTATTACTAATGTACCAGTTAAGAAGGCTTGGGTGATAGCATCACATTAACTTCTAAAGCTATTGGTGTAGCTTTACTGTAATATTACATTATTACTAATGTAAAGTTATATGATGCTTGGGTGCGCCAATTGCTTTACTGCAGCACATGCTTTGGTTTCCTTTTATAAAACATCTTCAGGACTAAAGCCTACTTCTTGTCCATCTACGTGCTTTACATTCTTTTAATAGTATTAATTTCCAAATGGTACCAAAATATGCCTCACTTCCATGCTAATATTAACTTGTTATTCCGAATCATCAAAGGCTTTATATTATAGTTGTAGTAATCAAGTTCAAAGTGAGTATATATGCCTAAGATGCTTGACTCATGTCCATGGCCAAGTCTGCCCAACTTCCAGGTCATTAAAATTAGCATGAATAAAAATAAAGTTTGTATAAAATACAGTCAAGAGAGACCCATACCTGCTGCACAAGTTGGAAAAATAAAACTCCCACTAGTTGAAAAAGAACCCACCCATGGCAAGAAGCATGGGTTGAAAACAGCTCATATTCTACCAACGAATTTAATATTAAATCATGGAGTTGGTCCGGAGGTATACCTCTTGCTTGAATGAAATTTCTAGGGTTGATATTGAGTAAATATCACTTTCTTTTGTTGTTAATAGCTTTAATTCTCCTTTCCAAATCAGCTCGTGACTTCATCTCCTTAATGAATTTAATAACGTCTAGTCAAAATTGGGAAAATTTTGGTGTTGATAACTTTGACAAATTCGCGAGAGAAAGACAATGGAACGGATGGCTCAGGAACAGAGTGCTGAGAAAGGTTTAGTATATGGTCTTGATATTAGACTAGACTATACTGATAACTTCTCAAGTTAGCTTAGTGGAGTTTTAATGATCTAATGTTGTGCCACCTCTTACTTGGCTTACAATGACTCATCTTATTACCTTAGTACCTTGACTCAGCAAAGCACTATTATTACTCTATAAGTTCTCAGCCATCATGTAAGCTTGGTTCACAACACACACATACACATATTAATTAACTGTTACATACATACACTTTGCTCCCATCACAAACGTATTAATTATACTTACTAATATTATGACGCCCCCAAATCCGGATAATCAATCCCACATATATGGTGCTCACTATCTAAAAACATTCACATCTATCTACCCAACAATAAAGCATAATAACATTGAACTTAATAAATCATCTTCCCACAAAGGGGTTACAACTTAAACATCTCAATAAATCACAGGTCATCTAACCTTTAAAACATCAATGTGGAATTAAAATATTAAATAAGTCTTTATTACATAAACTTGATAAACAAAGATTAACTATTCTTCATTAAATCTTCATCCTGCCCTTGCTCGTGGACAGCTCACCAGATTTCTCAATCTTAGCTGCAATGGTTAATGCAAGGGTGAGCAAAACAATTGCCCACCAAGGTAACAATCGAAATAAGCAATAAATGAATTTTGACTGAACAACATAATCTTTTCTTAAGTCTATCAAAGATAAACAAAAAATCTGATTGCTCAATAGAAAGTTTAGCTTTTGATACAAAGAGTTAAAAATAATGTCAACAGAACGTTTGAGGATCACAAGACCTTGAACTATGACCTAGGTTAACAAGTATCTCTATTGTAACCTTTAATAATCTTATAGACTATATGGACCATCCATCTCGTACTCCGGGGGATCAGCCCTTCGTACAATGTATTGTGCACAAACATTTAACACTATGCGTACCCCTATGTTAGGGTTGTTCACCTCAGCTTTAACATTAGGATCCGCACCAAAGAAAGTTTGGTTTGAATTAACTTCTATAAGAGTTCTATATTTTTAGAACGTTCATTAACCATGGACTAGTTGAACCAATAAATGTTCACTAATCACTTTAAGAAATAAGATATCAATTCGAAACTTGAACAATGGAATAACAATAGCTCGCAATTAATAAACATTGAATTTTGAAACAACGATCTCAAATGAATTATGGGATTTAATCAAAATAAAGATTTGAATTCTATAGTAACCTTGCTCGAATACTAATAAGCTAAGGTTATAAACTTGCTCAATTGAAAGTAAGATTAACAAACTTGCAATATCAAAATGAACTTCGGGTTAGAGAACTTGCTCAATTAAACGAGTAAGATTAAAAGACTTGCACAAAGTAAAGTACAAGGTTAGAAAACTTGCTCAACGCAAAAGTAATAAATTGAGATAAGTAACTTGCCTCGTGCGCTAGCTAAACAATTCTACTCACGTTCCTCAAATATCCTACATTACCGTTAGGATCACAGTACTCATTAGTCACATTAAAACCCACTTCATTGTTTAACTTCTATTTCATTCAAACTTATACTCTTAAGCTTTATATAAATCTGATTATTAATCACATAGCATCAATCCTTGTTAACAAATAATATCAAAATAGCTTCATAAGTTATAATCTAATAACCCAACACTAAACATTTACAACATATAATAACATTAAATTGTAACATATCATAATCTCAATTTCCTTTCCTTTAAAGCAATTCTTGTGTATGCTTGAAACAAAAGTTTAAATTCTTCATATTAATTTGATTTCTATAAAAATCCATTACAAACAACTTATAACAGATTACTACACCAAAACATGCATGCTGTCCATATATATATTCTAACATGCGTCTACCAAATCTTCACACCGATATCTTGATTCACAACAAATCATCAATTTAAAATCTACAACATGTATAACATCAGATTTCTTTTATTGAAAACAGATTATCTTATATGAACAAAACATAATCCCAATGCTTTCTATAAAATCCATTTCAAATGATCTATAACAATTGACTAGACCCAACACATGCATGCTGATTTTATGTACTGATCATATATATCTTTTAACATGTAATTACCACAAGTATAACCTTATTTGAAACAAAGGTTCAATTTTCTTGTTCCTTTACGATTAATACATAGCATCAATTGATGGCTTATAACATGTAACAACATATAATTTTATTAAACAATTTATCACATAAAACCAATTCCTCAATCAAAACACTAAACTTTTTTTAAAAAAAAAACTGGACTACATGAAGTTATACATTAAAATCACCTATAGCAGATTTTTAACATGTTGTGGACAAAATCATCATTTTTAACCTTCATTCACCAACAAAACATTATTAATTTACATGCATTAGATCCCACATGAATCTATTAGAGATAATATATAACAGATTACATACAAAATAATTCGTCTAATAATTATTCACAACATCCATTTACAGAAAATTTTAGAAAGCTACATGAAGAACTTAGATTATACCTTTGCCTCTTGATCTAGACAGATACGAAATGGTTCTACTAAGTTCTCCTTCCTCTCTCAAAGTGCAGAAAACAACTCTCTCTCACTCACAAGAATACTCTCTCTCTTTCCTCTCAATTTTCTCTCTTAGTTTCTCTCTAAACTTCTATCTTTTCTCTCAAATTCTTGCTTAAGTTGGATGAGGAAAATAAACTGATGAAATATTAGATTAAAACATCAGTTAGAAAAGGAATCAAGGATTATCAGTTGCAACAAAACGCCTAAAGTTAGCTATTACAAAAATTTCAAAAGGTTAAGCCATGTTTGGCAAAACTAATTAACCCTCTTTTAAATTTATTTTAATAGCTCATATAGTATATAGTTGAATTGTAACACTTCAATTTAATTAAACTTATTAATAAGTTTAATTAAACTTTACTAATAAGATTATAACTTCTATTTTACAAAGTACAATTTTATTCAATAAATTACTTTATTCAAATAAATCATTTTACTCAAATAAATCATTAATCATCTAATTTAATTATTAAATTAAATTAGAACAAACATCAAATCAAATAATTATTCCACAATAATTACATCAAATATATATTTTATTTAATAAATCAATCAACTAAAATATTTATTTAATCCGAATAAATATTTATTATTGACCACAAAATTTCCGATCGTTACAAATATTCTCATTATTATCCAAGAATTGGGTAGTTATATATTTACAAGATATATATAAAATTATTTCGCGTAATAAATAATACACATTAAATATTACACCAAAAAGTTTTCCCATAAAAATGGAAGCTATTCATTAAATAAAAATAATTTATTTAATGAAATAATTTCAACATATTAAAATAATTTAATATCATAAATTATTTTAAATCACCTTATTCAATGTATACTCTAATTTAGTATACATAAATATTATTCCTTTTCATTAATAGATACAAAAGTTTTGTATCTTTAAAGCTATCCATCTCTTTAAATAAATTGATTCTCACAATTTATTTCATCCCAAAACAAATATATAATAATATATTCAATTATTTTCTTTTCTTTCTATAAATTATTTTCTCACAATTTATTTAATTGTAGTAAATATAATAATATATTCACTACATTAAAAACATGCTACATTAAAAACATGCATAAATTACATCCATTATACTTACATAATTCTTTCAATAAAATGGAGGTTATTAAATATATTCAATACCATCCATTTACTATATTAAATAATTTAATATTTATAAGTTATTTTAACAATTTCCTTCGTCATAAATTTTACCCATCTCATGTCTTCTTAAATAAATTGTTCTTACAATTTATTTACATATAATAAATATATATTAATAATATATATTTATTATTCACAAAAATCACATATTGCATAGCACGTATCCACTTATGCAATACAATCTCACATATCATATCATCAAATAAGAAATTTATTTATTAAATTCTTATTTTAATATTTTTCGAAAATTCGGGTCGTCACATACCTCGTGCTCGGTTGTAGCACAATGAAAATTTTTTTTCTTATTCTGATGATGAAATTTTTCTCCCTCCTCATATTCCTCCCTATGACCCTTATTTTGATATCACATACTTTTCTGAGTGTGGGATCAAAATACTGCAAAGTAATAGAACATATAGAGTCCTCAACTCCCTGATATTTATCAAGATATTTAAAAACTTTTCTGATATATTTTATCCTGCTATTTTGTTATATCTTAATAAGGGCTAGAGTGGGGATCAAGCAGGATTCTATAATTCTAGCCCCAATATAATACTAATTTCTGATTAACTCTTTAATCAATTAGAATTATATTAATTATAACTAATTCCACTAAATAGTTATAATTGCACTCTAGAATTAAAAGAATTAAAATTAATTAAATCCTTCCACTATTAGTATCTTGCAAAAATACTCCTCTACAATAATATCCATAAACACGTATAGGAATAAAACTGTTAACCCATTATGTTTACTCCTTATATCTTTGATTACATAATTTATAAACTTTTGATCACACATTAATTTAATAAATTAAATTAATACTTTAGTAATTTAAATTACTAAAATACTTGGCCATGATTCTGGTGATCAACCAATAAATTATATCAAGGGGATATTATAATTTGATTGCAGAATTCCATCTTGAAAAATACATGTTCCTAATTTCATAACATATATCACCCAACATATTGAGGTATTGATTGTATTAAAAATCTCACTCTTTAATATTTTAAAGTGACATACATTATAAAATCAAGTTCATTATTCTCTTAGGATTAAGAGTAATTGCACATTAATAGTAATTGAAAAATTATTTATAATAACAGTATTTAACAAATAATTTTTCGTAACAATCCAGTTCTATGTATTTCAAAAATACACCAATACACTAGATTAAAGTCTTCACTTTACATGACTAAGACAAATCATCCAATCGAGTGTATTACAATCTACTAGAATGGTCTGTCCTTTTATATCTAAGATTGAGAACGATATATTTCTTTAATTATACATAACATATAATTTATGTCTTCTGTATATGACACTCTTTCATATACATAAATTATAAAATGTATAATAATGGACAAAATTTATGACACATTTAATTATGCAAAATGAAATTAAATTTTATTATTAAAATAATAAAATAAATATCAACATTGGGTTTTTATGGGCTTAAAACCTTACAACCCAAGAGCAATCTGGCATTGAAAATTGCTTATATAGTCACAACATTGTGTTGGCATCAATAGGAGACCAAGGAAGGAGATGGTTGCAAGCTCAAGCTGATTTGTGCCATTAGACAACTCCATTTCTTCAACAGTTCCACATCTTGTGCCTTCTCTCTATATCTGTTCAAGATTAACCAAATGCACTAATTTAACTGTTTACTGAATTTTATTGAAAAACCTGTTTATTGTAATATTAAACTATCACCATATCCAACCTGTTCAAGAGACATGTGACAAAACATTAAGAAATGGAGCTAAACAGAGCTTTTGCCCCAATTCGATTTCACAGCTTCTTCGATTTCACAGCTTCAATTGCGAACAGCCCCAATTCATTTTTCACAGCTCATGAGATCGCAGCATGAAATTGCAACTTTCCCAATTCAATTTCTACGTCCCCTGGAATGACTAGCGGAAGAACATAAAAGCATTTGTTAACTTAGCTTGACTAGGGGCATTATCGTCCACAAATTATTTTTATGTTGTCCGCTAGAAGTTCTAGCGGACGTTGGGTTCCCTTTTTCAATAACAACCCTTTATTTTTGTAATGGACAGTTAGGATGCTATTTGTTATTTTTTGTTTCATAACAAATAGATGCTATGAATCATTATCATATATATATATACACACACATCAATAGAGAAAAGAAAAGAAAATGAGAAAACAATACAAATACTTCATTTTCCTATAAGATACTTTGCCTAGTTACCTTTTTATGCGCTGTCTGTGATTTTAAAAAAAAATAGAGAAAAGAAAATGAGAAAAATTAGGAAAGAGATTAAAAGAATTTTTTTAAGATAGAAAAAAAATGTGAGAAATTTTAAAAAAACTTGCTCCCATATATGTCATCAATTAGAGATATGTTTATGAAACAATGATTTTTAAAGATAATTTTTTTAAAAAATATATTTTTATATTGGTTTAAAATTTAGCAACAATGGTGATTATATAATTTTAAAATAAAAATATATCTCTAATTTTAAAACAGATTAATTAGGATTAGTATTTTGAAATAGTTTTATGATGAAGTCATACTCCATGCTGCTAAGATATTGATTTGGATCAGTATGATCTACATATACTGTCCACTGTGGTAGTGGCAGTTGGTTGGACCACACTTTTGTTTGTTAATGACCACAAATTTTAGTCTCCTAATATGGAAAATGTTATCATTATATAGTTATATATTTTGGAAAATAAACAATAAATTTATTCCAAGTTGAATTAATATATGAAATTTAACTATTAATCTTGTTAGTATCGAATGACCAATAGAAAATTGGAAATACTATAATAAAGGTTTGTTTGGAAATTCACCAAGTCTTTGACTGTGAAGTATATTAAAAGGGAAAAAGAGGAGAAATTAAGGTTATTAATAATGTTTGGTTGGTTTTTTCTTACGTAATAATAGAAATAAATAAAAAAGTAACATTTTCTAATGATACAGAGCTTAGAGCTAATCATACTAACTTTTTCTATTGATAGTCCATATCAATTGGTGCACATCTTGTTATCGAGAATGTATATAAAGATATATTCGCAACTTAGAAAGTAATGGAAAACTGAGTATATATATAATAATATATATAAACTTATCTTCAAACAGAATTCAAAGTCAAGACTAGTACTTAGTACTATATCCTTAAGACAATTATGTCCTCCTTACAGTGCTCAGAGTTGATAACACTTGTCTCTCATGATACAATGACTTCGTATATTATAGTAACACTCTAAATAGTATACACAACGAACCAAAGAAATGCTTTGAATTTCTCTCTCAAATGAATTATGTAAATCTAATGAAATGCTTGAATGCTTCGATGAATTGAATGAATAAAGTGGCTGCACCCTCAACTATTTATAGGAGGGGTTCGTGACCCTTCAGATAAGACACAACCCCTTGAAAAGCCATCGGATGCATCCGTTTAGGTCTAGCAGAAAGGGCGCGTCCGTTTGGGCTTGAAACGACACAACCGTTTGGGCTTGAAACGATGCAACCGTTCAGGCTTGAAACAATGCAATCATTCGATCTTGAAACTAATGGGTCTCTAACTTTTATGATTATTTTGATGATAACAATAAAATTAGTAAATAGTATAGAATCTTCTTTATAGGATTTATATGATATAAATGTTTTTATTTAATCCTATTTATTTTGACCAAAAATGTTATTCATCTTAAATTGAATTAATTTTTCTTCTTGACCTTGATAATTTAATATCAATTGTTAAAAAGATTAATTCACAAAATAACATTTCCTAAGGTAAGGAGAGTCTCTATTCTTTAAATGATTTTTCTTCACTAAAAGGTTTTTCAAAATAATATATACCTAAATTATTTTGAACAAAAAGGCTTTAGCCTTTATTCCTTTCTTTATCTAAAAATGGGCTTAGAAGTTAAAATATAAATAAGTTTGAAAAACTATGTTTGATCGTTGGATTGCAATGGGTAAAATGAAATGCATTTATTATATGCATATGTATGCATAATTGTCTCCACCGTTGACCAAATGTGCTGAGATTGTTTTTGGGTTGCATGAATTAGCATTAAAATTGTAGGACCCATAAAAAGTTGAGAGATGGTTAGCCTTGTGTCTAACCGAACTGGGCATTTGATTTTTTATCATAAAAAATTGCCATGTGCTTATTTAATGAACAAATCATATCATGCATAGGCTAAACTTAAGAAAGTGTTGGCTTACTTTTTGTCTCCCAATCCGTGTGATCCATCGTTTTCAAAGCAATCCATCTCAGCCCTTGATTTCAAAATTAATGTTCAAAAAGACAAGTTTATCCTCGGCTAAAAATCTCCTATAAATAGGGAAGGTTTTCTTCACTTTCATTTTTATCACTTTCAAAGATAAGAAAAGTTTACTCTCTCCTTGCCTATATAATCTCTCTTTAAAAAGCTTAAAGTTCTCTTCTACTAAAAGTTCAGATTTCTTAAAGAGAAAAATTGGTCAAAGTCTTTGAGATAAGTTCTTAAATTATCTTACTCTCATTATCTCTTCTTAAGTGAAGGAATCAACCGAACGAGTATTCAGAAATTCCACTTGGCTCTTTATAGATATAATTTATTTATATAAATACCGTAAAATAGATCGTTACTTAGACATCAACACTATAGCGGAGATATTACTCTTAAGTGAGGGAATCAACCGAACGAGCTGTAACAACGTTCTAAGTGATCTATCAATAATATTTATATAAATATCACACAGTGAAACTTTAAATTCGGTCATCTGTTGACTAATCGGGACTGAATCGAAAATATTCTTCACTCATAAGCCAAACCAGTACTTAGAAATTCCAAGTAACCTTATTTAATATTCATAGGATAGATAAAATATATTATTATATATATATATTCGATTTTAACAATATTATTTGTTATATCAAGAATCACTTAACTGTTTGACTTACTATTCTTGATATTTGACATTGCAAGTTTTTGAACTTAAAACATTCATCCAGAAATATACTTGTTGCATAATATAAAAGTTAAATAAAGTTTTGTATCACAAATTTATCTGCTAGAATTATTTAAACTTTTATATATGTAATTAAAGATAAATCTATTTTCCATAGAAACTTAAATCTTTATAAATCTGAACAAAAGTTGTATATTGGCTTATCCAGAAGCTTATTTAAATCAAGCCTAAATTTATAAACTTGATTATTGAGAAGCACTTGTCATTCAAAATATAAAAGTTAAATAAACTTTTATAATAGTGCATGAAATTAAATATCTTCTTACTAAGAAGCATATTTACTCAAAGTATAAAGTCTTTGAACTTTTATGAACATATCTACTCTTTAACTGCTATCTGCTTATTTGAGAAGCTTTAATATATAAAAATTATTTACACTTTTATATCTGTACTGAATTGTATCTGCTTACTTTAAGAAGCATACTTTTGTCAAATACTTTTGTAAAAAGAAAAAGGTAGAGTTAGTTTATTTTGTGTACCTATGAGAAAGATGAGTAATTATTTGATCAAGACTAGAGTCTTAGAGAGGTCAACTGGGAGTTGGATCTCTAGTATACTTGTGAGGTGAGGAAGAGACCGTCATTTCAAGACCAGATCATAGAATAGAACTGAACTCAAAAGAAAGTACAATTAAGCTTGAGGAAGGAGCTGAGAGTTTACTGTCCAAGATGGTTAGTTGAGAATAGTTGTAAGTTTGTTTATAAAACTTTGTAAAGGCTTCTCCTCCTGTTGAATTAGTATTTATTACTAAGAGTAATAGGATCTCAAGTTCTAAAGAGGAGCTTAAGACTGGACGTAGCAACATACCTGAGATGTATGTTGTGAACCAGACAAATCTCTGTGCATTATGTGATTGAATTTTTATTGTCTTGCATATTAATTTCTAACACTGCAAATTATCTAACTAACAATTCAAAAAGGCCTAAGATAATTTTTAAATCAGTAATAATATATTCAACCCCCCTTTTAGATTATTATTGAACTTTAAATTGGTATCAAGGCAGTGCTCTTTAACTTGTTTGTTGAGTGAATGCAGGCATACCTAAGAGTAGATCCATCTATGGCCTACACAAATGCTACCGGATGTAGAGAAGGACTATTAATGTCCAGATCTCCTCTATTTGATGGCACAAATTTTGCCACCTGGAAGAATAGATTCAAAATCTATGCCAAATCACAAGGAATCAAAGTTTGGATGGCAATAGAACGAGGTGTAAATCTTCCCACAAAAATTGATGGTGAAAAGATTGCTGAGAAAGATGTTGATGAGTTTACCACTGAAGATGAAGAAGCCATGAATATAGCTTTCAGAGCCGAACAAGTGCTGACTAGTGCTCTCATTGAAAAAGAGTACAAAAGAGTTAGCAAATGCAAGAATGCAAAACAAATATGGAAAAAATTGATTGTAACCTATGAAGGAACCAATCATATCAAAGAAACTAGAAAAGAAGCCCTAATCCAAGAATATGAAAGCTTCAAGCTGGAAGAAGGGGAAAAAATCATTGATATAAAAATACGTTTTTCCATAATCATTGATGAGCTGGAACAACTGGGGAAAGCATACACAACAAATGAGAAAAATAGGAGAATTCTCAAAGCCCTTCTATCTGTCTGGAAAATGAAAGTTACAGTCATCAAAGAAATACAATATCTAATTGCTTATCCTCTTGATAGTCTCATTGAAAATCTTCGAGCCCATGAAGTCAACATGCTAGTCGAAAAGGTAGGATTAGATACAGACCTAAAGAAGAAAAGAATTGCTTTCAAAGCTCTACTTGTAGATCAAGAAAGTGATGACGAGGAGCTAAATGAAGAACTCCACAATCTAGATAATAATGAAGTTGCATTATTATCAAGACAACTTAGGAGAATTATTCAAAGCAAAGCCAGAAAGTATGACAAAAGTTTTTGAAGACAAACAACAATTTCAATAACTTCAAAGACAAACAAGTCTTCAAGCACAAAGCACAAAGAGGAAATTTCAAAACAAATAACAACTTCAGAAATGTCGGCTCAAATGAAAATGCAAATACATGCTTCGAATGCAACCAGCCCGGGCATTTCAAAAAGGATTATCCAAAACTAGTCAACAACAAATTACTAGTAGCTGAGGAAGGATGAGATCTAAGCGATGAAGAAGAAACTGCTAAGCAAATCGAGAAAATTACAAATTTATGTTTAATGGCAGGTAATGACTCATCACCTAGATCTGAGGTAACATCTGAACATCAATTACCCAGTACTTCATATGTTACACATACCTTAGATAATATAAATGAAAAACATCATGAATTACAAGAAGCATATAATTGTTTATATGAAGATAATGAAATTCTTAAAGAAGATTTTATTAAATTAAAAATTTCATTGGAAAAATTAATTAAAACTAACAAAAATCTTGAAATAGAAAATTCTAATTTTGTTGTAATTAATGAAAGTTTGAAAGAAGAAAAAGAGAAAATAGAAAATCATTTTTCAGAAAATACATTACTAAAAGAAGAATTAAAAAAAATTAAGAAACATTAATAAAGATCTTGAGATAGAAAATTCAACGCTCATTATTTCTATTGAAAACCTCGAAATTCAAAATTCAACGCTTACAGTAATTAATGAAGACACTCAAATACAAAGTCAAGTGTTAAGTGAAGATATTAAAAATCTTAAAATTGAAAACTCATCTTTAAAGATAAAATTAGAAAAACAAAGTGAAGATTCTTCTTTGATAGAACAAATTAAAATATTAGCTAAAGAACGTAATGACTTTAACTCTACTGTTATTAAATTCACAAAAGGAAAAGAAAACCTTGATGTCATGCTTAATCAACAAAGATGTGGATTTAATAAAGAAGGATTAAGATATATATATTGGAGAAACTAGTAAAACAAAAGGAAAATGACTATCATGTTAAAGGTAAAGAAAAAGAAGGTCATACGTCTCCTTTTACTAAATGCTCTTACTGTAATCGAAATGGTCATTCTATTCATATGTGCAACGCTAGAAATGGAAATTCTAAAGGAAAAATGATTTGGGTTCTAAAAGGAACTTACAATGCACCGATTATTATAAAGAATACAAGAAAAGAATCTTTAATTATCAGAAAAATGAAAGATCGTATAGATATTTTCATCGACACTTTTCAGGATATAAAAATCATGCATATTATGGACATGCTAATCATAGAATGCTTGGTTCTACTAAAACTGATTATCCTATACCTAGCTTTGTAAGGAAAAACACAAGTGTTCCTTATGCAAAATGGAGAACTCACCCAAAGGACCCTTCTTATTAAAGGGTACCAGTTTGTAAAATTAGTATATATTGCAGGTATGTTTTACAGCTGACTCGAGTAAAAATAAATGGTACCTGGATAGCGGTTGTTCAAGACATTTGGCTGAAGACAAATCCAAATTTAATAATTTACAAGCTACAAATTATGGTGAAGTAACCTTTGGAGACAACAACAAAGGTAAAGTTGTTGAAATTGGAATTGTTGGTAACAAACATATAACAATTTCCAACGTTCGACTAGTTACAGGACTCAGGTACAATCTTTTATCTGTAAGTCAACTATGTGATAGCGGTTTTAGAATATCATTTAGTCCTCATAATTGCTCAATATTTAATCAATCTGGAAAACTAATTTTATTATGCCCTAAAAATCAGAATGTTTACACGTGTGACCTAAATGCGTATTCTCACCTAGATAATGTTTGTCTTGTATCTGCAAACGATGATACATGGCTTTGGCATCGTAGATTAGGACATATTACCATGAAACTGATCAACAACATCTCTTCTAAAGAACATGTTCGTGGTCTTCCAAAATTAAAATTTTTAAAAGGTCATATTTGTGAAGCATGTGAATCAGGAAAACAAATTCATGCATATCATAAACCTAAACTCACAGTGTTAACCTCTCGACCTTTAGAACTCCTGCATATGGACCTAGTCGGACCTATACCTAAACATAGTATGGGTGGTGCTGTATAAATTCTAGTTTTGGTCGATGACTATTCTTGATTTACATGTGTTGATTTTCTAAAATTTAAAAGTGAAGCTATAAATTCGTTCTCTGCTTTATGTAAGAAAATTCAAAATCAACAGGGAAGCTCTATTGTTTATATCCGGTCTAATCAAGGAAGAGAATTTGACAATTTTGATTTTATTATGTTCTGTGATGAGCACGGTATAAGTCATAACTTTTCTGCTCCCTACACACCACAATCAAATGGTATGTGGTTGAAAGGAAAAATCGTACTTTACAAGAAATGATTAATACCATGTTAAATGAATATCGTTTTCCTAAATTTTTTTGGGCTGAAGCAATGGCAACATTATGTTATATTTTAAACCGAGTTTTATTAAGACCAATTTTGCACAAAATTTCCTATGAGCTTTATTATAAAAGAACTCCAAAATTTAATTATTTTTATGTTTTGGGGAGTAAATGCTTTATTCTAAATACTAAAGGACATTTATTAAAGTTTGATCCCAAATCTGTTGAAGGAATATTTTTGGGATATTCACTTAATAGTAAAGGATACAGAGTTTTTAATAAAAGAAGTTTAGTTGTTGAGAAGTCAATGAACGTAACTTTTGATAAGTCTCAGCCTCCTCCCAAATATAAAGAGTTAGTTGACAGTGATGTTGTCATTGATGATATTCTCAGAAATATGGAGGAACCAAAACTAGATAATGCATCTCTACCTGTCAATCTTAACCTCTTGAAAATCTCAATCCTCAATTGAATGACTTATCCAAAAACTCGCATATCATTAAAAATCATCCTTTGGATAATGTCATTGGTTATCTTGATAAAGGAGTCTTTACTAGATCACAAGCACATAATTTGGCTGGTCATTTATCATTCTTGTCCCAAATAGAGCCTAAGAATATAAAAGATGCTTTAATGGATGAAGATTGGATAACAGCTATCCAAGATGAACTTGAATAGTTCACCAGAAATAAAGTCTGGGAGTTAGTTCCAAAACCCGAGGATACATCCATTATTGGAACTCGATGGTTTTTTCGTAACAAGTTAGATAAAAGTAGAACTATTATACGTAACAGGGCCAGACTAGTTGCACAAGGGTATAATCAACTTGAAGGTATTGATTATGATGAAACATATACTCCTGTTGCTAGAATTGAGTCCATACATATGTTATTAGCTTTTGCATACCATAAAGATTTCATATTATTTCAAATGGATGACAAATCTACTTTTCTAAATAGTGTTATTGAAGAGGAAGTTTATGTTAAACAACCTCCTGCCTTTGAAGATTTTGATCATCTTGAACATGTTTATAAATTACATAAAGCATTATATGGTTTAAAACAAGCCCCTAGAGCATGGTATGAATGTTTAAGTAAATTTTTGCTAGAAAATGATTTTAAAAGGGGTACAAACGATACTACTTTATTTACTAAATATAAAAATGATGACATTCTTGTTATATAAAATTATGTTAATGATATCATTTTTGGTTCTACTGACATTACTATATGCAATGATTTTTCTAAAAGAATAAGTAAAGAATTTGAAATGAGCATAATGGGAGAATTAAATTTCTTCCTAGGATTACAAATCAAGCAAGGTGAAAAAGGTATTCATATCTCTCAATCCAAATATTGCAAGGAAATGATTAAGAAATTTGCTTTAAAATCTGTGAAACCTCTTAATACTCCCATGTCAACTACTGACAAGTTAACTGCTGATAAAAATGGAAAAAGTGTTGACACAAAGAAGTATAGAGGAATGAATGAAAGTCTATTATATATTACTGGTAGTAGACCTGACATTATGTTCAACGTCTATAAATGTGTTAGATTTCAATCAAACCATAAAGAATCACATTTGGTTGTCGTTAAAAGATATATTTCGATATCTTAAAGGAACCACATATTTAGGTCTATGGTACCCTAAAGACCAACCATATGATCTTGTCTGTTTCTCAGATTCTGACTATGTAGGTCATCATGTTGATCGAAAAAATACAAGTGGAACCTGTTAGTTTCTTGGTGGATGTCTAGTTTCTTGGTTTTCTAAGAAACAAAATTCAGCATCTATATCAACCACCAAAGCAAAATATACAGATGTTGCACGTTGCTGTGCACATATATTGTGGATGAACAGACCCTTGCTGATTATAATATAAAATTTAATTTTGTGCCAATATTATGTGAGAATACAAGTGCTATTAATTTAAGTAAAAATACTGTATTGCATGCTAGATCAAAACATATAGATGTTAGACCTTATTTCTTACGCGATCATGTAAATAATGACATTATTAAATTAGATCATATTGATACAGAATTAAATATTGATGACATATTCACTAAACCATTAAGTTCAGAAAGATTTTGTAAACTACGCATGGATTTAGGAATACTAGATATTTCATTATAATAATAAATGCATTTAAATGTGTTTATTACTTATTTTACTTATATATATATATATATATATATAAATTGATACTCTATCATAATTTACATATTTATTAATTATTAATTAACTAAGTTTTTTTATTTATTGGTAATTTACTTAACATAATAATATTTGCTTATATATATTACATTTTTTTAGTTACACTTATAAATTTTTTTAAGAATTAATTTTATTTACTAATCAGTTACATTTTCTTTATATATTTATAAAATATTTTCTTTGAAAATATTATTATAATTATATTTGAAATATTCATTTAGTTAAAATTATTTTCCGAAACATATATATATATATATATATATATATATATATACACACATAGATATATTGAATTCGGACCATTGATTGAAATCCATCTAATGGTAAAGATGAAGTTCATTTGTGCAAACCACTTTGAGCCAATCACTAACTAGCACACGGACTGAAGTTACTCGCCATTTGATCGTTAGATAAAAATGAACCACAACCGCTGGATCAAATAAAGTCAGTCAACTGTGTTTCTTTTAAACACTGATTCCATTATGACCATTGATCAAATCTCCGATTCGCCCTCAACCGTTGGATCAACAAGGTAATCCTAATTATAAATGTCATTTTTTTTTCATTTTCTTTTCCTCTCCTTCTCTCTCTTCAGACGTTCTTTCTCTCTCTTTCTCTCTTCATTTTCATCTGAGAACCCTAACTTTCTTTCAGCCAAAAACTTCAATTTTTTTAATTTCAAAATGTTTTCCGATTAAACAACTCTTTAGATTTTTTTTGAGCTGAACATTTGAGACCTTGAGTTCTAAATCTCTTAAGATTTGTCTTTTCTCCCACTTCTAAGATTTCAAAACTGGATATTTTTTAAAATCTGTTCAAGTTTAGATCCAATTGTTCATTTTATTTTAGAGATTTTTTTTACATTAGATCTGTTTCAGTTCAGTTCATTAAATTGAGTTAGTTATTTCAATTCATTATTTTTGTATTCTATATCCGTACTGGGTATTTGGCTCATACTGTGTTTTTCCTTCGAGCAGATAATCAGGGAGATTAAGTACAAGTGTGATGAGAGCTCCCTTCTATCTAATGGTTTAGATATTCTACTTAGGCTATGATACATTGATTTATTTGGAGTTGTATTCAATATTTTATATTATAGTTTGGGCCGGTTTGATATTTGTTGGTTATGAGGACTATTCTTTTGTGGCTTAGAGCTTATTATAATTTCATCAGTTATGTTGTGTTCTTGTGTAACTCCTCTTTCTATTTCAAAAATGAGTGTTAGATCTCACATATTAGAACTTGACAAAAACAAGCAAAGTGTTTGTATCTTAATAATTAATTTAGAATTTTTTTCAATAAATTTAAAGTTAAAATATAATGAAAATTTGATAAAAGTTAAATTTCAAATAAAAAATAATTGGTAGTTAAACGCTTTTAAAATAGGCAGTTATGTTTATAGATAAGATTATTTTAATAATAAACTTAATAAATAAATAAATGAAAATAAAAATAAAAATATGAAATTAAGGTATTTTGGGTGGAAAATTTTTTACTATATAACTCCAATTTTAAGCTTGAAAGGTGTAACAACATGCATGTAGATCTTCTTTACGGTGATTTCCTTTAAATATTATATCGTTTCAATTTCATTTAATACATCAAATATTAATATTTTTAGTATTATACGAAGAAAACTGATATTTTTATAACATAAAATGATATTTTCACCTGAAAAGTGTTGCTATAGATCCTATAGCGACAATTTTTCTCGTCACTATACATCTATAGTGACACTTTTCATGTGAAAATGTCAAAATGTATTGTGAAAATATCAGTTTCCTTATAAGAAACATCGATATTGTTCACTCAATTTATGTTATCAAGTTTTATATATCACTACACCAAATTTGAGAGTATTCAGACATTTATCACTATTTGATGGACTTGTGAATATTTTATCAAAATTTTAATGGTTTAAAAATCTTATTAATTTTAGTGGTTTAAAGTTTTATTAATTTCTAACGTTAAAAATATTTTAAATGACTACCATTTTTCATAATTGATCTCTATCTATTATCGTATTTGGCTCACTATTATTGTACATAAAATGTGGTGCATGCATTATTAGAATTGGTGCAAGAAAAGTATACCGCAGCGAAGCCAAGTTTGAAGGATCCGGCCATCCGGGTCATTTAAAAAATATAGTTACCATCATGATTCAGAGTTTAAGGTTTTATGAGACTAAATAGACAATTAGCTAGAGTCGTCATTAGACCAATGTATTTTAAAAATTAAAAGCTTAAGCAAAAGATTTTATAGTTCTAGATTAACCTGTGGTTATTTGTATAAGTAATATTAAGTTTTCAACTAATAAATATCCCAAGTGGAAAATATAATATTATTTTTTTGGATAATATAAAGATAATATTAATTGTATATATTAAAATAGACTATTTAATTACCTGAATTAAGTGTGATATATAAAATCTAATTAGTTGTCTAATGTCCACCAACTAGTGCGAGTTATTCAAGTAAACTTTCAGATTTGAGACGAAAAGTCCTATTAAATTACTAATGGAAAAAATATAAATGACAAACGGTCAATTGTGGATGCATAAATAGCGAAGGAGGCAGTTGCCCACCGTTGAATGTTTTTAATTCTTTGTTAGTATAGAGGTATTAAAGTAAAGGGACCACTCTTAAAAAAAATAAAAAATTCGATAACTTCAAAAAATTAACCCTTAAAGAATGATTTGAAGCAACTTTTATGTCTTTTTATTGCAATATATATTTGTTTAATTCCTCTTATTCACAAAAATAAAATAAAATAAAAAGTCTTATTTGTCAATTATATATTTTTTAACACAGAAAATAGTCCTCATTTTTTTATGATAATATAAAATGACATTATATTTTTAAATTTGTCATCCTAATTTTATTATATGTCATCACTACTAAACTATAACAACTATTTATATTTAATTGTCAATATGTAACAAAAATTTATCATTAATATTTGCATATATTATGAACGAGACTCTTTTTAAGTAGTGAAAAAAGTAATTGTTTCTTTTTGTTTAATCATAAGGGTACCTCTCTCAATGATATTGACTTAAATACACATTAAAACTTTAAGTTTGTCGCATTTCCTAACTTAAACCCCGATATTTTAATTATAAAATGTTGAACCTTAATTAACACATTTAAATTTCTTTAAAAATGAAAATTTTCAACAACTGGTGTGTAAATACTTGATCAAACTAAGAGTACTTTGGATAATTTGGAAAATTTCTCTCCTAAATATCTTTGAAAGTATAAAAAATTATAATCATGCATGTGATTAGTGCATGAGGCCATTGATATAAATAATATATACCCTTACAGATTAAATTAATGTTCATTCTAGAATGTGAAAACTTGAAAGTTTAAAAGAGTGTACTTAAAAACGTAAAATTCACGTGCCCCCTCGTTTATGGCTAGTCTTTCTATCTATAAATAGCTCTTGGTGGAAGCCATTGTTCCATCAATCTTTCTTACAATTAAGACTATCTATCTTCAAAGACTTGCGTAAGTATTGTTCTTCTTCCAATATATATACTTTTGTATTTTCTTTTTAGTTATTTATGGATAAAAGGTTATTTTTATTCATGTAATCATAAGAGATTATTTTGCATCCATGCAGATAATGCAGCTAGCAATGTCAGGAAACAGAAAGGTGGCGCTTGTTGCAGTTGTAGCCCTGCTTGTGTGTCATAGTTTCGTGTTTGGAGATTATGAAACTGCAGGCAGTAGTAATAATTTGCTTGTGCCAACAAAAAAAGATAACGTAAATGCTAGTTTCCGAACGGTGTCCCACACCATTGATGGTATCACTAGAGAAAACTACAGAAAATTCATCAAGGACATGCGAGATCTCTTGGTAGGCTCTGACCCAAAAGATACCGTCCACAGAGTGCCGAGACTGCGCGACTCCTCCACGGTGAACGGTCCTGAAGAACGGTTTATTTATGTGGAACTCGTTAATTCACAAAATGCATCCGTTACTTTGGAAATAGATGTCACAAATGTATACGTGGTGGGTTATTGGATCGGATCAGATCTGTTTTACTACTGTAATGATTCCACTGCTGACACATCTCGTAACTTCAGCAAGGTAAAATATATTGAATTGCCATTTAGCTGCAGTAATTATTCAGATCTCGAGGGACATGCAGGGAAAAAAAGAGAAGAGATCCTCTTAGGGATAACTGAACTAGATAAATCCATCGAACACCTTCGTTACAACGACGGACCTGCCAACGTGGCTCGTTCCTTAATTGTTGTCATCCAGATGGTTTCGGAGGCCATAAGATTCAGGTAGTTAGCTAGCTAACTTAATTTATTAAGAGTAATGTTAGTTACTAGATATAAAATATTTAGTTTACCTCATCAAAATATTAATGGGTAAATTGGACAGATTTTATTTAGTTATCTAACATTATTCATTATAAAAATGAGATATATTGCAAATTTATTTCACGACTTTTATGCTGTCATTTAGTTAGATAATTACTATTAATAACTTTTCTAAGCAAATTCGTAATTATATGATGGACCATTTACCTTTTTTATTATTATATTCAATCCAACATATTGATCATGTGTTTTTTTGTAATTATAATTTAGCAAAATTTTTTAAAAATACATAATACAAAAACTATTCATTAATCAATTATTTTTACAAATTGTTGCGACACATGGAGAGAATTAATTATATATACATAGTACATATACAATTTAATATTACTCCACGTTTTCTTTTATCTTATAGATTGTATAATTGTTCGGACTTGATACAACTCTGCTGCTTTTGAAAAAATGTACAGGTACATCGAGTATCAAGTGGCGTTAAGTATTGGAAATAATGGAACGGTACATAATTTTTACCCAACTCGTAGCATGATCTCACTAGAGAACAACTGGATTACCCTCTCGACTAGTATCCAACGATCCATTGGAGGGGTACTTGACCCGGCTGTTGAGTTAGTGGGTCGTGAGGATGAACCGGTGTCTGTCGACTCGGTGAATAAATATTTGATTGATAACATCGCCGTCATTCTTTTCGTGTGCAATAATTGTCCAAACATTCCAGAACCTACCATCCGTATTAGTGGTCGAAACGGTCTCTGTGTAGATGTAAAGGATGGATTTTTCAATGACGGAGAACCATTAATTCTCTGGACATGTAAATCTAATGAAGACGTGAATCAACTATGGACCTTGAAAACTGATGGTACAATTCGATCCAACGGGAAGTGCATGACTGCCGATGGACAATACGTTGTGATTTATAATTGTGCAACTGCTGTGCCTACTGCCACCAAGTGGCAAGTATGGGACAACGGAACAATTATAAATCCCAAGTCTGGATTAGTGTTGACAGCAGGGTTATCAGGGAGCAGTGGCACCAAACTCTCTATGACCAACAATACCTACGAGTCCAGCCAAGGTTGGCTCCTTAGCAATAACACCGCACCCATTGTGACGCCTATTATTGGGTTTAAGGATCTTTGCTTGCAAGCAAATGACGGAAATACTGTGTGGATAGAGGAGTGTGTGAGCAACAAAATTACACAAGAATGGGCAATTTATCCAGATGGTACTATACGGCCTAATGGGAACAAAGAAAACTGCCTCACTTGGGAATCATATCCGAACCGAGGTGAAAATGTGGTGATTCATCCATGTGATGGAGGAGCTGCTCAGCGCTGGCAGTTTAATATTGATGGCACCATTTCGAATTTGGACACTGGGCTCGTGATGGATGTGAAATGGTCTGATTTAAGCCTTCGCAAAATAATTGTCTGGACCTTCAATGGTAATCCTAACCAGATGTGGCAAGCATGGCTTCTTTGAGTTTATGTAGGTGATTAAATAAGTGACATCACATGTAATATTATATTTAAGTTATTTGCTTCTGTGTGCATGGTTAATTTCTGGTGGAAATAAAGTTTTAAGGTACAATAGTAGTATCCTTAATTAAGTTGGATCAAATAATTGTAATGGAGTAGTCAAACAAAGAAGTTGATGTTTGTTGCAATAGATCTACGTGAACTTATAAGTTGATTGAGTATGCTGGTATAAACTCTAGCCGTATAGATTGTATTCATCATCTTTGAATGATATAGCAGCTCCTTTCACCTCTATACTTTTAATATTAGTTAAATCACTCTTTTACCATTGAAATCAATCTCAATTTACATTTACCATTTTTTTCCGCTCAATTTATTGAATTGTAATTTTTATAAATAATTACAAAATTCATTGAAATTGTTGACTTTTAACTGAATGATTAATACATGAGAGAGAAAGTATGTCCTTGTCACTTATATGTAACGTGGCATGCTAGGGTGGTAAAAAAATAAAAAAAATAACATTTACATTACTTAAATATTAATTAAACTTTTGTAACATAGAATAAAAATATACTTAAAATAAAATTAAACAAGATAATTAAAAATATTTTAATTTTATAGTATATTAAAGTTAAAATAAATTAAGCAATTAACCTATTAAGCTAATTAAACAAATAAAATGTATTAAAAATGTAAAACTATTAAATTAATTGAACAAAGTAACCTAATTATATAGAGTTAACATAAAAAATTAAGTAATTTAACAATAACAAAGTAAACAAATAAATATATTAACAATTAAATATATGAAGGCCACAAAATTGTAAACCAGTATTGTCATTTATCCTCCAGCATCATCTCACCATCGTCCCAATAAGTTCAGCCACCAAGAATAAGTCCAGGCTTATTTTTCCTCTTCTTTATATTTTGTGATCCTGCATAGGTTCACCTAACAAAAAGAAGGCAGCTAATCAAAACATCAATTGGAGATTCTTACAAGGAAATTGTTCACAACTTCTTAAAGGAGGTTTACGAAATATGAATACCAATAATTAGGTGAACATGTGCGACGCACAAACTTGTTTATATATTAGTACATAAAGTTTCTCTAAATATTATAATTATAAATTTAAAAATATTATAAATATATACATATATATATATATATATTATTAATCAATCCATTCATGCACTGATCACAAAAAATTTATGACTAATACTTGTTTATATATTAGTACATAAAATTTCTCTAAATATTATAATTATAAATTTTAAAAATATTATATATATATATATATATATATTATTAATCAATCCATTCATGCACTGATCACAAAAAATTTATTACTAATACGAAGGGTCTCAATTTTGAATATACGTAGATCTGTGGTCGTGAATATGTATAAATAGTGGACGAAAAATTCAACTACATAAATTTGAAAATCTAAGTGGTTATATATTTTTATTAAATTATACTAGCAAAACTGGAAAGTATGTGCTTGTAGACATCTAAAATTTGCACGTATCAATCATGTCAATCCACAAATGATTGGGGATATCAAAAGAAGATTTATAAAGTCCAAAATGATTACCTGGAGGACACACATGCCTTGAGGTACTAAAGTGCAAAAAAGAAGGACAAGAGAAAAGTTAGTGTGTATAAGATGATAGTTTTTATCGTTTTTCTCCCCTCATGTCATACACGAACATATCAAATTGAGTACTATCGCGAAGGTTTCAAAAAGAGTTTTCCGGACTAGGGTGACACGTCTCCTACTAATTCTCAGTTGGCAAGATATGATCGTGTTAGTGCACAAAAATGAAAAATGAGCAAGTGGGACCCATAGGGTGGAGCCAGGCGCCTACATGTTGGTGCCAGCCCATGGCTGGCCTTTTAAGTCTCTTTTTCCCTCATTTTGGATGACAGAGAAGAAAAAAGGGAGAAAAAAAGAGAGAAAGAAAGGAAATGAGAAAAAAAACAAAAAAAAACTAAGTGATATTCTTCCTATAATAGATTCAAAAGCTTGAATATACTAGTTTCTTTTCTCAAATTTATTCTATAAATCCATATGTATGCTTGAAGAGAAGGAAGAGTTATCCAATTTGAAGTTATTTTATTCTCAAGGTCCATTTTCTTACTATATTTCTTCTTCTTTTTTTCTTTATTATGACTTGTTAATGCTTAAGTTTGATAATTTGGTGATTATTATGCATTGTGAGACTCACATCTTACTTTATTACTAGTGGTGTTTGAACCCTATTTTTGGACTATGGGTTGTTTAGGAGAATTTCTCACACAGAAATTTCTCATAACTCCGACCTTAATAAATCCTTTTGGGTTTTTGCTGATTTATAGTTAGATTATTGTTCTTTTGGGTTAGTTAATATTATTTTAGTAGATCTATGGTATTTAGGGTTTATGGGTCTCTATCCCTAGATCCTAAATTCCTTATTATTAGATCTTATTAATATAGTTAGATTCTCATGATATGATGTAGTTAGTATTTTGGTGATGTAATTACATTTGTATGGTGTAATTAATGCTATAATTGTGATTTATTGGTATTTTATTGGATCCATAGATTTAGGATTTATGGAAGCCTTTTTCTAAAATCTAAGTTTCATTTTATAGATCTTAATATTTTGTTGGGGCTGACTAGGTATTATGTGACCCTAGAATGAATTCAAAGCCCTAAAACTTTGTGTTTAATGGGAATTGAAGGATATTCCCATGATAGACTTAGAAAATAGTTGTCATTTTTAAATTTGGTGACTTGCAATTGTGTTTGGGGGCTTAAAATAATTTGGGACCTTGAAATAATTTAGATGACTTCCATGCCCAATAATTGGGTTTAGGATCATTTATAGTGGATTTTGGTTATTTTGAGGTGTTTAGGGTTATTTTAATGGCTTACATGGTCATGGGTAGCTCTAACCCTATTTTTGTTGGTTGGTTTTGTTTTTGTCACATAAAAATGATTTCCAAACAAAAAATTGAAAAGAACATTTTCAAACTAAAAAGAATATTTCCATAAAGCTCATTTTTCAAAAATATTAATTTCTATAAATAAATCTATACATATATGACCATTTTGAGAAAATAAATCTTAAAGAACAATTTTCAAAACCTGGAAGATATCCTTTCCAAATTATTTTTCAAGATAACACATTTAGATAATCTAGAAAATTACATATTCTTAGGCATACATGATACGATTCACTTAGGCATACGACACTTAGCACACACTTTCTATTTCTTTATAAGGCAAATTATTTAAATTCTAGAGAAAATATTAGGAATGCAGTAATAGGGCCAATTTTACAGAGTCACATGTGGGCTATCGTATTTATTATGACTCGAAAGTTCGGATGAGTTGATACATCCATTTAATGTTTTACCAACTGGCGACTCTGTCTAATTGACCTACCTTTAAAATCAAACTTTTAAAACCTGTCCGCATAAACGATTTTTTTTTCCAAAAACACCCTTCACCCCGCTAGATTTTCTTAAAAAGCAAAAAATTCCAATGTCGACAGATGACGACTCTACTGGGGACTTTTAGTAAGAGGGCTTAAGCCACGTTATTTCCTAATGTTTTCACTTTTCATCTAAGTTCGTTAACTTGTGTGTGTTTTATTATTCAATCTTGTGCGCTTCATTTTATTGTATTGTGTGCCTTATTTTATCATTTTTATTCTTGTTTTACTTTATTTTAGTGCTTTGAACATTGTCACCATTTTCATATACGATAATTGCAAGAAAAACATATATCTCCGATGGTATTAGTACTGACCGAATTTATTCCGCCGGAATAAGGATACATTTAAACTAAAACGCGTACCAGTAAGAAGAAGATCAAAGAAAGAAAAAAAAATTGCATCCTCCCTCTAGCTCCAATGCATCCATTTCTCCATCGTCCTTCCTCACTTCATCTCTCTTTGCTCCGTCGACAAACTCCATACATATCGCTCATTCACTCCATCTCTCTGCTCGCTCAAAGTGGAATCCTAGAAAGCAAGTATCTTTGCCCCACTCAAATTGGAACACTAGAAAGCAATTATGCAAATTGAAACTAGTTGAGCAGGTAATTTCAGTCTTGGTTTTTCGATTTATATTCATATTTCTCTCCTCTAGCCCTAATTTTGGTCTGATTACCACTATCTTTCCCCTATTTCTCTCATTCCTCTAACAAGCCCTAAATTTCGAAGAAGAAGCTAGGTGGTTTGTTGTGGCGGCTGTGTGTTCGGATTTCTCCTCCTCCATTGTTGATCCTAAATTAAAGGTTAGTTTCTAACTTTGTATGCTCAATCTTATTGGTACCTAATTGTGGGTATTGCATTGTACATGTTGTTCAATAATAATTAGGGAAGTACACAATGTGTTTGATAAATTATCTACTTGAACTAGATAGTCAACAACTCAGCTTGAATTGCTTGATTTTGAACAAAACTTGTAAGGACCAAACACTAAGGAAAATTTATACATGAAACTCTGCAACTGTTAGTGTTAGGGACAAAGTTTTCTTCATAACCAATAAATAATTTCTGCACAAGTTCTCGAACCTATAACTTTGTCTATACCAATGTTTACATCTGTAATTTATCCAACTCTGTAGTCATCTGTTCCATCGTCTCAACAATATGGGGTTGTGACTGCCGACTGGCCAGTTGCAAGGTCTGCTCTTCTTCCAAGTTCATATATGCCAGGGCCATATAGTTTAGTACTGCTTCCCTAAGGGATGGTTCCCTTGCCTGGTTGGAATCCTTACCAGGTATATCCTATAAAGCTTCCTTTTTTTGTCCATGAGTTTATTTAGGTGAGTACCCTTTCTATTAATTTGTTAACTGACTTTGTGCAGGTAGCTTTGACTTCAATTGCCTCCCCAAGTACTCAATCTAGTGTAGGAGCAAGCCCTATTTATGGGTTAACACAGTTATCTTCTTCAGCATATGCCTATGTTGGACTTTATCTATCCATGCCTTCTCCTGTTGGACCTTTAGGTATTATCCAGAAGGAAACATGCATTTCCAAAAAGACCCAGCCAACCTGAATGTCAATATTACATGAAAACAAGGGATTATAAATTTGGATCCTTGTATAAATACCATCATCCATCACAATGGAGTGGACCAACAATAAAATTTTTCCTCAACGCCATGGATTTTCCTCTACGTCCTGTGAGCATCTGATCTCAAACTCTTGTTGCTATACTTTAGTATATGGAATATAGGTCATTACGGTTACTGTGAACTACACACATGGAGAAGAGAGTAGCCTCCCCCTGGAGGTCTACTTCCTCTCCCTACTCTATACTAACAAACTACTGTGAAGAATGGATACAAGGATTTGGTGTATGAATTGGTGGTAAATTAGGGTGTAAATTAGCGTGTACAAGCCTAGCTTCACTTGGTATTTATAGGAACTCATGGTGTGCTAATCTATCATCATAAGTCAAGACAGTAATATTCCAAACCTTAATAAGATTTGTATAGGTAAATTATGTGTTTATTAAATGAAATTTCATGTTCCGACTTTGTATTATGTGATTGTGTATTTTATTTAAGAATTAGGTCAAATAAATTTTTTTCGCCAAGCAGCTGTGTCGTGCTTACACGGACAAAATGATTTATCGTGCTTTCGACGATTTCACCGAGAAGCGTCTCGGCAAATTATTTTTGTAAGAAGTTGTGTCGTGCTTAGAAATGACAAAGTGATTTGTCGTGCTTCAGAGTTAATATAATATTATATTAACTGATAAAAATCTATAATACGTTAAATAAGGTTTAAAATGATAAACTAAAGTAAAAACCCTAATTTGAAAGCCCTAATTGGTAAAAGTTGTTCGAATTGGTCAATTAAAACCCTAATTACTATACAAGAGTCTTAAGTGATATAATTAGATTCTAATTAATGAATCATAATATTAATTATGAATCATTGAACTTATATTAAAACCCTAATTCAAGATTTAAACCCTAATTGTAGGATTGAAAACCCTAAACCCTAAGTTGGAAACCCTAAAACCCTAAATTGATTCAATAACACTAAATTATGAAATGATAAACCTTAATTATGATATATTAGATTAATTAAGGTATTAATAAACCTAATTAAACATCCTAATCATAATTAGTAAAAATCTAGGTTTAATTAGTAAATAAATAAATCAAAAATAAAATTAAACCAATAGAAATTGAGCTAGGAGTGTGCAAGCTTGTGCTCAACACACTCCAGCACAAGTAGGTGATTTAGATCAGATTGCAAGCAACACAAGTATGAATGCCAAGATATTTTTGAGGGCAAAAATGGAAAAAATGATAAAGAAACCCTAATTTGCAAATCCTATAAATAGAACATCATGCTGGTCAGTTAAGCCACGAATTTTACAAAGCCTAAACACTTACAATCATACCATAACAAGCCTCTGCAACCACAAGATCAAAATCAAAAGCTAGAGATTAAAATTTGAAGAAAAAGGTACAAAAACCTTAATTTTATGCTAGATCTTCAAGCTTGCAAAAATTTTATGTTTTAGATGTTTAGGATGATGTGTAAACATGTTATTTGATGATCTGGGTTAGTTAAACAAGTATACATAACGTTTAAAGGGTCGAATTTGATCAAAAATCCAAACTGTTCTTGGCAGTTAAGAACAGTCTGACAGGCTATTTTGTCAGAGCTTTGATCAGCTTAAAATGGTTGTTTGATGTGTTTTAAAGCATGAATTAGTAGTATGCCATGTTAGCTGTAATATCCAATTGATAGAATGTTAAAATTATCTCTAGGATGAAAGTTATAGGTGGTCAAAACGCGTTAACCGACCATGGGGGACTGATTTCTGGGTAACCCAGAAATAATATGAACACACTGACAGAGTCTGACAAGACTTTGTCAAGCCCAGATCTTGATCACATAATATATTTTATGAGGTTTTAAGGTTTGTATGTGTTCTTTGCCATGAAAACTAGAAGTACAAATCAATTAAACATATTAAGCTAACACAGAATCAAAGTTAATAGCGGTCAAACCACGTTGACCGACCATGACTGACTGAGTTTCTCGGTAACCCAGAAACTCAAGAACAGTATGGTCGGGCTAGTTTGACCATGATTTTTCTAGCAACAATTGATGTTGTTTGAGTTGAAATTTAACATGTCGTTGTACTCTGCCATGTTGGCTACAACAACAAACAAAAATCAAGCATAAACATTAATACATCAAAGAGAAATTTAAGGTCAAATGCCACTGCTCGACATTGACCGACTGTTCTTCATGAAGAACACCTTTAGCGACGAAATTCATATCCAAACCCAGAAAACTAAGAACTTTATGCAGTCCGTCGCTAAAGCTCTTTTTCGACGGTTTTAAATAAAAATTATTTAAATTAAATTATAAATAAAATATTAAATATTAAATAATTATTAAATAAGTATTAATAATTAATAATTATATTCGAAAATTCATTTTAAATCATAAAATTTTATTTTTAATATTTTTAAATAAATCTGAATTATTATTTAATTTAATTAAATAATATTAATAAATCATTTAATAATTATCTTGATTATTTAAAAATGATATTAAATCATTTCATAATTATATAAATTATTTAAAAATGATATTAAGGTAAATATAATTATTATATGTAATAAATAAATGAAATATTAAATATTTAAATATTATTAATGATAAATAAATCTTTTAAATAATATATTAAATATTTAAAAATATTAGAAATGATAATTAAATCATTTCAATATTAAATTAAGCTTTGAAAATTATTATAAGTAATAATTAAATTATTGTAATAATAACATAGATTCTAAAAATATTATTAATGATAAAATAAATCATTTAGTTAATATTTTAAGTATTTAAAATTATTCTAAATGATAAATAAATCATTTAAATAACATATTAATGTTTTAAAAGTATTGTAAATGATAATTAAAGCATTTAAAAATATTCCTAAGCTTGTAAAATTATTTAAAAATATAACCAAGCTTGTAAAAATTATTTAAAAATAATATTAAGCTTATAAACATATTATAAATGGTGATTACATTATCTAAGCAAATATTTAAACTTCCAAATGAAGTTTCATTGAATAACCTATGTGTTTAGCTGTCTAAAGTCACGACCGAGATACCGAATCAACGTCGGACCTTAACGAAACTTGTCTAGATTAGCACAATACATGTTAATATAAGTTCTAACGCTTATATTTGACAACGTAGACTACGTACGCTGACACCTTGTATGAAATTGTGTTAAACGAACTACGCTAAGGCAAGTGTTCTAACCTTACTCAACTTATATTTACGCAAGTATTATACATCTTGTTATCAATTATTGTGAAGTTATTGCTTCTTGTTCAGCATAACTTAAGAAATGAATCATTATTCATTTATTACTTGATGAAGCTTAAATTGTTGTGTCAAACCAAATTGTTTTGGTACGACATCTTATACTGAGAAATGGAACACCTTGATGTAAGGTGAACTGGAAAACCTTAATGCAAGGGGGTGACCGTTGATTATATATCGACATAAATTGTAGGATGATATGCATACTCCTAGGGTATTGGTTAGGCTGATCCCCTACCAGATATCCGAAATCAAGCGGTTCTAAGTCATTGAAGACTGATAGAACTAATTGAAATATATGGTTCATGTACAGAACCCTCAGTTATACATCATTGATATCTTTCAAATCAAACACATTGTGTTTATCTTTTTCAAATGAACTTGCTGAGCATTTGTAGCTCATTCTTGCGTATATCTTCTTTGTAGTTTTAAATGATAATCCCGGCACTTATGGGACAGACAAAGGAAAAGGACATGTTTACTAGTTTTATTTACTGTTTTTGAATAATTCAAGTCTTTTATAAGGCTTTGTTTTAATAACTTGGTATTGAGAACGATGTAACGGAACTTAATGATATGTAATACATTATCATCCTTTATTACATCGAATGCGTTATACTCTGATCTTTATTTTATTTAGCATAGTTGTACTACGTAAATATAATATCTATACGAGCTATACATCTGAATGAGGGTATTTAAATGATATTGAAAGTCCTATAAGCTCTGAGGTTACACTTAATGAGCGCCGGTAAAGTGCCATCTTTACTGGAATGTGCCCTTCAGTTCTATGGACAACCTTATTGTTAATACTGTGAATGTCAGATAGATAGGGAATATCGATATAAAAGAGGTATTCATGAGATATGAATCTATATATCCAAGTGAGGGTATCCAAACACAGATAACGTTCTGGTAGAAATTATCATCTGTTATGGGATACTGTGAACCTTGGATAGATAGAAGTCATATTTTATTGAATATTTATAGTTGTATAGTTTCACGTGAGCACCAGATCTGGTACAGGGAAGTGTAGAGAATTTGGGGGCGTCACAAAGATCAAACATACAAAATACTCATGTGCGTCAACCAATGTTGATTATGTCACATTCTACATCCTAATGTTTTGATGATGACTTGTTCATTGGCACTAAATTCTTTATTGTGAATTTCAGGAAATTGCCTCAAGAATTGTTTGATGGATTATTCAAGAAGATTAAAGACTATTTGAGTCTTAAGAATTTTAATGTAAGGTCATTGCATATATTTGATTTTTCAATTCAAGGCTCTACGACATTTACATGCATAGTTTATAATTAAATAGGTGAATAAATTTGTGCATCACGTTTGATTAATTCATTTTATTTAATCATGCATGATTGTCTTTATATTAACAATATTAACAATCCTAAGATATATCAGATGGATATGTGCCATGGTTTTTAATTGAAATATGGAAACGTGTGGCAGTAGAATTGATAGGGGTTATTAATTCATGGAAATCTAATTCTTTGATATATGTAACATATATCTTGGTTGTAGCCTTGGAAAGAGGGATAAATGATGACAGGATATTTTTTAAGAGTAATCGTTATCTATAAAATCTTCTCTGACTCGGTATGGCTACAATATTTGTTCATAAGTCTGTTTAGAAGATATATATTTTAAATGAGATATATTAAGAGTTGTTTATGATAACATCCTGATATTTTGATCAGTTGAAATATTTATTTCCAAATATCTTGCTAATAGGTTGTAACTGGATAAGGTTTGTTTATAATATTAGTATGGTAATCTGAGATCTTTATGCAACGGTAGGATGTATATGGACTATATTTTTTTTAGGCTATAAATTCCATGAAGATATCCCAACTTTACTAACGATTTTCTACAGTGCACTAATTATATACTGAAAAAGCTATTTTTAATACTTTGGTGCAATTGAAATCTGCTGCTGTGCTACTATAATTCTAATTATAAATTTAGCATATTTCCATGGGCTTTAAATCGATAATATCCTTCTTTTATTAATTAATCATTGCACACATTAGTTGTGCCTTGCATTGTTAAATTGATTGTCTGCTTTGATCATTAGACCTCTGTATTTGTAATTCTTTGTTTATTGTGTATTTAGACTAAGGAATTTTCTAAAGGAATTTAATCCAAGTGTGGATTGAGAATTGTTTACAAACAGGTTTAAGGAAGCATAGGTGCTTAAGGAGTGCACAGGGAGCCAAAATGCTCAAAGGAATTTAAGAATTTAATTAACCTACTTTGTAAAAGGTGTCACTTTGTAATTGAAAGATATATATAAAGTGAGTCTTTAATACTAGTTGGTATTGGATGTGGACTAGGCTATTATTATAGAGGGTAATAGCTGAACCACGTAAAAAATCCTGGTGTTCATTTATTGCTTGCATTATTTTATCATTATTCACAAGAAAATTATTTCTTCAAATTGATAACTAAAATTGAATATTTTATAAAATCTATAAATACTTTGTACTTTCATAAGAAATATTCATTCAACAAGTTATTTTATAAAAATTGCATAGTTCATCAAATTGTGGTTCTTCATCTAGTAAGCTGAATTCATTAATCTGGTAAGCTGAATTCGTCTGTTTAACATAAAATCAAAAACTGGTCATAGTTTCACTTGGTACCAGAGCTTGGCTCTACTTATCTTGGTCTTAAAGGTGACTTGTAGGGAAAGATTCTAATATGGCACAGTTCGGGAACAACAACCAAGAAGGTCAATCAACTAATAAACCTCCACTGTTGTATGGAACAGAAAATTACAACTTCTGGAAATTCTAAATGAGGATCTACCTTAAAAGAGATCCTTATTCTGAATGAGGATCTACCTTAAAAGAGATCCTTGGGAATGGTGGGTCGTGGAGAACGGACCGGTTATACTAAGAAAAGATAATGGTACTCCAAAGACTTTGCTAGAGATGGACTCAACTGAAACTTTCATGGTCTCTTATGATTCAAGGGATATGAATACATTACTTAGCGATATGGTACAATCAGAGATAGACAAAGTCTCCTCATGCAATACAGCTAAAGAAATTTGGGACACTCTAGTAGTAAGCTATGAAGGGACATCCAAGGTGCGAAAAGTCAAACTCAGCATGCTCATGCGTGAGTATGAAATGTTTAAACTTGAGAAAGAGGAAACCATAAAGATGGCACAAGCAAGGTTTCTAGTTCTCCTAAACTCATTGAAGCTACTTGACAAATCTATTCACAAAGTGAGATTAACCGTAAGTTACTTCGGGCTATGCCCAAGAGGTTTGCTTCTAAAATTACTACTCTTCAAGATTCTTCTACTATTTCTACTATGGATACTTTAACACTTTTCGGTGAACTTGAGGAATATGTGTGACGCCCCCAAATCTCTACACTCCCCTGTAGCAGATATGCTGCTCACGTGAAACTATACAACTATAAATATTCAATAAAATATGACTTCTATCTATCCAAGGTTCACAGTATCCCATAACAGGTACTAGTTCCGGCCAGAACGTTGTTTGTGTTTGGATACCCTCACTTGGATGTATAGATTTATATCTAATGAATACCTCTTTCATACTTATATTCCCTATCTATCTGATATTCACAGTATTAATGATAAGATTGTCCATAGAACCGAGGGGCGCATTCCAGTAAAGATGGCACCTTACCAACGCTCATTCAGATGTATAGTTCGTATAGATACTGTATCTAACTTAGTACAACTATGTTAAATGAAATAAAGATCAGAGTATAACGCAATCGATGAAATAAAGGATCATAATATATTACATATTATTTGGTTTGATTACATTGTTCTCAGTACTAAGTTATTACAACAAAAGCCTTTAAAAGACTTAGATTATTCAAAAACAGTTAATAAAACTAGTAAACGTGTCCTTTCCCTTTATCTGTCCTAGAAGTACCAGGGATATCATTTAAAGCTGCAAAAGAAGATATGCGCAAGAATGAGCTACAAATGCTCAGCAAGTTCATTTGAAAATGTAACCATAGTGTGTTTGAATTGAAAGATGTCAGGTGATGTACAATTGATACTGAGGGTTCTGTACCGAAACCATATATTTCAATTTGTTCTTTCAGTCTTCAATGACTTAGAACCTTTTGAGTTCGGATATCTGGTAGGTGATCAGCCTCACCAATATCCTAGGAGTATGCATATCATCCTACCACATTTTTGGTCAATTTAAGTTAGTTGCCAATTTTGGTCAATTCATTTAATTGCCAAATTAAACCTTATTTGAAGGTTTGTCGGACCACCTTCCATCCACGATGTCCCTTTTACTCAGTATAGATGTCGCACCAAAATAATTTGGTTTGACATAACAAATGTAAGCTCAAACAATCAATAAATGATTCATTTCTTAAGTTATGCTGAACAAATAGCAATAACTTCATTGTAGACACCCAAATTTTGCGTTTCCTTCTACTAACCATGACAGGAGGGCGAAATCGTCAATTGAACCGGCTTGCGGGAGCAAAGGAGCGGGCACAAGGGCAAGCGCCCGACACCGCCGTAATGTTTTGGGCAACCCAAGTTTACGTGACAATAAAGCCGTCCGAGGCAGGCATTTCCGAATGAGGTGGCACGTCTCCCGAAAATTCCCGGACTGCAGAATACGAGCCTGTCAGCGAAAACCGACGTTGCGGCACGAAAATCGAGGCGTGGCACGAAAATCGAGAAAGTCAAGCCCGCCAGCCGCGGATAGATCTGCGGCCAAGTGGGTGCGCCAGCACGGAAACCAGGAAATCAGCACTACCAGCTGAGTGCGATGGGAGGCGTGCCAGCTGGCCAGCCGCAGATCCATCTGCGGCCAACCGCAGATAGATCTGCGGCTGGCTTTGGCCAGCCTATTTAAGCCCAGCTTCGGGCAGCATACAGGAGGTTGGAAGAATTTGAAGGAGGAGTATTAAGCAGCAGCAAGAAAACCGAAAAAAGAGAGAAAAAGGAGCAAATTTTGCAATCAAATAGGAAGAAAAGAGAGGAAAAAAAGAGAGGATTTATATTCTTTGATTTTGATTGTACCAAATATACTCCTTATCTTAGTCAAATACACAAGTTCACATCCATTTGAGATCATTTGCAAGGTGAAAATTCCCTTTGTTCTAGCAATTTATATCATATTGTTTGGTTAAATTAAATGTAGTTTTTCTTGTATATTGTTGTGGATCTATGGATTGAGGACTATTAGGGAGGGTTCCAATTGGAACGAAATTCTTCCTAATGACCCGATGATATCCATTTGGTGAATTTTAGCTCGTTGTAATGATGTATTATGCATAGTTTATTTAGATTGTTATTTTTAGGATCTTGTGGGTGTGTAGCGATTTTGGATGTGAGCCTAGGAGCGCGACCCCGTGGTCCAAATCCGATGATGGACATCGTTTGATATATGTAATAAATTCGATGTACCTTTCATTGTAAATATGTAATCGTCGGGCCTTAAAACGACGCTAAGGCGAGGATCGGGTTTAAGGCCCCGTACTAGTGGAATATGTGATTGTTGGCGTTCGGGGATATTTTGATGGTTTACATGCCCATGAATAGCCCCGACGCGTGTTCATGCTTGATTAAATATTGTGACACAAAAAATGATTTCAAAGATTAAACCATGAAGATTTTCATAAAAATCAATCAAACTAGGTTATTAGCTTCACGAAGATAAGAAATTGAAAGTGCCAACGAATGTCGATTCCCATTTAACGAGAAAGCTAAAAAAAAAAATCGTTTCCTCCCAAAATATCGCATAAAATGATTTTATAAATATGTAACGTTTTATTAAATTCTTTGTGCATAGGGCTAAAGAGATTCTAGAAGTTGCCCATCATTTGAGTTACGAAAGCAACGTATAGATCTCGATTCCTATTTTGACGAAGGTTTAAAACTCTTGTTTCACCAAAACGACACCTAATGAAAATCTCATAGTTTTGACAAATTAAAATCAAACCTTTCCTATAAAGAATCAAGCTTTCTCGTATAAATCGAAGGACATTCCGAAGCATTCTCAAATCAAAGCACGATTTTCCCTAAAAAAAAATCCAAATGATTCTTTCATACAAGCCCACCATGACATTCACATAGGCACACACACACACACACATACACACACACACACATTCATGAATTAAAGGATAGGAAAGCATCAAGATTGCGGTAACCGTGTTTCACGGAAGTCGAGGGGTGCCTAACACCTTTCCCTCACTTAAGCAAGCCCCCGAACTCTATGAATCTCGATTCGCAGACCAATTAATTCGGAGTCACATATGAGCCAGCGATTTATAAAAAAGGGCGAAAACTCGGATGAGTTGGTACATCCATTTCAAATATACCAACTGGCGACTCTGGTTAATTGGCTCATCATAAAAAACGATCTTTCAAAACCCCGTCGACATTCAAGCCGACCTTTTCCAAAAAAAATCATCTAATCAAAAGGCTAAAATTGGAAAAGACCAAATATCGCATAAGCGGATAAAACCCGGCGTCGACAGCTGGCGACTCTGCTGGGGACTTTTAGAGGGCTTAAGCCGCATTAAAATCTTGATGTTATCCTATCCTTTAAAAAAATTCGGGAATGTGCGTATGGGTGTGCGATATGTTGACATGTTTACTTATTGTTGTGTGATTGTGTTTTTTTGTCCAATAAATGAATGTTTGTATGGAATTGCTTTACTTTAAAAGTAATCATTTGCATACGGTGAGGACGATGAATGTGAATGTATGTTGAGATTGTACCTCCTCCTGAGGCGAACCCGTCGGTTGCTTATTACTGGACTCGATGGGGCTGCTCCCCGGAGATGGCTCAGGAAACGCACCACTCAAATCCGCTCCAATCGAAAGGGCTCAAACGAGTAGATTGCGAAGATTTGGGAACCTTCATGCCGAAAAGCCCGTGAGAGTAACCCTAGGGTAGGTCAGCCTCTGATAAACCCAACGCAGGAAAAGTCTCTTCATGCCTTTTTTACGTTCAAGAATATAAATGTCATAATCCCATTGCAACGTACTCATATATGCTTCCCCTATTGTCAAAAAAAGAATACTGACCCCCATGTTTTGCAGGAAACAGCTGGGGAAGCATAATAAAGCCATGTTTAGCATTTGTTATTGCACTAAAGGACTACTAACTTTCTCTTTTGCAGGGAAAGATTAAAAAAACAACACCAAAAAATTTACAGTTTTAGCATGCATCCATGTTTTCATTTCCCCGGGAATAAACTTCGAACCGTTGTCTCTGTAGGATTGCTCCTCAAACCCGTTCGCAGTCTAAGAAAGCCCAGGTCTCTACCTCTGAAATGGCTGATCTTCCCAATCATAGTTCCATATCTCGGGAGGAGTTTGATGATTTTAAAAGACAGATGATGGAAATGGCCACAATGCTAAAGGAACAGTTCTTAATCAGACAGGATCCGGCAAACCAGGGATCGCATAATGTTCCACCACCAGGGGATGATCAGAATCCTCCTAAAAATGGTACAAAACTTGCTTAAAGATGACCAACCCCGACTCAAGGACGAGCCAGTCATCCCAAAGCCCGTTCCCATACCTAGCAGGACAGTGATTACTATCCCAGAAGAAGGGGACAATGACGACCTTCGGAGAAAAATGAAACACATGGAGGAGACCATCCAATCTCTAAGGGGCATAGGCTCCCTGGGCAGGGTTTAAATTATTCGGATCTATGTGTTTTCCCCGGAGCCAGATATCCAGAAAAGTTCAAAGTTCCCGAGTTTGAAAAATACAATGGAAAGGGAGACCCCTATACACACTTGAAAATATACATTGGAGAACTCGGGTCTTATGCCGAAGACGAGGGGTTAAGAATGCAACTATTCCAGAAAAGCTTAACAGGGGAGGCAAGGATCTGGTATGCCCGCCTCGACAACGCCCGAATCCACAACTGGGAGGAATTGGCCCATACCTTCTTAACCCAATACAGCTTTCAGGCCCAGATGGCTCTTGACAGGTACCAAATGACAAAGGTTAAAAAACAGCCTAGGGAATCCTTCAGGGAATATGCGCAACGATGGAGGGGCATGGCCGCACAGGTAACCCCCCCGATGAGCGAATCAGAGATGGTAATGACCTTTGTAGACATTCAGGAGGCACCGTATTATGAGCGGGTCATCTCGGGGATTGGAAGACCCTTTGCTGAAATGATTAAACATGGAGAGATGGTTGACATGGGGTTGAAATCGGGTAAAATCCGGGATCTTACTGCTTTAGAAACTGCTGCCGAGCAAATACAGAATGGAAACTATGGCAGCACTTCCCGGAGGGTCCAAAAGAAGAAGGAAGAGGATGTTTCCCTCATCCTACAGGGGTCATCCAGGAAAACAGAAAGCCATCTTCCGGTACAGGTACAGAGGGGAGTGCCATCCCGACAGCCAAATTTCACAGATCAAAGGGCAGAGGGGCGAAGAAGATATGAGGCCTCGCAGAATCGAGTATTCACCCCGCTCGGGGAGCCGCTTGAACGGGTATTAGCGGTATTAGTAGCCCAAAAGAAGATAGTTGGTCTGGCACCACCGAGTGACCCAAAGGGTAGAAGGTTTGACCCGAGCAAGCGATGTGCATACCACTCCAGTTCCCCTGGCCATGATACACAAGATTGCTGGACGTTGAAGCATCGAATCCAAAACATGATAGACAGTGGGGAAATTGTGGTGGAACAACCGGACTCCCCGAATGTTAAAGCAAATCCCCTGCCAAGACATGATGGAGGGGGGAGTTAATGCGACGGAGGCAGGTGAGGCTGGGGGGCCGCCAAGGTTGAACTATGTGCAGAAAATTGAGGAATTGATCAACGTGATACATGATCATGGGAGTGCACGGGGAGCGCCCATCAGGTTGATAGGGATAAGTACAAATGGCATGGAAAGACCTGTCAAGTTGACAGCCCCGAGGCCCATCATCCTTGCAGCAAGGCCGCAACTCCCTATCAGTAGTCTGAAGACTGTACCCTGGAATTATGGGGGAATACCAGAGGAAGCGGCCAGTTGTGCTTCCGTGACGACCAAGGGGAACCCCTTATATCTTCCTGGGCGAGTCCTTGAGAGCCAAAAGAGAAAAAATGAAGAGGTTTCCGAGGAAAGGGCCATAGAGTTTCTGAAAAGGATGGATCACCCAGAAACGAGGGGGATCCAGATTTTAAATGAGGAATCAACCCTAACATCAGTCATGGACTTGGTGTTGTCATCCAGTGAGCATTGCAAAACCCTGATGAAGGTTCTTGAGGAGGCATTTGTGCCCAAAGAAATTAGTGAGGAGGGTTTCGGCCAGCTGGTAGGCACTTATTGGAAACCGATGCAATATCCTTTACGGATGAGGACATTCCCAAAGAGGGAAGGGGGCACCGAAAACCGCTACACATCGCGGTAATCTCCTCAGGATATGTCATGAATGGGGTGCTGATCGACGGGGGATCGACATTGAATATATGTCCTCTCAGCACGCTGAAGAAAATGAACATCAGTCCCAAGCGCCTACGGGCCAGTCATGTGGTGGTTCGGGCTTTTGACGGATCCCGGAGGGATACCATCGGGGAGATAGAATTGCCAGTGGAGATAGGGCCCTGTACTTTTGATATATCCTTCCAAGTCCTAGATATTACGGCGAGCTACAACCTGCTGTTAGGGAGGCCGTGGATACACATGGCCGGGGCAGTTTCCTTCCACGTTCCACCAACAAATCAAGTTGATCATCGATGGGAATCTGGTAACAATCTCGGCCGAATGTGATGACCCTGCTCCTCCCAGGAATGGCCTACCAGTAATCAATGTGGATGAGTCAGCGGCGCCTGCCAGCTTTCAAGCACTAGAGATTAGCACTCCCCATTATAGATGCCTGGGAGCTCCAGCTGTGAAACCAAGGGTCTCTCCGGAAATCACCTTTGTGGCAAGGGAAATGATTAAAATGAATTTCCAACCTGGACAGGGACTAGGGAAAAGCAGTCAGGGAATCACCGAGCGCATCCACCTACCACAGCAGATAGGCAAAGCAGGATTGGGATACCATGTGGGCGCAGTACGGGGACACCGTCAGGGTGCGACTCCGATTCGACTAGTTGGCAGTCCAGTGACCAAAGTCGACAATAAGCAGGGGATCAGCGGACCTGTGATTGGGGCAGGGAATGAAGAGTTAACCCCCACACGTAATGAGTCGGCCCGGAGGGAAAGTTTCCTGCGGGAGGTCGGAAAAGAGTTTGAAACCAAATGCTATATCCCCGGTCAATCAACAAGCAGTAAGGAGGGGACGAATGTTATCACGCCACCGGGAGCCCAACAAGTTGTGCCTGTCATCGATTGGGCAGGGCTGATTATTCCTGGAGAAGATATGGAGAAGGACTCAGGCGACGTATCCGTAATCATCGGGGAGGTGTCCGATGTGAGGCCCTCCTTTATCCAGCGCATTTCATCTGACCTGACCATCGATAATTGGACCCAGAAACCAGTGATATCCCAAACAAGGGTAAAAGCTCGACGTCAGGGTGGTTAACCCTAGAGGATGGGGGAATGAAGAAGTTTTATTTTGTTGTTGTTTTATTTCTGCATAAGTGTGTCGTTTCTTCGTGTTATTTGAAATTGCGATCGTCGTGAAAAATGATTTATATATGACAAGTATTTTGTTTCATGTCAGGTGTACCCATTTGAGTAATCCTTGCCTAACAAATGGTCTTTCAAATTTGAATGATGATTATGATTTTGACATTGAGCTGGATTTCGATTTAATGGGCATTGAACAAGACGAGACAGATTACGACGACGCACCTGACGAGATCAAAGGATGGGTCGAGGATAAAACCCAAACCCAACTTGGACCAAACCCATCACCGTTGATATTGGAACCCCTGACAAGCCAAAGGAACTCAAGATAGGGACGGACCTCACCCCCAGCCAGAAAGCCGAAATGACTGAGCTGCTAAAACAATATGAGGATGTCTTTACCTGGTCTCATGAGGATATGATCGGATTGTCCACCGACATTGTGGTACACACCGATTACCCATCAAGGAGGGTTTCAAAGCCTGTCAAACAAAAATTAAGGAAATTGAAACCGGAGTGGAGCTTAAAAGTGAAGGAGGAGATCATCAAGCAGTTCAGGGCGGGAATCATTATGGTATCCACTTATCCTGAATGGTTATCCAATGTGGTCCCGGTAGCTAAGCCTGGAGGAAAGGTGAGGGTATGTGTAGACTACAGAGATCTAAACAAGGCCAGTCTCAAGGATAACTTCCCGGTGCCTTTCATACACATCCTGGTAGATAACACAGCCCAGTACGAAAATGTATTCTTTTTGTGGATTGCTTTGCGGGATATCATCAGATAATGGTGGCGGAAGAAGACCGGGAAAAGACCGCATTCATCACCCCCTGGGGCACTTTCTGCTATAGACGACTGGCTTTCGGTCTCACAAATGCAGGGGCTACTTATCAGAGAGCCATGATGGCCTTGTTCCACGATATGATGCACAAGGAGATAGAGGTCTACGTGGATGACATTATTGTGAAATCAAAGGTAGAATCCGATCATATAACTCATCTTAAAAAGCTATTCGATCGGCTCAGAAAGTATAATTTGAAACTCAATCCAGCCAAGTGTGCTTTCGGAGTGCAGTCAGGCAAGCTCTTGGGATTCCTGGTTAGTGATCGGGGCATTGAGTTGGATCCAGCAAAGATTAAGGCCATTGTGGATATGCCGGCACCCCACACAGAAAAGGAGATAAGAGGATTCCTTGGGAGAATAAACTTCATCAGCCGTTTTATATCCCACTTGACGACTACATGTGAGCCGATTTTTAAACTGTTAAGAAAAGGGGTGTCCCAAGAATGGAATGAGCAATGTCAGAGGGCGTTTCAGACCATTAAGAAACAATTGACGGAGGCACCAGTGCTGGTACCCCCGAAGGATGGGATCCCTCTGTTTATGTATATATCGGTAAATGCCATCGCGATGGGATGTATGTTGGGACAGAAAAATGAGGCGGGAAAAGAGCAGGCCATCTATTACCTCAGCAAAAGATTTAGCCAATATAAGCAGAATTACACTCCCATTGAGAAGACCTGTTGTGCTCTGGCCTGGGCTGCAGGGAGATTACAGCACTACCTCCATGGGCATACAACGTACCTGATATCAAGAATGGATCCCCTGAAATATATTTTCGAAAGGCCCATTCTGAATTGTCGACTATCAAGATGGCAGTTAATTTTACAACAGTTTGACATGGTGTACGTGACCCAGAAGGCCATGAAAGGGCAGGGAATTGCAGATCAGTTGGCAGAAGCCCCGGCAGGAGGGATGGAGCCGTTAGAAACTCCTCTCCCGGGCGAGGATATATTTTGGGTATCGCGCGAAAAATGTGATGACGAGGGACAATTCTGGAAGCTGTATTTTGATGGTGCCATGAATGCCGAGGGGGCAGGAGCCGGAGCGGTCCTAGTCTCTATCACCGGAGAACAATACCCCGTGGCCACCAAGCTTCGTTTCAACAATTCGAACAACACTGCTGAATACGAGGGGTGTATCTTGGGACTCCGATTGGCCCGTGACATGGGAGTAAAGAGACTAGCGGTGTTCGGGGATTCAGAATTGGTAATCAGACAAGCAATCGGGGTATACAACACTAAGGAGCTTCGGTTACTTCCATACCATCGTTGTGTCACCCAGCTTACGCAAGAGTTCGAAGATATCGCCTTCCGCCATATTCCTCGGGGACGAAATGATTTTGCCGATGCATTGGCGACTTTGGCTTCCTTAATCCACGTGATCAGGAGTAGGGACAGTCCACAGATTGAGATCACCGTACAGAATGCCCCGGCATATGAGGAAAATGTGGCAGTGTTATCAAACGAGGTGGTGTTGACGAGGCAGCCCTGGTATCACGACATAAGGGAATATCTGAGAGACAGATCCCTTCCCGATCAGGCAAATCGGACTGAAAGGATGAGAATTCAAAAGATGGCGATGAAGTTTTACCTGAGTGGCGATTCACTTTACAAAAGGGATGCCGGGTTGGGACTGTTGCAATGCGTAGACGAAGCGCAATCCCAAAGGATTATGAATGAAATCCATGGCGGGGTGTGTGGGCCACATATGAGTGGACCGATGTTGGCCAAAAAGATCTTGAGGACAGGGTATTATTGGTTAACGCTGAGGGCCGATTGCGATGATCATGTCAAACGGTGTTACCAATGCCAGGCGCACGGTAATGTGATCCATACACCTCCCAATGAACTGCACTGTATGACCTCCCCGTGGCCATTTTCAATGTGGGGAATGGATGTAATCGGACCAATAGAGCCCAAAGCAAGCAACGGGCACCGATTCATTTTCGTCATGATCGATTATTTCACCAAATGGGTAGAGGCAGCTTCTTTCCCTAAAGTAACTCAGGAGGTCATCGTCAACTTCGTCAGGAATAATGTCATTTGCCGATATGGGCAACCTGAGGTTGTGGTCTCCGACAATGCCAAGAATTTAAACAACGCCCTCATGAAGGAACTGTGTGACCAGTTCAAGATTAAGCATCTCAATTCCGTCATTTACCGTCCTAAGATGAATGGGGCAGTGGAGGCTGCAAATAAAAACATCAAGAAGATCATGGCGAAAATGTCTGCTAATCATCGGGGATGGCCGGATCTGTTACCCCTCACCCTGCTGGCATACCGAACATCAACGCGTACTTCTACAGGGGCAATCCCTTACGCTTTGGTGTATGGAATGGAGGCTGTCCTGCCAGTTGAAGTTGAGATGGCGTCCCTCAGAATAGTGATCGATGCTCAGATAAGCGAGGAGGATTGGATGCAAAGTCGATACGACCAATTGGCCCTAATTGATGAAAGGAGAGTGGCTGCTGTTTGGCACGGCCAGCTATATCAACAGAGGATCTCCCGATCATACGACAAAAGGATCAGGCCTCGGAAATTCAAGGAGAATGACCTGGTGCTAAAGAGAGTCATGTCTTGTCCAGACGAAGCCAAGGGGAAGTTTGCCCCGAATTGGGAAGGACCATTCATGATTAAGAAAGTGCTATCCGGAGGAGCCCTCATATTGCAAGAAATGGATGGTGAGGTATTTCCACAACCCCTCAATGCTGACTCGGTGAAGCGGTTCTACGCTTAAATCATCAGTTCTTTTTTCCTTTGAGAGCGAACTACGTAGGACCTGATCTTCCAACTTGTGGGGGTACGTAGGCAGCCATCATGGCGCGGTCCGATCCTTTAAAAAAAATAATCCTTTCCCTAACCAAAACCAATTTTTGATAGCCAGATAAAACCTTCCTACACCCTCAAAACCTTCCCGAAACCAACTGCCTAACCAGTTTCATCCCAGAATACATACCCTGATCCAACCAAACAGTTATCCAAAATCTAAGATTCAATCCGACGAAATCAAAAGGTGTGCGGCAATATCTGTCAAATCTCCATCAAGTCTTGAGGAAAGAAAGAAGGCGAAATGTCAAAATCATGGTCAGTTGGATAAAATGATGATCCAATGAAAGGCAATGATACGACAAAAGGGGAAAATGACTAAATTTAAATGCATGTCTATATATATAAGTCGTATTTATTACAAGATTTCTCTTTCAATAACTGATGAAACCAACATAGTCTATGCAGGAAATAAAATAATCTACAAATCTGAAACTAGCCGAAGCAGGATGGACAGGGTGGTGGATAGATCTGAAGCATCAGCATCTCCTGCAATCTGCTGCCCCATCATATCGATACGATCCAGTAAAGCAGTAGCTCGGCTGACAGTCCCAAAATGAGCATCTACCACTGCCCTGGTCTGAAATACAATGGCCTCTCTATCAGCAATGGCAGCATCTCCAGCCCGAATGGCCTCATCTCTCTCGGCAAGGGCGGCATCCCTCTCGGCTTCAGTAGTAATCAGGGCCAGGCGGAGTCGGGAATCCTCAGCGACCCGACTCGGGGCAGAATCGGCTGAAATGGAATGGTCTGTGGTATCTTCTGTGAAAATCACTCCAGAGTCATCAAAGGCCCCAGTCCGACTCAAACTAGCCGAATCCAGGTCTCCACGCAACCACTGTACGTAGGCAAATGTCTGGATGTGACAGCTCGCACTATACTCGGCAAAGATCCTGCGATCCCAAAGCTCGTATACCTGCAATAGATCCCTCTCTGTACAGGATGATATAAGGAATCGGTATGCGGCTGCACCCGCGAAGGGGTGTAAATCCTGTGTCTGATCAAACTGCCCCATAACCGCCAGGGGATGGTAGGTCGTCACGCCCCTCAGCCCAGCAATGGGAATGAAATCCATGCCAGGCACATGAGTCAAAAAGCTCATGAAGGAGCAATAGCCCGAGTAAACCAATAGATGAAAGGGGTCCTCAATGATAGACAAAAATGATGTCCAGGAGGCCACATCAGTACAACTCGCGGGACGAAGCGAAAACTGCGTGGTTATGTCATGGCTGAAGCAAAACCCTTGGCGACGGAAATGGCCGATGGGACTAAGATGACTCATGAACCACATATACAATAAGGTCGAACTCCCTCTGAAGAATCTCCCTCGGAAGGACTGGCAATATGTGGCCGACATATAGGTATCCGCCAATATCATTGGGAGAATGGTGTGATCCTCCTGAAGGGCCCTAACGGCCGCAACAATCCGCATGTCCAAATGATCGGATCCTGCAGGCAAATACAAAACTGAGATGACACAGGCCATCAGAACGCCCACTCTCAAGGCATCCCAGCGCTCCTCGGACACGGAAAAATCACCGAGGAAAAGACGGAAACTGTCAGGTGAGCCAAATCGGTCAATCAAGAATTGAAGAGGAACCATATGGTCTGATGTGATTACCGGTAATAAGACAGCCCTCCGCAAACCGGTGAAAGTCAAGAATTGACGGCGCATGGAACCAACGGTAACCCTAGCACAGGGACCATCCAACGGCAAGCCGGTGAAGCGAGCATACTCCTCAAGGGTGGGGGTCAGCTCTACTGTCCCAAACCTAAACACCTGACGGGCAGGGGCCCAATAGCTCAGAAGACCATCCACAAAGCCCGCTGGCACCCGGAAGGTTAATAAGGACCAAGAATGTCCCAAAAGACCATCTACGATAACCCTATCTGCTGACAGTAGACTGTCCAACCAGCGGAAGAGGCTGCCAACCAACCCTGTGGGAGGAGTGGAATCCAAACGAACCACGGCATCTGAGGACGACATCTGTGAAAAATAGTATCAAAAAAGACTGTACAGGGGTCATTCTCTACCCATAAATAAAAAGCATGCATCATACAGTTAATAATAAAGCAGGTGAATCCCATAAAAATGAAAAAGAAAACTGGGCATAAATAAATAAATGAGTTCAGTACATAGTGCATAAATGAAAAAGAAATCTAAGTAGGTGCCGATACAAAAGGCCCTATCCTATCCTGGTCTAAATAAAATCAGTATCATCTATGAAAGCAGGATCCTCGAACTGATCCCCTGGAGTCGTCGAGCTCGGAGGACCAAAGTTCATATCAGGGATGTAGGGATACGCTGTTTGTGGCATCAGATGTACTCGGGCCTGCATCATAACCCGCACCGTCAGGATCGTAGGTGTAAGCCTCCTCCGGGGTCCGGCCCAACCCCCGAATAAACAGCGACAACTGATCCACCTGACGGGTCAATGTGGCGATCTGCTCAGCGTGGGTAGGGGTCCGAACACAGGCAGCCCAATCGGTCATCGTAACCGAGCCTGGAATCATGTCTCCAAGAAAGAAAGTGGCCCGAGTCTGGGGACCGATGGTACGAGGTACCCACCAAGTCCTGAAAGCCTCACTCGTACTGGGGCCTGTGGAAAGCATCCGACCGTCCTCCCCGGCGAGCATGATCTCCGAGGGCTGAGAATCCAGCGGCCAGAAAGTAGTGAAAGAAAGGGAGTGCGGGATGCGGATCTCTCCAGTGACGCATCTGAATGCGCGCTCTCCCAGATACATCACCCAGCCTCCGACACTCTGCAAAGTGAGGCGACGGGTGGAAAGCTCGAACTCCGGACCGGAGGGATGCCCGTCAGCAAACCCCACAGTCAGATGCTCGGAGAGGTAGGGAATCCAGACGACGTCGACAGCCGTGATCAACTCCAGCTGAATACGACAATGTGCAAAGCTGCCCGACACGGGGACCTCCTCCAGAGTACTGTGATGCCATCGCCGACCGACCCCGAGGATATAAGTGTCCGGGCCCAGAGTAGTGATAGGCCTCAGACATGGCAGCCGCTCGTAAGCCCAGAACTGTGAATAGAAACAAGGCAAGGCATGAGTCACTATCAAATACAGAAAAGAGATGGAAGGAAAAGAAATACAGTAAGAGAGAGGAGGAAGGGACTCACCAGCAGAAAGTGGTAGAAACCGAGCCAGGCATCAGTCTGTCCCTCTGAGCGTAGACGCAGACCGTGGAGGAAATAAGCAAAAGTGAATGACCCCCAATCGTAGTCACCAATCCGGCCTACATCTCGAACAGCCCCTACGACGCTGAAGTGGATGGTAGAAGAGTTGTTCCCTAGGAAACAACCCCTCATGATAGTCAGGAACAGGCGCCGTAGTAGGATGTCACGAGTGCCCTGGTCCGCTGGGATGGGCTGTGCGTATAGACCCCCAACGGCATCGACGACCAAAGCCCCGGACCGAATACTACGGGCCTTGAAGACCCGATCATCAGCAGCGAAGCCTAGCAAAGCTCGAACCTCCACTGGAGTGATATCAAGATCCAGGGGGACACGGGACCCGGTGAACTCTATGCCCGTAATGTACCTCCAATCCCAGGGGGTCAACACGACCTCGCAGTCAAGAAGATGGAGAGACTGCGTCTGGTGGAACCAGCGCTCGGATAAGGCCCTCATGTAACCCCAGGGACACTGCCGGGGGATGATAGTGAAGAAATGACGGAGGCCCCAAGAATCCACCACAGCCCGGTAGTCGCTGTGCAGGGCCGCGTAGAGAGAGTAAATGTTGAACCAATTACCCCTCGGCTGGGTAAACTCCGGCACCTGTAAAAATCACCAATGGGTCAATCCAGATAGAACCGGAAATTGAGAAATCAAGAACAAATGAAAAGCCGAATCGAGGATACCTCATTAGCCACAAGAGATGCCGAGGGATGACGACTGAGATCCCGACCCAATAGATCGGGTATCTGGACAGAAGCGCCAGATAAGGCGCGATGAGTGGGGGGAGCTGATGTGCTGGAAGACGGCTCCTCCACCGCAACCTCCGGAGGAGCAACCTCCTCAACGTCCGGGTGATCAGGACGGATGACAGACTCCGCCAAGCGACGAGCCTGACGGGTACGAGGGGGAATAGGGGCAGGTGCAGCCCTACGACGACGAACACCCGAAGTCCGAGAGGCGGAGGAGCTACTGGGCGCATCACGATCCATAGCTGGAATAGAACGGGCGAGAAAGAAGATAAGTTCCCTTTTAAAATTATGTAATGAACATTCTAAATTTCTAGCCTCATCATATGATTAATGCAACATGATGCATGGTTATGGTAAAAAAAAAAAAAAAAAAAAAAAAAAAAAAAAAAAAACGGCAGAGTTCCGTTTGTAAAATGGACATCCCAGGCATAAGCCAAACGTGTTTTCCATCAATCAAAGCCTCAAACAGATTTAAATTGCATTCATATGTGTAATTACATCATGTAATGCATGTTTCTCTTGCAGAAAAGGAATAACAATATGTGGGACCGCCTCATGAACATAAAATAGGACTCACACAGTTGATACATAGCATGTATATATGATGGTACATTGCATGAACATTGTGAAGCATACATTTTATGTCTAAACATGCAAATAGTCAAATGTATAGCAAAACATTGACGAAATTGAAAAGTGACCGGTCAAAGTGTTACCTGTAGCGCGTAGATCGACCCTACCGGAGCAGTTTTTGCAGGAAAATTGAAAAAAATCGACAAAAAGCCCTTGCGAACAAGAAAAATCGAGAGAATCTCTGAGGATTGCAAGTTGAAAGTGACAGATCTGGAGGAGGCGCGTTGGTTATAAGGCCCGATCTTGACCGCAGATGTATCTGCGGCTGGCCGCAGATCCATCTGCGGCTGGCCCTGGTGGGCCCCACCTTGCTCCCTTGAAGCCATTTGACGTGTTGAAGTGAAAAGTTTACGCGATGGGTGACCGGCGACGATACCCGGCCCCGACATGACGATCGACCGGCGACGATAACCGGCGATCACGAGATGGATGTCCGGCGGCGATAACCGGCTCCGACAAGATAACCAACCGGCGACGATAACTGGGGGTTACGCGATGGGTGACCGGCGACGATACCCGGCCCCGACATGACGATCGACCGGCGACGATAACCGGCGATCACGAGATGGATGTCCGGCGGCGATAACCGGCTCCGACAGATAACCGACCGGCGACGATAACCGGGGGTTACGAGATGGGTGACCGGCGACGATACCCGGCCCCGACATGACGATCGACCGGCGACGATAACCGGCGATCACGAGATGGATGTCCGGCGACGATAACCGGCTCCGACAGATAACCAACCGGCGACGATAACCGGGGGTTACGCGATGGGTGACCGGCGACGATACCCGGCCCCGACATGACGATCGACCGGCGACGATAACCGACGATCACGAGATGGATGTCCGGCGACGATAACCGGCTCCGACAAGATAACCAACCGGCGACGATAACCGGGGGTTACGCGATGGGTGACCGGCGACGATACCCGGCCCCGACATGACGATCGACCGACGACGATAACCGGCGATCACGAGATGGATGTCCGGCGACGATAACCGGCTCCGACAAGATAACCAACCGGCGACGATAACCGGGGGTTACGCGATGGGTGACCGGCGACGATACCCGGCCCCGACATGACGATCGACCGGCGACGATAACCGGCGATCACGAGATGGATGTCCGGCGACGATAACCGGCTCCGACAAGATAACCAACCGGCGACGATAACCGGGGGTTACGAGATGGGTGACCAGCGACGATACCCGGCCCCGACATGACGATCGACCGGCGACGATAACCGGCGATCACGAGACGGATGTCCGGCGACGATAACCGGCTCCGACAGATAACCAACCGGCGACGATAACCGGGGGTTACGCGATGGGTGACCGGCGACGATACCCGGCCCCGACATGACGATCGACCGGCGACGATAACCGGCGATCACGAGATGGATGTCCGGCGACGATAACCGGCTCCGACAGACAACCAACCGGCGACGATAACCGGGGGTTACGCGATGGGTGATCGGCGACGATACCCGGCCCCGAACGAGACGATAGATTGAAAGAGTGAACCCAAAGACTAACAAACACGGTCAAGGGGTTGATACATTGACACTCTTACGAATGTCTTGCATGCATTACATCTTATGTTGCATCATAAGCTATATGTGTGGCATCATGTATGTACTGTCATTCTTACGCACTGTCATTCATGCATCGAGTGTCTATTTCTTTATCCTGTTCATTTCATTTATCATTTCATAAACAAGATAAAGAGGGGCAGCTGTAGACACCCAAATTTTGCGTTTCCTTCTACTAACCATGACAGGAGGGCGAAATCGTCAATTGAACCGGCTTGCGGGAGCAAAGGAGCGGGCACAAGGGCAAGCGCCCGACACCGCCGCAATGTTTTGGGCAACCCAAGTTTACGTGACAATAAAGCCGTCCGAGGCAGGCATTTCCGAATGAGGTGGCACGTCTCCCGGAAATTCCCGGACTGCAGAATACGAGCCTGTCAGCGAAAACCGACGTTGCGGCACGAAAATCGAGGCGTGGCACGAAAATCGAGAAAGTCAAGCCCGCCAGCCGCGGATAGATCTGCGGCCAAGTGGGTGCGCCAACACGGAAACCAGGAAATCAGCACTACCAGCTGAGTGCGATGGGAGGCGTGCCAGCTGGCCAGCCGCAGATCCATCTGCGGCCAACCGCAGATAGATCTGCGGCTGGCTTTGGCCAGCCTATTTAAGCCCAGCTTCGGGCAGCATACAGGAGGTTGGAAGAATTTGAAGGAAGAAGAATTCTGCAGCAGCAAGAACACGAAAATAGAGAGAAAAAGGAGCAAATTTTGCAATCAAATAGGAAGAAAAGAGAGGAAAAAAAGAGAGGATTTATATTCTTTGATTTTGATTGTACCAAATATACTCCTTATCTTAGTCAAATACACAAGTTCACATCCATTTGAGATCATTTGCAAGGTGAAAATTCCCTTTGTTCTAGCAATTTATATCATATTGTTTGGTTAAATTAAATGTAGTTTTTCTTGTATATTGTTGTGGATCTATGGATTGAGGACTATTAGGGAGGGTTCCAATTGGAACGAAATTCTTCCTAATGACCCGATGATATCCATTTGGTGAATTTTAGCTCGTTGTAATGATGTATTATGCATAGTTTATTTAGATTGTTATTTTTAGGATCTTGTGGGTGTGTAGCGATTTTGGATGTGAGCCTAGGAGCGCGACCCCGTGGTCCAAATCCGATGATGGACATCGTTTGATATATGTAATAAATTCGATGTACCTTTCATTGTAAATATGTAATCGTCGGGCCTTAAAACGACGCTAAGGCGAGGATCGGGTTTAAGGCCCCGTACTAGTGGAATATGTGATTGTTGGCGTTCGGGGATATTTTGATGGTTTACATGCCCATGAATAGCCCCGACGCGTGTTCATGCTTGATTAAATCTTGTGACACAAAAAATGATTTCAAAGATTAAACCATGAAGATTTTCATAAAAATCAATCAAACTAGGTTATTAGCTTCACGAAGATAAGAAATTGAAAGTGCCAACGAATGTCGATTCCCATTTAACGAGAAAGCTAAAAAAAAATCGTTTCCCAAAATATCGCATAAAATGATTTTATAAATATGTAACGTTTTATTAAATTCTTTGTGCATAGGGCTAAAGAGATTCTAGAAGTTGCCCATCATTTGAGTTACGAAAGCAACGTATAGATCTCGATTCCTATTTTGACGAAGGTTTAAAACTCTTGTTTCAACAAAACGACACCTAATGAAAGTCTCATTGTTTTGACAAATTAAAATCAAACCTTTCTTATAAAGAATCAAGCTTTCTCGTATAAATCGAAGGACATTCCGAAGCATTCTCAAATTAAAACACGGTTTTCCCTAAAAATCCAAATGATTCTTTCATACAAGCCCACCACGACATTCACATAGGCACACACACACACACATACACACACACACACATTCATGAGTTAAAAGGATAGGAAAGCATCAAGATTGCGGTAACCGTGTTTCACGGAAGTCGAGGGGTGCCTAACACCTTCCCCTCACTTAAGCAAGCCCCCGAACTCTATGAATCTCGATTCGCAGACTAATTAATTCGGAGTCACATATGAGCCAGCGATTTATAAAAAAGGGCGAAAACTCGGATGAGTTGGTACATCCATTTCAAATATACCAACTGGCGACTCTGGTTAATTGGCTCATCATAAAAAACGATCTTTCAAAACCCCGTCGACATTCAAGCCGACCTTTTCCAAAAAAATCATCTAATCAAAAGGCTAAAATTGGAAAAGACCAAATATCGCATAAGCGGATAAAACCCGGCGTCGACATTCATAACAATTGATAGCAAGAAATAAAAGAATTGCTTAAAGGTAACAAGGTTCGGAGACTTGCCTTAGCGTAGTTTCGTTAAAATTTAAGACAGTTGGTCAACGTATGTAGTCTACGTATACCAATAATAAGCGTTAGCACGTATATAAACATGTATTACGCTAATCTAGGCAAGTTTTATTTAGGTTCGACGTCGATTCGGTATCTCGGTCGCGTCCTTAATCAATTAAACACATAGGTTGTTCAATAAAACTTCATTTGGAAGCTTAATTATTAGTCTAAATAATTTAATCATTATTTATAATACTTTTAGAAGCTTAATATTATTTTTAAATAATTTTTATAAGCTTGGAAGTATTTTTAAATAATTTTACAAGCTTAGGAATATTTTTAAATGATTTAACTATCATTTAAAATATTTTTAAAACATTTAATATGTTATTTAAAGAATTGATTTGTCATTTAGAATATTTTTAGATGCATAAAATATTATTTAAATGATTTATTTCTCATTTATAATATTTTTAGAAAGATAGAATATTATTTAAATAATTTATTTTATCATTAATAATATTTTTAGAATTTATTTTATCCTTATAATAATTTAATTATTACTTATAATAATTTTCAAAACTTAATTTAATATTTAAATGATTTAATTATCATTTAAAGTAATTTTTAAATACTTAATATATTATTTAAATGATTTATTTATCATTAATAATATTTAAACATTTAATATTTTATTTAATTATTATATATAATAATTTTATTTACCTTAATATCATTTTTAAATAATTAATATAATTATTAAATGATTTAATATCATTTTTAAATAATTAAAACAATTGTTAAATGATTTATTATAATTATTATTATTATTTAATTTAATTAAATAATAATTCAGAAATATATAAAATATTAAAAATAAATTTTTATAATTAAAAATGAATTTTCAAATATAATTATTAATTATTATTTAATATTTATTTATTATTTTATAATTTATTTAATTAATTTTTATTAAAAATCCGTCGCTAAAGGGCTTTAGCGACGGTCTGCATGTGTGCATAGTTATCTGGGTTTGGTGATAAATTTCGTCGCTAAAGGTGTTCTTCAATGAAGAAAAGTTGGTCAATGTCCAGTTCGGACTTTTGACCTCAAATTTCTCTCAGCTGGGTTATTGTTTGAGTTTAATTTTTGTTGCTTGTTATACTAGACATGGCCAAGTATAACGACATATGTTAAACAAGATCAAACAATATCATATGTGTAAGATTTGTTCCGGTCAAACCCCCCTGTTCATGCTGTTCTTGAGTTTCTGGGTTACCCAGAAACTCATCCAGCATGGACGGTCAACGCAGTTTGACTGCTAATAGATTCCATTTCTTGTTAGCTTAATGTGTTTTAATGGTTTAAAGTTGTAGTTTACATACTAGAGATCATGTATATATCAAGAAACCACATATTATATCTCCTATAGGCACGATCTGGGCGCTTTGAAAAATTGTCAGAACACTGTCAGAGTGTTCTTCAAGTTTTTGGGTAACCTAGAAACAGGTTTTCATGGTCGGTCAATGGGTTTTGATCGTTAAGAACTTTCATCCTAGAGATAATTTAACCATCCTACCAATTGGATCTTAAAGCTAACATGGCATACTATTGATTCATGCTTTAAAACACATCAAACAAACATTTTAAGCCAATCAAAAGCTCTAACAAAAAGGCCTGTCAGATTGTTCTTGATTGCCAAGAACAGTTTGAGTTTTTGATCAAATTCGACCCTTTAAACGTTATGGTTACTTGTTTAACTAACCCAGATCATCATATAACATGTTTACACATAACCCTAAACATCTAAAACACAAAAATTTTGCAGGCTTGAAGATCAAACATAAAATTAGGGTTTTACACCTTTTTTCTTCAAATTTTGATCTCTGATCTTTACTACTGATCGTTGGCTTGCAGAGGCTTGTTTAGGCTTTGATTATAAGTGTATAGGTTCACAATTTCGTTGGTTTAAAGCTCAGCATCTCATTCTATTTATGGCCATTTGGAATTAGGGTTTCCTAGGCTAGTTTCCAAAATTTTGCCTCTAAAAATATCCTAGACTTTGGACTTGTGCTTCTCCCATATGATCTAATTAACCTACTTGTGCTGGAGTGTGTCAAGCACAAGCTTGCACACTCCTAGCTTAATTTTCATTGGCTAGGATTTCATATTTGATTTATTTTACTTACTAATTAAAATTTGATTTTTGCTAATCATGATTAGGATGTTTAATTAGGTTTAGTAATATTCTAATTAGGGTTATATATCATAATTAAGGTTTTACATTTCATAATTTAGGGTTTAGATAACCTAATTAGAATTAGGGTTTTATAATTAGGTTTTAGAGTTTCTAATTTCACAATTAGGATTTTAATCTTTCGTTTAGGGTTTAGTTTAATCTTAATAATTCATAATTAATATTATGATTCATTATTTAGAATTTAATTATATCAATTAAGATTCTTATACGATAATTAGGGTTTCGATTAGACAATTCAGATGAATATTATCAATTAGGGTTTTCAAATTTAGGGTTTCTGTTTCAGTTTGTTGTTCTAACCCTAATTAACTTATTTTAGATTTTTATCAGTTAATATAATATTATATTAACTCCGAAGCACGACAAAGCACTTCGTCATTTCCAAGTACAACTTACAAAAATAATTTGCCGAGACACTTCTCGGTGAATTCGTCGGAAGCACGACAAATCATTTTGTCCGATTAAGCACGACACAGCTGCTTGGCGAAAATTTTTTATTTGACCTAATTGTTTAATAAAATACACAATCGCATAATACAAAGTCAGATCATGAAATTTCATTTATTAAACACATAATTTACATATACAGATCTTATTAGGGTTCGAAATATTACAATATGAACATCAGTTAAAAAGATATGACGAAGAGGAAGAAATTCTTTGAAGAAAGGTTTTAGCTCTTAATGAAGGAAATGGAGAAGAACTTGATGATGACTCGGATGAAGAAATAACAATGATGTCAAGAAGACTCAAAGGACTACTACAAAGAAAGAACAAGAGGAAGAACAACTTTAATTCTAGTAAGATCAAAGGAAAGCAAACTGATGAGAATTGTTTTGAATGTGGACGTCCGGGACACTTCAAGAATGATTGTTTTCAACTAAATAATAAGGGTAAAACAAGCTATAAAGATAAGAAAAGAAACAAAGCCCTTGTTACATGGAGTGATGATGAAGAATTCGAAGTTGAGGTAGACACCAATGATGAAATAGCTCAAGTATGCTTCATGGGAATAGAAGGTGAATCAAATGAGGTATTTATTTATGAGTTTAACTCTTTGGAAGAAGAAAATATGAGATTAAAAGAATAGAATGCATATTTGAAGGATTTAGTAAATACATTAATGTATGAAGTTGATTCTTTAATAGATGAAAAGAAGGAAATTGAAAAGGAGTCATCGTGTAAAGAAGAAAAGGTTTTGATTGCAAAAAAATGATTATCTTGAAAATTACAACAAGATTCTTTTTAACAAGGTGACTTACTTGAACAAGGTAGTTGGGAAATTGACTAATGAACTAAAAATGCGAGACGTATGTATTGATGCATTTAGTGATAAATCTCTGTGTAAATCTGTTCCTACTAATGAATTTCAAAAGAAAGTAGAGTCATTAAAACTATCTCTTGCTAGATTTGTCCAAGGTGAAGAAAACCTAACTGTTATGTTGGGTAAGCAAAGACCTATTTTTGATAGACAAGGAATAGGTTATAATCCCACTCATAAAACCGGGAATGTGCATATGCTTAAATCCAAGTCACGTTTCAAATTGAATTATTGTTCTCCTTTCACAACATGCAAAAATTGTGGTATTAAAGGTCACTTGGATATTAATTGTTTTAAGAAAAAGAAGGTTAAAAAGGTGTGGATTAAGAAGGGAGATTTACACGCAACTAACACAAATGGACCCAAAAAGATATGGGTACCAAAGGATGAATTAATCTTTCTTGACAGGTATGCTTCAAGGCAAGGGTTCCATCTCAAAAATGGATTCTGGATAATGGATGCTCTCGTCACATGACTGGTGACAAATCAAAGTTCGTGGAACTAAAAATCAAGAAAAAAAATGGAAAGGTCACATTTGGAGATAATCGAACCTGCGAGATTGTTGGAAAAGGTAAAATCGGTAATGGTAAAGTTAATACTGATAATGTTCATCTTGTTAGCGGACTTGAATTTAATCTTATAAGTGTTAGTCAGTTAATGGATAATGGACGTCAAGTTAGTTTTGAAAAAGATAAATGTACAATTTCTCATGGTACTAACAACACTATTCTAGTTGCACAAAGGGAAGGAAATATATATACTCTTAATTTTGAGTAACAGGAGGAAGAACTATATCTTGCCTCAATGCAAGATGAGGCTAACCTATGCCATAAAAGGATGAGACATGTTCACATGGATTTAATCAAGAAATTTTCCTCTAAAAATCTCGTCAAAGGATTGCCGAAAATTAAATTCGAAAAGAAAGGAGTATGTGTTCCTTGCCAACTTGGAAAACAAATAAAAACATCATTCAGTGCAAAGAATATGGTATCAACCTCTTCTCCCTTACAGTTACTTCATCTTGATTTATTTGGCCCGGACAGGCATGCTAGTATTAATGGTAAATTTTATGCATTTGTAATAGTTGATGATTTTTCTAGATATACTTAGGCATTATTTTTAAGAACCAAAGATGAAGCATTTAAAGAGTTTGAGAAGTTGATAAGAAATTTAGAGACTAAGTATAGTCTCAAACTTATAAAAATTCGGAGTGATCATGGTACCAAATTTCAAAAGAACTTTACTATATTTTGTGATCAAAAGGGAATAAGTCATGAGTTTTCAGCTCCAAGAACTCCTTAGCAGAATGGAGTAGTGGAAAGAAAGAATAGAACAGTTCAAGAAATAGCTAGAACACTTTTACAAGAAAGCAAACTCCCAAAGAAGTTTTGGTCCGAGGCTGTTAATACCTCTTGTTATGTGTTAAATAGAGTTCTTATCCGCCCTATTATTTTGAAAACTCCTTATGAGCTTTTGAATAACAAAATTCCTAATATAAGTTATTTCAAAGTATTTGGGTCTAAATGTTATATACTAAATACTAGTGACAACTTGGGAAAATTTGATGCGAAATCATATGAAGGTATCTTCATTGGTTGTTCACAAAACAGCAAGGCATATCATGTATTTAATATCTATAAGTTGTGTGTTGAAGAATCTATTCATATAACTTTTAATGAGACTAACCTTGATTTTCCCAAAGAAAGAGATGAGGGTGCAGGAAATTTGGAGACTTACACAAATTCAGTAAACCGAAGAGAACCAGTCAGTATGCTAAATGAACAAATACAACAGGCTGAATTGAATAGTACGCAGGAAAATGAACAAGAAGCAACACAAGACTTTGAAGAAGATTTTCCTCAACAAGAAGAAATGATACACGATGTCCAAATGCCAAAGACTGCAAGATATGTCAAAAATCATCCACCGGAGAATATTATCGGAGATATAAACAAAGGAATCACCACACAAAGAGGCTTACAAAATCAATGTGCGTTCTCTGCATTCTTATCACAAGTTGAGCCAAAGAATGCTAAGGAAGCCATTCTTGATGAAAGTTGGCTAATGGCAATGCAAGAGGAACTTCAACAATTTGAACGATGTCAAGTTTGGGAATTAATGCCTCCTCCTAAAGGTATCTCTATCATTGGAACAAAATGGGTGTTCAAAAACAAGCTTGATGAACATAGGACAATCACTCGCAACAAAGCAAGGCTAGTGGCTCAAGGATATAATCTACAAGAAGGGATCGACTACGAAGAAACTTATGCCCCAGTTGCAAGACTAGAATCTATCCGGATCTTATTAGCATTTGCGTGTTACAAGAAATTCAAGCTTTATCAAATGGATGTAAAAAGCGCGTTCCTTAGTGGATACATCAATGAAGAAGTCTATGTCAAACAGCCTCCTGGATTCGAACATGAGAAGTACCCAAATCATGTTTTTAAGCTAAAGAAAGCTCTCTATGGTCTCAAACAAGCTCCAAGAGCTTGGTACGAGAGGTTGAGTAAGTATCTTCTTTCAAGTGGTTTCATTAGAGGTAAAATTAATTCCACATTATTTATTATGCATGCCAAAAAGGATATAATTGTTGTTCAAATATATGTGGATGACATAATATTTGGTGCTACTAATGATTTCCTTTGTGAGTGGTTTTCAAAGTGCATGCATAAGGAATTTGATATGAGCTTAATGGGAGAGCTAAATTACTTTTTGGGACTTCAAATCAAGCAAACAAAGGAAGGGATCTATATTCATCAAACCAAGTACACAATAGAGCTACTCATAAGATTTGGTTTTGAAGGATCCAACCCAAAGGCTACACCAATGAGTACATCAATAAAGCTTACATCAGATGATAAAGGTATAGATGTAGAGTTAACCAAATATCGAGGTATGATTGGCGCTTTATTATATTTAACTGCATCTAGACTGGATATAATGTACAGTGTATGTCTTTGTGCTCGATTTCAAGCAAAACCCAAAGAATCTCACTTACAAGCGGTTAAAAGAATTTTTAAATATTTAAGTGGTACTATAAATTTATGGTTATTTTATCCAATAAGTAATCATTTTGAACTAATGAGTTATTCAGATACTGACTATATAGGGTTTCAAATTGATAGAAAAGTACAAGTGGTGCTTGTACATTTTTGGGACAAAGTCTTGTTTCATGGCATAGTAAAAAGCAAACTTCAGTTGCTTTATCAACCACTGAGGGTGAATATTTAGTTGCAGGGAGTTGTTGCTCTCAAATATTATGGATGAAACAAACTTTATGTGATTTTGATATAATATGCAATAATGTGCCTATATATTGCGATAATTCTAGTGCTATTGACATATCAAAGAATCCTGTTTTGCATTCACATACAAAACACATAGAGGTAAGGCATCATTTTTAAGGGATAATGTTTCAAAAGGTTTAGTTAAATTAATTTTTATTCTTAGAGAAAAATAATTAGCTGATATTTTTACTAATCCTTTGAGTGAGGAAAGGTTTTGTATGCTAAGGAGAGAACTTGGAATGTGCATGGTATAATTGTGATTTACGTACTTAAAATTTTATGACATGATATCTGATAAAATATATCTGTTTGACATTCCTTATCTGTTTAAACTATATTCTAGATACACGTTTCTATTAATGATCAATGTATATTGCCGGATATCATTTAATTGGGAAACGTAAATATTTCTACCTTGAAATACGGAACCGCAGCCGAACATACTTTCAAAATTGAAAAGACGCACGTCTTCCGGTGACAGACTCTTAATTGACTTCTATTTCGTGTGTCTTTATATCTTCAGCCTTTGTCTTAAATCAGATTCTACACCTCCATCACTTACCAAAACCCTTCGTTTCATTTTCACAAATCTGTAACACCATGAAAATCAGGGCTAGCAAGCGATCGTCTGGTAAATCAAATGACGAAGGATCTTCGTTGAAGAACGCAACTGGACTAAAAATGAAATCCAAGCGAGTGCAAAAGAAATTTTCTGTGCATGTGTCATCTGATGCCACAATATTATCCGACGATTCGGATTCCAGTTTTTCTTTCTTAAAGGCTTCAGAAGCAGAACCATCTCAATGGGGCAAGTTGAAGCAGCCAGTGTATGAAGAATATATCTCTTCACAGCTAGAGTCCCCTTCAAATGTGGTAAATCCATTTTCATCTTACCCTGATATGCCAGAAAATTTATTCAGAGGGTATAGTTTTGAAACTCTTTTTAAAAATTCAATTGTTACAAAGCAATTTGTTTATGAAAAATCTCTGGGTTTATTTTATTTCAAAAACTTTGTTCTGGAAAAACTCTTCACTGCTTGCGAAATATCATCTATGTTGTTTCCTCCTACTATTGCTTATCCTAGATTAGTTCAACAGTTTTACAGTAATCTTGAATGCAATGGGGATTATTTTACAACATATGTTAAGGGAAAATTATTATTTTTCATTAGTATTGATTTTGGTAGCATTCTTGGTATATCTTCTGTTGGACCTTGTTCTTTTACTCTTAAAAGTGCTGCTAATATCCCTTTTCCTCCATTGGAACAACTTCATATTGTTATGAATGATTATTCTCTTACAACTCTATTTCTTCCCAAAACTATGAATGTGTGTCCTACTGCCTGTGTGTTACATAAGGTGGTTAGGTATAATTTGTTTCCACGAGTTGGTGGTGGAGCAAATTTTACCTATCAAGATTTAGTGGTTGTGGCTATGATTCTTAAGGGAAAATCTTTCAATCTTTCTCAAATGATGTCGTCTCATATGCTAAGTTGTATTCGTCAAACCAAAAAGTGTCTTCCTGTAGCAAGTTTTTAACAAAACTCTTCCAACATTTCAAAATATCTTTTGATGATGAAATCTCTGTCTCAAGTAATGAGTTTATAAATACTGCTAATTTGACACAATCTCATATTACTTTTCTTGTTGGTGAGTTTCTTCGTCTTCTTCCTGATCCTCCTCCTATCTCTCCTAATCAAGACTCATCTTCATCCTCTCTGCCAAATTCTCATGAGCCTGACATTATGAATGTTCTAAATGAGATTCTGCAAAATCAAAATTTTGTGAAAACTGATTTAGTCGATATCAGAAATCATCTTGTGATTCTCGAGAAAGGAAAACTGCCGATGAATGCTCCAAAAATTAATAAGCTGTATCATCGTGTTAAAGATGAATTCATTGATCTCCAGGCAGGTTTTGAATTACAAACAATGGCTATGGTTGAAGCACTTCAAAGAAAATTCAATAGGAACACCTGTCAGCTGAGTCAAGAGGTTAAATTTATAAGCTATCAACTCGGGGAGCTTACAGATTTCATACCAACAAGATTCAATGATGTGGGAAAGAAGTTACATTTTCAAACAATGTATTCCACAATCCCAGAATGGCCAATGTGCAATTGGATGGAAGAATACAAGGGTGATTTTCTTGATATTTCACTTCCTCCTTATACTTTTATAGCAAGACCCCCTCGGTTTGCAGATGATCTTTCTTTCGAAGAACGTCTTCATCGCATTCGCCATCATCCTTACTTCACTACCCGTGCTGCACAGAGGGCTAACCTTGAAGAAATTGACTGAACTCGATCATATCTTCTATCCTTTTTGCATGATGACAAAGGGGGAGAATTAGTTTAAAGTTCGTTCAGTTCTTTTGAGATTGTCTTAATCGTTTTAAAATTCTATTTTAAAGACTATGGTTTCATTTGGTTTTTGATAGCCATGTCTGCCTGCATGTTAAGACTGATGGTTAAGATTGTTTATCTATGTTTAATTATGGAATTTAGTTTTAAACATGTTGATATTATGATCTGTGTTGAATAACATTATTATTTGGTATGATACTAACACATGCATGTCATATGAAATTTTCCTGAAATAAGCTATATGCATGAATTTAGGGGGAGCTTCATTTATTTATGTTGTCATCATCAAAAAGGGGGGGAATGTTGATTATGTCACGTTCTATAACCTAATGTTTTGATGATGACTTGTTCATTGGTACTAAATTCTTTATTGTGAATTTTAGGAAATTGTCTCAAGAATTGTTTGATGGATTATTCAAGAAGTTTGAAGGATATTTGAGTCTTAAGAATTTTAATGTAAGGTCATTGCAAATATTTGATTTTTCAATTCAAGGCTCTAGGACATCTACATGCATATTTTATAATTAAATAGGTGAATAAATTTGTGCATTTTGATTAATTCATTTTATTTAATCATGCATGATTGTCTTTATATTAACAATATTAACAATCCTAAGATATATCAGATGGATATGTGCCATGGTTTTAGTTGAAATATGAAAATGTGTGGCAGTAGAATTGATAGGGGTTATTAATCCTTGGAAATATAATTCTTTGATATATGTAATATATATCTTGGTTGTAGCCTTCGAAAGAGGGATAAATGATTGTGACGCCCCCAAATTCGGGTCCCTTGAACCTTAGATTCGGTGCTCACGATACAACATACACATCTCATCTATCTACCCATTTCTTATGAATTACATCAATTATTACATTAACTTAATACAAAATATATAATCATCCCAGGTCTTACTAACCTTAACATTACACACCTAATAATACAAAAAGTTTAAGTCTACATACCTAATAACACAAAAGGTTTAAGTTAAAATACAACATAATATTCATTACATAAGTGACACTATTTGGTCGCCTTCGCTTTGCCTTTATCCTTCTTAGACCCTTCAGCTACCTCGGTTTTAGCTGAAAAGTTTTATTTTAAGCAAGGGTGAGCAACTAATTTGCTCAGCAAGTTAAAGCGTATAATAAAGGATATATCACGAACAGAAGAGTTTAACTTTCTGAAACTGCAACAATGTTTTAAAGATTATGAAGTAGCTGAACAATAAATCATTTCAAGTAGCAAGAATTTTCTTGAATTTCATGCTGAATAATACATCAAGAATCAAAGAGTTAAAATTCTTTCGAAGATTCAATAATATTCAATTGATTAGAAAGAATTAGCAATACTACAAAAATATTCAATACATAGGGATTATTCTCAGATTTCATGCTGAGTGATCACAATGGATCGTGAACTGCCTGAGGAATCATCAGTTATTATTACTGACTACCTCAAGAGTAAAAGTTAGCTATAAAAACTAATCTTTACTCTTCTGCAAGTACGTAAGGTGATCAACCTTATTGTACCCGAGATTATGCATAATTCTCAAACATAGCACGCGGGTCGGGTTTCCGACAGTAAAATATTCCCTGGTTTATTTTCCAGGGTTGTTTATCTCAGTCTTACATCATGAGTCCATACCACATTAATATGGTTTGGATTGATTTTAAAGAAATGCTATGATTTCAACATATTATAACAATATTGATCTAGCCGAAGTAACTGGCATATATCCTCAATAACAAATTAGTTCAAATAATAGAACGTTTCATACTCTAACAAATATTACTCTAGCCGAAACAAATGGCATCAACGTAGTACATAAACAATTCAGGCATAATTGAATTTTAAAGATAACTTCAACACTTGTAAAAATATATAAGATTTGTATAAGTTATAGGATTTGCTCAATGTAGGAACATTGAGCAACAATAGAATTTTAAAACATCGAGAAACAATCATAAGAACAAAGCCAAATAAACATATAAACTTGCACACAGTGCGAATATCAATAATTATCGTAGATGTGGAATAATTTACAATATGCTTGAAAAATAATAACTCAAGTTTGAGCTAGGAAACTTGCCTTGTCCGTCGATTACTGCTATGCAATTTAATTTATTCTCTTATGAAAGACCTATCATTTATAAGATTGATTTTTCAATTAGCATAACATATTATAACTCATTTAGTTACATAAATCAAATATTAGATACTACAATAAATTATTAGTAATATTATCATCCTTTGATAATATTCTAGCACATAATCATCATCTTAAACTCCCTTTTAATATTAAATAATATTTCATCACTTCTTAACATTATTAATTACATAATAATATTTTATTCCCTTTTCAATATTATTACCTACTTAATAATATTTTATTCATTCACAAGTATTATTAATTATTTAATAACATCTTACTCATCTCATAATATTATTAATTATTTAATAATATTTTAATAACTCTTTAATAATATCTTAATCATTTACAAATATTATTAACTATTTAATAATATTTTAATCATTTACTAATATTTTTAATCCTTAACTAATATTATTAATTATTTAATAATATTTTAATCACTTATTAATATTATTAATCATTTAATAATATTTTAATTACTTATAAACAATTTAATCTAATTGTTTAACAAACATAATATACCATAAACATAATATTTTATAAAAATGACCAAAATACCCTTACATAATCTGATCACATCATATTAAGGGTCTTTATGTAATAAAATTACATTTTCACCATTTTTAACATTATATTACTTATTTTATCCATTTATTTATAACTCAATCATTCACATGAAAAATACCAAAACAACTCAAAAACAATTCTTTTCAGGATCATATCAGAATATGATATCCTCATGAACATATAATTTTTGTGGAATTTTCAAATTTCATTTACTATTTTTAAATGGTCTAAAACAGTCCGAAATTGTTACAATTATCATAAATTATATTTTTGTTCAAAAATTATAAAATTTATACGGTAGTCTCCTGTTATCAAAACCTAGCTCCTGTAAAAAGTTCACATTTTTCTGAGTTGTATTTTAGGAGTTATTACAGTTTATATTTAAAAATACACTTTCTTGTAAAAGCCATAACTTGTATTCTGCACATCAACAAATCGTCATCTTTGGACTGAATCTTACTAACTCCGTATACTAACATTACAATTTTGTTTCAGAATTTTTAGAGTCTTTTAAGTTGTCCAAACTGCCCTTGCAAAAATTGGCCAGGAAACTCAACTGTTTTTCCAGGTTTTTGGTCGCATGAAGTGTTTTGCTAAAAAGTACACCACGGTCAGTTCGTTTAATCTTTTTGAGTAGTTCCACTTGAGTTCATCAGATAACTCATGGATCTAACACATGTCTTTGGCGGATCTCAAAAATAATTTATAGATTTAAAATAGTAAAGGTCTAAAGTGAACTGAAATGAGAGCTTTTTAAGTCCAAAAACTGTTTTTGTTCTTCTTTGCTATTCAAGCTTATCAATACTTAAAATGGTATGATCTAAACATGAAATACCCTATAACATGAAGATTTAGTGTTCTATGGTTTAAAAACATAAACTCATTATTTATTACAAAATATCCACAAGAAATTATTTAACTAACTAGGATTAATGTTTAAAGGTTTTTATACCTTGTTCTAGTTGCAAACCTTCTTCTTCTTCCACAATAATTTATGAAGTTGGATAGCATGGAATTTATCTCTTCTCTTTCCTCTTGTGGTTGCCGGCCACCACCCTCTCTCTCTATCTTTCTATTTCTTTTGTTAGCTAATTTGGAAATATGAAGTAAACTTTATTTGCAAAATAGATGAGGGGTATATATATACAAGTAAAATGTATACATATCACTTGTATGCATACTGAAATCCTCCAACTCCTCTTGTATTACTTGCACATCTAAGCAAAATAATTGAGACAAAAACTTAAAGTAATAATAGTTAGTATAGTGGTGCCTAACTTTGAAGAAAAAAAATAATTTCCAACATGTGCTAATTCCTTCCCCACTTGTGCCCGCTCATCTCAACAATTATTGTCCATCTTTGATTTTTTTTATTTTATTTAATTTATTTTTGTAATTTAGCTTCTAGATAACCCACACAAATTTGGGCTAAAGTTGGGCTATCCATTTATTGATTGGGCTCTTCAATTTAAATTGTTTGGGCTCTCTAATTTAAATTATTTGGGTCATGCAATAATTATAAGTCCATCTCATGAATTTTACATTACCCTATATATTTAATTAGGGTTTCTAATCCACCCATTTTGGATCTTAAGTAATTACTCATGTAGATTTAATTATATAACCCAATTAGACTTGCTTTAATTGGACTTAAAATAAATACTTAAATTGAGATAATAAAATTAATCTCTTAGGTTAGTCTACTAGTATATATTTTAAATACCAAAAATCTCCAATAAATATAACCCTTAGGTTATTTAATTCTCATTCCTAATATATAATGTTAGGCTACAAGGCTTCTTTTTTTTTAATTCTCTTTATATAATAAATAAATATATATACATATTTATATTATATATATATTTATTTAATCGCATACATATTTCACATAAGTCACAAAATATTTATCATCATTGATAAATATTTAATACATTCATTTATCCACATATCCATTCAATATAAGTCATAAAGTGTTCAATACACTAATAAATAATTTAATATACTTATTTCCTTTAATAAGTTATTACACATTCAAATAATCACTTTATATTAGTAATACTAATTACTCATTTAAAGATTATAAATCTTTTTATTTACCATACAAGGTTAACATTCAAGCTATGTTAAGTTTTAACATAAGCTTATCTTACTTTCCTTCCATCAATTTAATTAGTTAATCATCTTTGCCTCATTTACATTTCTTAGTCAACTTAAAATAAATAAATTGACTAACTTACTTAATTCATATCACATATGCTCAAAGTAATAATAATAATAATAAATAAAAAATTATTCGCAAAAATATACATATATAATCATATAAAATTCTCGGTCCTTACAATGATGACAGGATATTTTTTAAAGAGTAATCGTTATATACAAAATCCTTCTTTGACTCGGTATGGCTACAATATTTATTCATAAGTCTGTTTAGAAGATATATATTTTAAATAAGATATATTAAGAGTTGTTTATGATAACATCTGGATATTTTGATCAGTTAAAATATTTATTTCCGGATATCTTGCTAATAGGCTGCAACTTGATAAGGTTTGTTTGTAACGTTAGTATAGTAATCTGAGATCTTTATGCAACGGTAGATGTATATGGACTATATTTTTTTAGGCTATAAATTGCATGAAGATATCCCACCTTTACTAACGATTTTTTACAGTGCACTAATTATATACTGAAAAAGCTATTTTTAATACTTTGGTGCAATTGAAATCTGCTGCTGTTCTACTATAATTCTAATTATAAATTCAGCATATTTCCGTGGGCTTTAAATCGGTAATATTCTTTTATTAATTGATCATTGCATACATTAGTTGAGTCTTGCATTGTTAAATTGATTATCTGCTTTGATCATTAGACCTCTATATTTGTACTTCTTTGTCTATTGTGTATTTAGACTAAGGAATTGTCTAAAGGAATTTAATCCAAGTGTGGATTGAGAATTGTTTACAAACAGGTTTAAGGAAGCATAGGTGCTTAAGGAGTGCATAGGTGCACATGGAGAACAAGTGCTTAAGGGAATTTAGGAATTCAATTAACCTGCTTTGCAAAAGGTGTCACTTTATAATTGAAAGATATATATATATATATATATATATATATATATATATATATATATATAAAGTGAGTCTCCAATACTAGTTTGTATTGGACGTGGACTAGGCTATTATTATAGAGGGTAATAGCTGAACCACGTAAAAAATCCTGGTATTCATTTATTGCTTGCATTATTTTATCATTATTAAGAAGAAAATTATTTCTTCAAATTGATAACTAAAATTGAATATTTTATAAAATCTATAAATACTTTGTACTTTCATAAGAAATATTCATTTAGCAAGTTATTTTATAAAAACTGCATAGTTCATCAAATTGTGGTTCTTCATCTAGTAAGCTGAATTCATTAATCTGGTAAGCTGAATTCGTCTGTTTAACATAAAATCAAAAATTGGTCATAGTTTGTTCTCACATTTATTCAACCCCCCCTTCTAAGTGTGCCTATTTAAATTTCAGCCAACCAAGGAAGAAGCGAACCAAAAACGTGCCCATTAATGTGTTAAAAGTCCAAATTTGACAACAAAATTGATTAGCACCTTGCAAGCTATTTTTTCATTTGCAAACCACCGAATTGGACTTTGAACGAAGAATGAAAGTTGAAACCCTGGATTTTTTTAATGAATTTAGGCTTTTGAATCACCTAATTTAGAGTAGAGAAGCTCAAGTTATGGCCCAAATACTCCAACTGGTCTGAACAAAAATCCAGTCCAGGCGGGATTCGGATTAGTTCACTTTATCACACTGTTTGGAGGCCCAAATAAACTCGAATTTTTGCCCACCATACATTTTCAGAAATATTGAGAAGTCTACGAAAATCTTTAAGAATAACACATTCTCATTTGGAAATTTAACACCATCCAAATCGTAAGCGAAGCTCTAGAGGTTAATTTGTCCAACCGAGTAATTTCCTAGAATATTCAGCTTCGACGTCTGTTGAAAAATTCGCCGTAACTCTCTCATTCGAGCTCTGATTTGGGCATTTCAAGATATTCCAGAAAGCTAAGAAATTGATCTAGAACTTTCTTTCTTTGAGCATTGAGAGATATGATGAGTGATTTTTAAACCTATAAATTGAGTACATTTGACTTGATGATTTATGAGTTTTCTAGTATTTTCAATTTCTTTTTATGTATTTTTGTGTTTTTTTGAAGGAAATGAAGTTGGAAGCCATTTGGTTGAATTTTAGCTAAATTAGAGCTATTGGGATGCATTTTAGTCAAATTGGAGAAACATTGTAATTTTCAACTTTTAGGAAGATTGACCTCTGGAGCTTCAATAAAGGATTGGATGGTGTTAGATTTTCGGAATGAGAAAATAGTCTTCATGTAGTTATAGAGAACGTCTTAAGCTTTTCAGAAATGTATGGTTTGCAAAAATCCAAGTGTGTTTGGGTCTCCAAACAGTGTGTCAAAATATAGTTAGTTGGAATTAGATTCTTGTTTGGACGTCCGTTGGTAAAATGGCCATAACCTTTTATCCGGGAAGAGTTACGGAAGGAGCCACCAATAAAAATGAAGCTAACGAAATTTTTTACATGGACAGAATGTCGGCGCTGCGGCTTTCAATAAGGTGTGCCGCGGCGCGCAATGGAAAGCTACGACATTCATTTCAAGGGCCGCGACGCTTGACCTGCTGGAGCGGATTTGGACGCGTTTTTTCATGTTTTGACTCCTTATTAGATTTGTTTTATCTAGATATACTAGGGTTTGGACTTATGACTTATAAATACATGATGGGAGGCACATAATGAAGAATCCAATACCCTAACATCCAACTTTAGATCACCAAAACTAAGGTTTCATCAGCCATTAAAAGAGGACATTCAAGAATTACGAGCTTTGAAGACAGAGATTGAAGATCAATTTCGGCAGAGTTTCTTCTTTACTCTTAATATTTATTTCTTGTAATCATATAATGAATTTTGAACTCATGTTGATGTTTTCAATTAGCATTATAAATTAACTTCCTAATTAAGGATTTAATGGAGCCCGATGATAGTTTAATTTAATATTTATTCTCTCTTTTATTTAAATTGATTATGGTTGAATTGTTTATTATATCTTGCATTGGTTGTTATAATTACGTAATTAACAATTATTAGATAAATTTAGATGAAATCTCACAATAGATTCTAAATTAAGATCTGAATATAATAACTTGTGATTAGTAATTCTTGTCAGTAATAAAGATTGTTGATTGAATACTAATTTTGTGGACGGGATAGGAATATACCCGAATACCGCAATCAACGGTTGAAAAATAAATCTTAATGAATTTGTTATTATTGTTTCTCATAAGAGTATAGGGAAATTAATAATAATAGGTATGCTTTATAGTTATTCGAAATATAATTATAATAATTATTAGTGATTTTTCGTTGACAATTCTGAATAATTGATTTAATGAAGAAGGATGATATTAATTAAGTAATTCATCGGGGGAAATTATGTTCTTAATATTTTCTCTAATTTATTGAATTCACCTTTCTTTAGTTATTTCTTATTAGTTAATTCATTTGAGATTTCAATTGTTTAAATAGAATCGAATTGATTAAAAATTAGTATTTGGAATAATTATTTGTTACTATTCCTCGTGGAATCGACAACTCTACTTATCACTTTATTAATTGATTGACCATGTATACTTGCACGTAAATTTGTTGAGGAATAGTTAATAATTATTGTTCCAATATTAGTTTACGTCGATTTGATTTTAGTCTAAACGTTTCTTTTTATTTTTGTTTTAATTTGTTTTTCCAAGATACGCAGGTACAGGAATCTATGGCATTTTATAATGATCAGTGATCTATGGTGAGGATAAATCAGCCGAAGGCAATAGAGATTATTGAAAGCAGTGTATTTTTTGCATTGGCTATACAAATTGAAACGTTGTCTAAGAAGGTGGATGCCTTTGTAGCACAACATAGTCAGAACGCTTTGGTGATTTGTGATGTTTGTCGTGAAATGCATCCAAGCCATCAGTGTAACTTCAATTCCGAAGCAGTACCGTATGATGGCAATTTCGGCGACTACCCCAACGAGTACGTTTACCACAACAATTACAATCAAGATTTGGGGAATCACCCAAAGTATTTGTCGAGCGATAACAATTAAGCTCAAACTTTTGCGTCATGCCAAACATACAAACCATAAGTTTATGATCATGCTTCACCTCAACAGCGAGGGGAGTCAAAATTCGAAGAACTTATGTCTAAGTACAAAGTTGAGAACGAGGAAAGGATGCAAAAGATCAAAAATCAGATGAATCAGTTGATCAACATCTTCACCAATCACCCTCAAGATATTTTACCAATTGACATGGTTTTCGAAAGTGATAGAAGAGCCACTGTATTGCTACAAACTGCCATAGAAAATGACAAAGACGCTGTAATGGAGGAGGAAAAGAGTGAGGAACCGGTATAGAAGGAAATAAAAGATCTTGATTCGAGTAGTTATATAAGAACTCAGATCCATATATTGAGCCCGGTGCCTTCATCAAAGCATAATTAAAGAAAGAAAGCTAGAAGAGCAAGTGCATGAGCACTTGAAATTGTTTGAGAAGCTTCCCGTCATCATCGTGCTTGTGGAATCATGGGAAAAACCACCTACCTCCATGGAGTTCATGGGGATTAGTTTATTTGAAAAGAGAAAGTTAGGCGAATCTGAAGTATTGACTTGGTTGAAAGAGAAGTATACAAATGTTACGTTGGTACCGATGAACGTGTCAATTACTTCTCGATTGGGAATTGGATAAAGAGATTGAAGTAGTCAAGCTGAGACTATAAAACAAGCGCTTATTGGGAGGCAACTAAAGTTTCATTTTTAGTTTTAGTTTTTGTTTTAGGGTTCATAATAGTTAATAGATTTGCATTTTTTGGGATTTAATAAATTTGCTTTTATTCTGTTTTTAGGTTATTCGAGTCCAATTCAAGTGCAGTGCCTTATTCATTCCAATGTGCCTAGAATATTCTTCAGACTTAGCAGATAAGGAGGAAGATTGCTATATTTTCAGGAAAGTCTTCTGCTTTACTTTTTCCTATCTTAGCCATTGAGGACAATGTCTAGCTTGAGTTTGGGGGTGTGTTCTTATTTTATGCGGTACTTATGCGTTTTAGGTTATTAGATTTGTATTTTAGTTAGTATATTTTTAGGATAGTTAAACAATGATTTAATTGAATTTGATTATGGTCGATGAAAAAAATTGTGATTAATTTTTAACTCTTGTGAAATTGAGAAGCATGATAGTTTATATTTTGACTTATTTAGTTGGTTTTATATTTGTTTGTGATCCTTTTATAAAGCACACATATCCATCTGTCTAGCTAGTTAAAAAATGGTTAAATGCTCGTGAAAGATATCATTGATATTTTAGAAAACTTGTTTGAGCATCATTTTAAGTAAAATTTAGCCATTAACATAAGTTTGGGGGATATCTTGGGTTATTAAAATTTTTGAATCTTCCCGAGTTTGAAATATGAATCATATGGTGAGTTGAGATGGAGCGTAAAACGCACTCACTCATAAACACATGCAACGAGATGGAGCGTAAAACGTACTCGTTTAATAGGAAGTGAGATGGAGCATAAAATTCACAAACTAAACAAATAAAGAGGAAAGAAAAGAAAAAGAAGAAAATAAATACTTGGGGAGGGTTCAAGCGTGCTAAAATGTTTCAAATATCCTTTTGATTCTCTAAATTTATGTTTTGCTTCATTAATGGAGATTGACGTGGAAGTAAAGTTTCTAGAGTTGATTTAAAAATCTTTTATGAGTGTTTGATTATATGAGCTTATGCAATTCATATCTGGTTTGAACATTTAGATGCACACACACAAGGGTCATGAACGGTGTGAAATTGATGATTAGGTTGAAATTGTAAGATTTGAATGTTCTTGATATTCTGTTTGAGTTATCGTTTAAAGAAAATTTTTGAAGCTATTGTTCAGATTCATATTAATTCATTGCTTGAGTAGTTGATAGTTAGTTTTACTTTTGAGTTGTTTTGCTTGAGGACAAGCAAATATTCAAGTTTGGGGGTATTGGATGAGTGATTTTTATACCTATAAATTGAGTACATTTGACTTAATGATTTGTGAGTTTTCTAGTATTTTCAATTTCTTTTTATGTGTTTTTGTATTTTTATGTAGTAAATGAAGTTGGAAGCCATTTGGTTGAATTTTAGCTAAATTGGAGCTATTGGGATGTATTTTACTCAAATCGGATAAACATTGCAATTTTCAGCTTTTAGGAAGATTGACCTCTAGAGTTTCAATGGAGGATTAGATGGTGCTAGATTTTCGTAATGAGAAAATGGTCTTCATGTAGTTGTAGAGGATGTCTTAATCTTTTCGAAGAGGTATGGTTTGCAAAAATTCAAGTGCGTTTGGGTCTCCAAACAGTGTGTCAAAATACACTTAGTTGAAGTTGGATTTCTGTTCGGACGTCCGTTAGTAAAATGACCATAACTTTTTATCTGAGAAGACTTACGAGACGAGCCACCTGTCAAAACGAAGCTAACAAAATTTTCTATATGGACCGAATGTCTGCGCTGCGACTGTCAATAAGTTGTACCACGGTGCTCAATGGAAATCCGCGGTATTCATTTTAAGGGCCGCGACGCTTAACCTGCTGGAGCGGATTTTGGCGCGTTTTTGCATGTTTTGACTCCTAATTGGATTTTCTTTCTTTAGATATACTAGGTTTGGACTTATGACTTATAAATACATGATGGGAGGCACATAATGAAGAATCCAATACCCTAAAATCCAACTTTAGATCAACAAAACTAGGGTTTCATCAGCCATTAAAAGAGGACATTCAAGAATTACGAGGTTTGAAGACAGAGATTGAAGATCAATTTCGACAGAGTTTCTTCTTTACTGTTAATCTTTATTTCTTGTAATTAGACAATGAATTTTGAACTCATGTTGATGTTACCAATTAGAAATATTAATTAACTTCCTAATTAAGGATTCAAGGGAACCTGATGATAGTTTAATTTAATATTTATTCTCTCTTTTATTTAAATTGATTATGGTTGAATTTTTTATTATATCTTGAGTTGGTTGTTATAATTGTGTAATTAACAATTATTAGATTGATTTAGATAAAATCTGACGATAGATTCTAAATTAAAACCTAGATATAATAACTTGTGATTAGTAATTATTGTCAGTAATAAGGACTGCTGATTGAATACTAATTTTGTGGACAAGATAGGAATACACCCGAATACCGCAAGCAACTGTTGGAAAATCAATCTTAATGAATTTGTTATTATTGTTTCTCATAGGAATATAGGGAAATTAATAATAATATGTATGCTTTATTGTTATTCGAAAGATAATTATAATAATTATTAGTGATTTTCTGTTGACAAATCTAAATAATTAATTTAATGAAGAAGGATGATATTAATTAAGTGATTCATCGGGGGAAATTGAGTTATTAATATTTTCTCTTATTTATTGAATTCACCTTTCTTTAGTTCTTTCTTTATCAATTAACTCATTTGAGATTTCAATTATTTAAATAGAATCGAATTGATTACAAATTAGTATATGGAATAATTATTTGTTACTATTTCTCGTGGGATCGACAACTCTACTTATCACTTTATTACTTGATTGACCGTGTATACTTGCACGTAAATTACTAGTATAGATTTAGCTCATCAAGATACAAGCTAGATCAAGGACTAAATTGAGCTCTAAGAGGCTACTATGTCAATGATAAATTCTGGACATTGATCCAAGTACCCTCTTATTTCTTTTTCTTATAAAACAAAGTAAAAACACATAAAAGTGGTACAAAGACACATTCTATACCAATATGATAAAAACACATAAAAAGGAATATAAATTACTCAAAAACTCACAAATCATCAAGCTAAAAATACTCAATTTATAGGTATAAAGTCGACTCATCAGCAATTTAATGAAATGTTCTTTAATTGAACTGTTTAGTAAGCTGACTCCTGAAAATGAAGAACCATGATGAGAAACAGGTTAATGTTAATTGTTTGCAAATATGGTGATGGTGGGGGTGATGTTAGCCATGATAAATGATAAAGAATTTAAATTATTTCTGTTTATTCGCATGATTTCACAATTATTGTTCAATTGTTGAAGATTTTAGTCAAATGTTATTTTACTCTTATGGTGTTGTTTATTCAACTGCTTATACTTGCTGGGCAATTAAATGCTCACTCTTACAAAAATTCTAATTTTGCAGCTAGAATCGAAGGACCAGATAGTATGAAAAAGATAAGAGTTAGTAATTACTAAAGCTGAAGAACTAAAGCTTATGTTGTATTGTTTGATTATAATAATGTTGTATTGAATATTAGATGATGTATTAGTAGAGGTCTTTGTACCTGGGATTAGATGTGGACATGTTGTAATAATTTTGTATTACATTCATGTAGTGAGACTATGTTGTATGCGTAGTATCGTGATGCGCCGAAATCTGGTTAAAGGGCAAGACCCAGATTTCGGGGACGTTACAGTTAGTATCAGATCTGATAGGTTATAAACCTTCGGTAAGAGTACTCAGTTTGTCATATTGATAATCGTTAAAATGTTGGTATTACGTTATCGGTATATGTATGGTGAGAAGGTGATTCTTTCCTCATATCTATATTTGATGGTTAAAGGATATTAAGATTATATGCGAGTTCTTGAAACTCATGCTTATGGTAAGTTTGTGACTCATAATCATATAGTATGTTTTGAGCCCCTAAGCGTATGGACAGTCCTTGATTTGTTCTTGGACTACGTATTGCTAGGACAAGGTCCTAAACTCATATTATTGTGGTAAGTTCCTAAACTCATAATGTGTGGTAGGTTTAATGAACTATACTTGGGTATAGGAAGGTTGTAGATTGAAAATTGTGAATTCTCAATATGATGAGCATTGGTGATGTTAGAAATAGATAAAATTATTAAATTGTGTAGAAATGGGAGAAATTGAAGTTGATAAGGCCACATGGATAATTCAAATCTTCTAGCTATGCTAGATTTTGAAATTTATTAAGTTCGTGCTGATAATTGCACTTTTGTGTCTTCAAAAAATGTATGGGGCGGATTATTGGACCAATGATTTTTTAAAAGTACTATTATTCATATGTCTATGCTAATTGTTTTGTCTAGACAAAGACTATTGAAAAATATCAAAATATATTTTATGCAATCATTTACATCGTGGATTATGGTGTATAAATGATAAACGATGGAGTCATCAATGAAGTTTAGCTAGTGTTGGATATGATCATAGGATCGTCAGCCCACTATAGTATGATGTAGTATGAAAAAGTCATAAAATGACGTAATCCTCAACGTACTATATAGACAGTGCAGTATCATGACGTCATAAAATAATTTATATTTTTCTTAAAGTATGAAAAAGTATGCCAGTTGGGTTGGCTAAAATATTTCGATTGATGTTGATGAGTGGGTTTTATACCTACGAATTAGTTATCCTTTGAACTCAATTCTTTGCTATCCTTAGGTGTTTTTAGTATCTATTTACTTGTTTTATGCTTTTGTTGTGCAGGGAACAGTTGTGGACGATCGTGGTGGTTTTTGGCAAGACCAGGGGCAAAAGGGTAATTTCAGCAGGACATGTGACCTCGTCGCGGCGAGCTCCCCAGGCCAATTTCCTCGCCGGGGCGAGCTCTCGCCGGGGCGAGCCTCCAAGGCCAATTTCTTCGCCGGGGCGAGCCCTCGCCGGGGCGAGCTCCCCAGGCTATTTTTCTCGCCGGGGTGAGAGCGCGATTTCTGGTGCGGCTGGCTTTGTCTGTTCTGCTATTGTGGCGCACTAGAGGAGGAATTTCAGGAACGGGAAAATGAGGAGAGAGGGAATTCAGATGAGAAATCATCCAGGGAGTTGGTATTGCATTATTCAAGCTTGGTTACACACATTGAAAAAGCTAGGGTTTGGAGCTAAAAAGAGATGAAGAAAGGAACAAAAGCAAAATTATCATAATTTCATCAACTAAGGAGGCTTGAAGCACGAATTAGGAGGGCAAGGATTAGAGAAGAAGAATCACACCACACCAATTCGAGAATATTATCACAAAAAGGGTGTATCTTCATATGTTTTAGTTCTTCTCTCTTATTTTGTAACTTCAACCATGTACTATACTCAAATTATGATGTTATTGAGATTTGATATGAACTAAACTCTTCATTCTAAGATTGCAATGGAACCCAACTTGTAGTTTAAATTGAATGTTCTCTCTTGATTGGTATTTAGGCATTTTGTGAATTGGAGTTCATAACCTTTGCTTAAGGATTAATTGCTTGGCCCGTAATTACCTTGGTAACTTATATGGAATTGAGAGAGGAAGTATAAGTTGAGACCTAGTTATGAATTCATGTGAAAATTGTATATTCTTTATGGACAATGTATGAGATTATGTGACGTGGGTCTTATGTATTATTCTTGAGGATTGATAATTTGATTGTATTTAGGATAGAAATATACCTAAATACCACATGTATCCTATTGAGAATCCGTGTTTAATGATTTCTATTGTAAAAGTTGGTAATTGATAGAATGGTTAATGAGATTTTTACGTGACATGTGTCTTATTAATTTTTCTTGATATGAGATTCTTGCTAGTGTGTAGAATAGAAATATATCTATACACCACAATAGGAAATACGTATTTGACCATCGAGAGAGGCTTAGACATACTAGTGACTTCTCGGATAACAATTCTTATGTTCTAATTTACTAAACAAGAGAGAGTATGATGTTTAAATGAAGAGTTGGGGGAAATCGTAATCTTAGATCTTTTTATCTTGAATTCTATCCGTGTGTAGTTAAACTTTATTCTCTAAATTATCTTTATTTAGTTATTGATCAACAACAAAACAAATCCTATTATCATTGTTTAAATTAGATTGATTTTTCATGCGATTGATATTTGGTAATTATTTAGTATAATTCCTCGTGGGTTCGACACTCTACTTATCATATATTACTTGTGGACCGCGTATACTTGCGTGTGTTTTATTGATTGCGAAATCAAGCAACAAGTTTTTGGCGCCGTTGCCGGGCAATTATTTTACAATAATTTTACCAATATTGATTATAGTCGAATTGATCTTAATTTAGACTTGTTTTTAATTTTTATTTACTTGATTGTGTAGGTATCCTTGATTTGTATGCGCCGATCACAAAGTCTTGAGTTATTTCCTTACGATCCCGAAATCGAGAGAAATACCCGAAGACTAAGAAGAGAAAGAATCAGGGATTCTAACAATCAAGAAACCATGGCGGCAGAGGAACAAAAAGCATTGAAAGACTATGTAACGCCGCAGATTAGTGATCTACAGTCTAGTATCATAAGACCGGCAATAACTGCAACTGCCTTTGAAATTAGACCGGGAACAATACAAATGGTGCAAAATTCGTTACAGTTTGGGGGTTTGCCCAATGACAACCCTAATGAGCATTTGTTGAGTTTTATTGAGATATGTGATACTTTCAAATTTGTTGGGGTAACGGATGATGCTTTGAGACTTAGACTTTTCCCGTTCACTTTGAGAGACAAAGCTAAGAGTTGGCTTCACTCATTGCCACCGGGGTCCATCACTACATGGTCAGACTTAGCATAGAAATTTTTGGCAAAGTTCTTCCCTCCTGCAAAGTCTGCTAGATTGAGAAATGAAATTGCAACCTTTGAGCAACATCATGGGGAGTTATTGTATGAGACATGGGAAAGATTTAAAGATTTGCTTCGAAGATGCCCGCATCATGGATTCCTCCCATGGATGCAATTGAATACCTTCTACAGCGGATTGGGATCTCACAATCGGTCTTGTATAGATGCAGCAACTGGGGGATCTCTCATGGCTAAGAATTATGGGGAAGCAATTGAGTTATTGGAGGTCATGACTGCAAATAACTACCAGTGGCCAACTTCTAGAATGAGCCAACCAAAGGTAGCCGGAGTATTAGAGGTGGATGCCATCACGTCCTTAGCAGCTCAGATGGCGGCAATGTCAAAGAAGCTTGATTCCTTAACAGATTCCAAAGTGCAGCAGGTAGCTATTATTTGTGAATTATGTGCAGGAACACATGCCAATGACCAATGTCCATTTGACCACGAGGCAGTTCAGTTTGTAAGTAGCTACCAGAGACCGCCAAATCAGTACCAAAACACTTACAATGCTGGAAATAGGAACCATCCTGACTTTTCATGGAGCAACAATCAAAATTTTCAGCAAGCTCCTAAACCACATCATCCACCAGGGTTCCAAAATCAGCCTCAACAACATCATGCAGCTCAAACCTCACAACCACAACCAGAGAGAAAATCAGATTTTGAGGAGTTGATATTGAAACACATGGCTAACCAGGATATCTTGATAAAAAACCAAGCAGCAGCACTTAAAGCTTTGGAAAATCAAATTGGGCAGATGGCTAGTTCCATGTCAAATAGACCTCAGGGATCTCTTCCTAGTAACACAGAGACTAATCCAAGAAGAGATGGGAAAGAGGAATGTCAGGCAGTAACTCTCAGAAGTGGTAAACAAACCTTACAGGAGCCCGAATTGCAAAAGGGGGCAGCCCACTTAAGCTCTCCTCCGGACTTGGACAATGCTGATTTTTTTAAGGAAGTGGACAGCAGTGTACCGCCTGAGTCAGAGCAGAGAGATACCACAGATAAACCTAGTGTTGAGCCTACTCCAAAAGTGTATCCACCAGTACCTTTCCCTCAGAGATTGCAGAAACAGAAGTTAGATAAACAGTTTGCTAAATTCCTGGAGGTCTTCAAGAAGCTACAAATTAATATTCCTTTTGCAGAGGCCTTAGAACAGATGCCTAGTTATGCCAAATTTATGAAAGGAATCCTATCTAGGAAGAAAAGGCTAAATGACTTTGAGACGGTGGCTTTGACAGAAGAATGTAGTGCCGTGCTGCAAAGAAAGCTACCTCCCAAGTTGAAAGATCCAGGCAGCTTCACTATACCGTGTACTATTGGTAGCCTTTCTTTCAACAAATGTTTGTGTGACTTGGGTGCTAGTATTAATCTCATGCCATTATCCGTGTATACTCAGTTGGGATTACCTGCACCAAAGCCTACAAACATTTCTCTTCAGCTTGCCGATAGGTCGGTTACATACCCAAGGGGAATTGTTGAAGACATTCTTGTTAAGGTGGATAAGTTCATCTTCCCGGCTGATTTTATCATCTTAGATTATGAGGAAGATAAAAACATTCCTATTATTCTGGGGAGACCATTTTTAGCCACCGGGAGAACCTTAATCGATGTGCAAAAGGGAGAGCTCACTATGAGGGTACAGGATCAAGAAGTCACCTTCAATGTATTTAAGGCCATGAAGTTTCCTTCGGATGAGGAAGAATGTTTTCAGGTGGATGTGATCGAGCAAGCTGTGAATGACGAGTTTCTGAATGTGTTAAACAATGATCCTTTAGAAACGGCACTTCTGGGAGAGTTTGACATGGAAGATCCAGATTTGGTTGAATATCTACAGATTTTGGATACAGTGCCACGGGGAAGCAAGTTTCCAATCCCGTTTGAATCTCTTGAGCATGCTGAGAATGCTACAGATCGGTTGAAACCATCCCTTGAGACACCTCCAACACTTGAGCTAAAACCTTTGCCTAACCATCTCAGGTATGCATATTTAGGTGATTCAGCTACTTTACCTGTTATTATTGCATCTGTGCTTAACGAGTTTCAGGAAAGCAAGCTGTTGCGGGTTCTTAGGGAGTACAAATCTGCCATTGGATGGACCATCACCGACATCAAGGGAATAAGCCCATCTTATTGTATGCACAAAATCTTGATGGAAGATGATAGTAAGCCAACTGTGGAACATCAAAGGAGGCTCAACCCAATCATGAAAGAAGTGGTAAAGAAAGAGATTTTGAAATGGTTAGATGCTGGAATAATTTATCCTATTTCTGACAGTGCTTGGGTGAGCCCAGTTCAGTGTGTACCCAAGAAAGGGGGTATGACAGTCGTGGCCAATGAAAATAATGAGTTAATTCCGACAAGGACAGTGACCGGGTGGAGGGTGTGCATGGATTACAGGAGACTTAACAAAGCGACCCGAAAGGATCACTTTCCATTACCCTTCATTGATCAAATGTTGGATAGACTAGTTGGGCATAAGTACTATTGCTTGTTGGATGGATATTCAGGGTATAATCAGATTGCTATTGCTCCAGAAGATCAAGAAAAGACTACCTTCACATGCCCATTTGGCACTTTTGCTTTTAGAAGGGTCTCATTCGGATTGTGTAATGCACCGGCCACTTTTCAAAGGTGCATGATGGCAATTTTCTCAGATTTGGTGGAACACAGTGTAGAAGTTTTCATGGATGACTTTTCAGTGTTTGGTGATTCATTTGATAATTGCTTGGAAAATCTAGTTCTAATACTGAAGAGATGTGTGGAAACTAATCTAGTGCTCAACTGGGAAAAATGTCACTTCATGGTGTAAGAGGGGATAGTACTTGGGCATAAAGTGTCATCCAAGGGTCTTGAGGTGGATAGAGCAAAACTTGAAACAATTGAAAATTTACCTCCACCAACCTCAGTGAAGGGCATTCGCAGCTTTCTGGGACATGCGGGGTTCTACCGAAGATTCATTAAGGACTTTTCTAAGATCACTAAGCTTTTATGCAGTCTACTAGAGAAATATGTGCCATTCAAGTTTGATGAGGAGTGTTTGATGGCATTTGAGCTACTAAAGAAGAAATTAACCACTGCACCAGTGATAGTTGCTCCGGATTGGGCAAAACCCTTCGAGTTGATGTGTGATGCCAGTGATTATGCGGTGGGGGCTGTTTTGGGACAGCGCAAGGAGAAGGTTTTTCATGCCATTTACTACGCTAGCAAAACCTTAACTGATGCACAGCTCAACTACACCACTACCGAGAAGGAGTTGCTTGCAGTAGTTTATGCCTTTGACAAGTTTCGATCTTACTTGATTGGAACAAGGGTGGTAGTATTCACGGATCATTCAGCTATTCGGTATCTAATTGCAAAGAAAGATGCTAAACCGAGATTGATTAGATGGATCCTATTGCTACACAAGGGAGTTTGACTTGGAGATTCGGGACAGAAAGGGAACTGAAAACCAAGTAGCCGACCATCTGTCTAGATTGGAGAATCCGGGGCATGATAAGGAAGATAAAGTGCTAATCAATGAGTCATTCCCGGATGAACAGCTGTTTGTGGTTCAAGGTGAAATTCCATGGTATGCTGATTTTGCTAACTACTTGGTTAGTAATACACTCCCCCCAGACTTGTCGTGGCAGCAAAAGAAAAAGTTTCTTCATGACGTTAATAGGTATATGTGGGATGAGCCCTATTTGTTCAAACATTGTGTGGACCAAATGATTCGAAGGTGTGTTCCACAGAGCGAGGTCGAGAGCATTCTCCATCACTGTCATGATTCGTTATATGGAGGACACTACGGAGGTGAGAAAACAGCCACTAAGGTGTTGCAAGCAGGGTTCTTTTGGCCAACATTGTTCAAAGATGCTCATCAGTCTGTGCTAAAATGCGATAGATGTCAACAGATGGGTAACATTTCTAAAAGGCATGAAATGCCTTTAAACATGATCCTGGAGGTTGAAGTCTTTGATGTTTGGGGTATAGACTTCATGGGGCCATTCCCGCCTTCTTTCAACAATCTATACATTCTCTTGGCAGTAGATTATGTATCTAAATGGGTGGAGGCAGCCGCATTTCCCACTAATGATTCCAAGGTAGTGCTGAAATTCCTTCACAAGAATATCTTCACAAGATTCGGTACTCCAAGGGCTATGAACAGTGATGAAGGGAGTCACTTCTGCAATAAGCACTTTGCTGCCCTTTTGGGAAAATATGGGGTCACTCATAGAATTGCTACTGCATATCACCCCCAGACCAATGGACAAGCTGAGGTTTCTAACAGAGAAGTGAAGAAAATTCTGGAAAAGATAGTCAATCCCACCAGAAAAGATTGGTCGACAAAGCTAGATGATGCATTGTGGGCGTACAGAACGGCTTTTAAAACACCCATTGGTATGTCACCATATCAGCTAGTCTATGGCAAGGCATGCCATCTCCCGGTTGAACTTGAGCATAAGGCGTTCTGGGCCATAAGAAAGATGAATTTTGATCTCACAGCTGCAGGCGAGAAAAGACTCCTCCAACTTAATGAACTTGATGAGTTCCGAATGCAAGCTTATGAGAACTCAAAGTTGTACAAGGAGAAAGTTAAAAGATGGCATGACAAGAAGATCATTGACAGGAAATTTGAGCCTGGCCAAGCAGTATTGCTATACAACTCTAGATTGAGACTTTTTCCAGGAAAGCTCAAGTCACGTTGGTCGGGGCCTTTCATTATCAAGCACGCATTTCCTCACGGGGCTGTGGAAGTCTATGGTGATAATCCGGAGGAGACGTTCAAAGTTAACGGGCAGCGTCTTAAGCATTATTGGGGTGGCGGCTTCGCTCGCCAAAAGACCTCGATCACTTTAGCCGATCAACCTTGAAATTGATGAAATGTCGGGCCGAGGACTCAAAACCAAGCGCTCGGTGGGAGGCAACCCACCATCTTCCGTATCCTTTTATGATTCAGTTGTGTGTCTTAATTATTGCATTTTCCATGTTAGTTAGTTTTTAAGTTTTTCATATTTAGTATATTGTGTGTTAGTTTTGGATTTTTAGCACCGAGTCACTTTTGAGGGTCATTTTTGGCCCATTGTTTCTAATGTATGTTTTGTAGGTTGCAGGGATACAGGGAGTTGATATTAGGCATGGTCCCTGGATGAAAATTTCAAAAATCAAATTTTTGCTTCAGCAGGGGGGCTCGCCGCGGCGAGGTTTTTATACTTGGAATCTCTCGCCCCGGCGAGAGCTCGCCCCGGCGAGAAAAACATAAGGGAAACTCTCGCCCCGGCGAGAGACACGGAATTGCAGAACCTAAAAAACTCCCTCCCGTTCGAACCTGCTCCATTCTCTTTCACTCCCATTCTTCTGCAACCTGATAGTCCTCCCCCAAAACGACCCAAGCACTCGAAATCCAACCCTAGCCACATCCCACTCTCGATTTCAACTAATCTAAGGATTGAGCAACCCTTTTTCACACGAAATCCACTTCCAATTTGGGTTTTCAATCAATTCCACCATTACAGTCACCATCATCAACACCATTCGAATTAGGTCAATTAGTTGGAAGAATTGGGGCTGGGATTCGGTCTCATTACATCTCAGTGAGGATTCAAGCTGCAATTTTGGGAATTCAAGCTGGCACTTCCTCCTTCTTCACACCCACCAACTGACAGAAGCCAGGTACTTGAGGATTTTGTGACTTCCTGCAGTTTTCGCGCTTCTAGTTGTAATTATTGTTGAGATTGCATCTGGATAGTCAGTAGTTAAAAATTGATTTCAGTGAATATTAATCTGGGATTGTCAAGTGTTCATATTTTGAACTGTAACTTTTCTGCAAATTGTTGAATTGGTTGATATTGAGTACCCAGTTGAGTTTGTGTTGGCTCAACTGGAGGATTGGGAATATATTCTGTGCATATTGAGTATTCTTGCAGGAAATTTTGGTTTGTGAAAAATTCAAGTTTGGGGGAATTTCTGTTTATCAGTGAGTTGAAATCAGTGTTTGGGACTGTTTTGAAAAAAAGGAATTTCTGCTTTTTTGCTACCATGCCGCCTAAGAGATCTCGTACTGAGGGATCCTCCTCCGCACCACCCAGGCAATATGACCACAGTATATTTATTAGTGTCGAGGCAGCAGACAGATTTGATGACTTCATCACGGGTAAAGCTCTAACTCCCGAGCGAGGACTCAGGCCTGAGAGAGGGGTTGATGGAGAGATTTGGGAGCAGATTGATGAGAGGGTGTGGGACACTTTCACCCACTACCCCGACCCAGCAGTGGTTCCTGTGGTACAGGAGTTCTATGCCAACGCTCAGGACAGGCAGCCTTTTGAGGCCATAGTCAGGGGGATGAGGGTACCGTTCAGCGCACAGGCAATTAATCACTACTACAACTTGGTGCCTCCTGCATTATGCCAGTACACAGAGTTCATTCGCTCGTAGCCTGATTTTGACAAGATTGTAACTGAGTTGTGCAAACCAGGTACCACATGGATCACTAGGCGAGATAGAGGTGCTTCTCTCTTCCCCAGCAAGGACCTCAGCCTGTATGGAAAGATTTGGTACGCCTTCCTGAGTGCCAAGCTCATGCCTTCCCAGCACGTGAGCGATGTTTCGAAGGAGAAGGCAGCGTTATTATACGCTATTGTTATGGATTTCTCGATTGATGTAGGGAACATCATCGAGGGTAGTATCCGCCGGCTTCTGAGGGGTAATGTTCAGGGCGGACTACCTCACCCCTCCCTCATTTGTGGACTGTGCAGACAGGCGGGGGTGCAGTGGCGAGATGATGAGGTAACACAGCAGCCATCACAGCTTCTCGACCACAGGCTGATTACGAGGTACAAGGTTTGGGATGGAGCCGAGTCGCATCCTCGTGGCCGAGGCTTTATTATTGAGGCTACTTCCGAGGAGGAGGAGGAGGATACTCAGCTGCATGCCGGTTCATCACGGCCTAAGGCAAAATTCAGCACTCAAATCCGCAGCCTCCAGTTACTTATTGACAGTCGAGCTAAGAGGCTAGAGAGGAGGCTAAAGAGGCAGAATCAGCGCATTGCAGAGAGGCAGGAGCACATGTGGAACTTCACCACTAGTTTCAGCGCGGTTCTAGCAGCACAGTACCCGAGTGCACCTCCACTTCCTTTCCCCGTGCCTACACCGCTGCCGCCTTTCCCACCATCCGACTCTGACGTCGAGGAGGTGGAGGATGACCCCGCCGAGTGATATCATAGGGAAGTCCTCAGTTCTTCATGTCTTTATCTTTTCTACAATGAGGACATTGTTATTTCCAAGTTTGGGGGTGTTTAAAGCTTTTAGTTTTAAGTTATAGTATTTTAGTATGCTGCATTTAGTTGTAGTTTTGCATGCACGTAGTATGTTTCAAACTTATGTTATAATTAAGCATTTATAATATCATCAAAATGACTTTTCTTGCTTTTAATGATTATTTCTGTTCTTGTCATTTGTGTGATGATTATTGTACATATTCATCGTCAGATCTAAAAAAAAAAAAATTGCATTTAGAAAGCTTTTGAGCAGCGCACTTAAGGAGAGCCGATGATGACATGGATAAATTTTTTTTTATGATATTCAACACTTTGGATCCAAATTGCTATATTAGAAATGTTAGCTCGTGCCTAATTTTCTTAAATTTTTAACCCTTTGAGTTACTAATGCACATATTAGTGTTGTTGAGTACGTGAGATTGTATGTTCAAATCTTTGAAACTGTTATTGCTCATTAAAAGATATGATAGTTTAAAAAAAAAAAATTTAACTTCTATGCTTATTTAATGCTTCGATGTCTGTCTTGATGCTGGTTATAATTGAAAAATGAAATATAGACAGATATGAGCAAATCTAGACTGTTTTATCTTTGTGGCCGGTGTCATTCGAACAAGTAAGCCCTTTGGAGTGTTCTACGCTTGGTGCCCTAAGACCATCTGGTTTGGGAGTCATCGGTGGAAAGTTTGCTACATGGGTGACATTGAAGAGCCTAATAAAGATAGACATTGCACAGATCTAGATGTAAATAAAACTATCATCGAGATGGAGCGTAAAACGCACTCGGTGATTGTGATAGAATATAGTTAATAGTGTGAAATAAAAGCTAGTGAGTATGTGAGATACTAGTAGTGGTACTCAACTATTTTTTTTTGAGCACTATAGTTCTTAGATCGAATTGTGATCATTGCGTACTCTGTCTTTCTGACCACACACACACTTAAGGGTTAATCATTTGGCGAAATTTGGTGCGTGTCTCATTTCTGATAGTCCTACAGTTGTGTTGTTGTTGTTTATTTGTTTCTGATTGTTGAGGCTTGATTTCCTTATCTTGGCTGCTCTAGGCTTATAGTTCATGCATTTGCATTCATTTAATTAGTTGCATTGTGTATTTTTCATCTCCGTTGTTTTGGCTTGAGGACAAGCAAAGTCTTAAGTTTGGGGGTATTTGATGAGTGGGTTTTATACCTACGAATTAGTTATCCTTTGAACTCAATTCTTTGCTATCCTTAGGTGTTTTTAGTATCTATTTATTTGTTTTATGCTTTTGTTGTGCAGGGAACAGTTGTGGACGATCGTGGTGGTTTTTGGCAAGACCAGGGGCAAAAGGGTAATTTCAGCAGGACATGTGACCTCGCCGCGGCGAGCTCCCCACGCCAATTTCCTCGCCGGGGCGAGCTCTCGCCAGGGCGAGCCTCCAAGGCCAATTTCTTCGCCGGGGCGAGCCCTCGCCGGGGCGAGCTCCCCAGGCTGTTTTTCTCGCCGGGGCGAGAGCGCGATTTCTGGTGCGGCTGGCTTTGTCTGTTCTGCTATTGTGGCGCACTAGAGGAGGAATTTCAGGAACGGGAAAATGAGGAGAGAGGGAATTCAGATGAGAAATCATCCAGGGAGTTGGTATTGCATTATTCAAGCTTGGTTACACACATTGAAAAAGCTAGGGTTTGGAGCTAAAAAGAGAAGAAGAAAGGAACAAAAGTAAAATTATCAGAATTTCATCAACTAAGGAGGCTTGAAGCACGAATTAGGAGGGCAAGGATTAGAGAAGAAGAATCACACCACACCAATTCGAGAATATTATCACAAAAAGGGTGTATCTTCATATGTTTTAGTTCTTCTCTCTTATTTTGTAACTTCAACCATGTACTATACTCAAATTATGATGTTATTGAGATTTGTTATGAACTAAACTCTTCATTCTAAGATTGCAATGGAACCCAACTTGTAGTTTAAATTGAATGCTCTCTCTTGATTGGTATTTAGGCATTTTGTGAATTGGAGTTCATAACCTTTGCTTAAGGATTAATTGCTTGGCCCGTAATTACCTTGGTAACTTATATGGAATTGAGAGAGGAAGTATAAGTTGAGACCTAGTTATGAATTCATGTGAAAATTGGATATTCTTTATGGACAATGTATGAGATTATGTGACGTGGGTCTTATGTATTATTCTTGAGGATTGATAATTGTATTGTATTTAGGATAGAAATATACCTAAATACCACATGTATCCTATTGAGAATCCGTGTTTAATGATTTCTATTGTGAAAGTTGGTAATTGATAGAATGGTTAATGAGATTTTTACGTGACATGTGTCTTATTAATTTTTCTTGATATGAGATTCTTGCTAGTGTGTAGAATAGAAATATATCTATACACCACAATAGGAAATACGTATTTGACCATCGAGAGAGGCTTAGACATACTAGTGACTTCTCGGATAACAATTCTTATGTTCTAATTTACTAAACAAGAGAGAGTATGATGTTTAAATGAAGAGTTGGGGGAAATCGTAATCTTAGATCTTTTTATCTTGAATTCTATCCGTGTGTAGTTAAACTTTATTCTCTAAATTATCTTTATTTAGTTATTGATCAACAACAAAACAAATCTTATTATCATTGTTTAAATTAGATTGATTTTTCATGCGATTGATATTTGGTAATTATTTAGTATAATTCCTCGTGGGTTCGACACTCTACTTATCATATATTACTTGTGGACCGCGTATACTTGCGCGTGTTTTATTGATTGCGAAATCAAGCAACAGATGTCTGAACTGTTGATATAAGTCTAAGCTATTTGATTTGGCTAGACGAATGTTGAAATATGTTTATGAAATTCAAGCATTATTTGAGAATTTATGTGATGCCCCCAAATTCGGGTACCAAAACCCTGAACTTGGTGCTCACGATCAACAACATCCAAACACCTTTAAGCAATTCATGATAACTAAATGCGGAATAAATAATCATATATTGATCATTTAGAAAGGTTTACACATGGGTCCCAATGTCTCTAACCTTAATTAATACATCACAAAGTTTAGAATATAACTATCGTAGTTTGAAATACAAAAGGGGCCGGAGCCTATACACACAAAAAAGGACGGCGTGCCCATCTGAAGCTTAATACTTCACCTTCTCCTTGCCCTTGTCTCTGCTCGAACACTCGGGCTTAACTGTAATATTTTCATGATATAGCAAGGGTGAGAAACGAGTTTGCTCAGCAAGTTTTACATGAATGAGTGGGATATATCATGAATGAATATGAATAACAGTAGCATAGGTTAACAATTTTGACAAGTGAAGAAACAAGCGAACAATATAATCAAAGTTCAAACAAAGAAATGAAGATTGATTATTTACTGCTAACAGTCCAAGATAGACTATAAACACACGTTAAGGCATCAACCACATTGTTTGATCCTTATTAAGCTACTAATTAGAGAGTATGTACTCAAGGGGATCAGCCTCTTGTACCTATAGATATGCATACCATTTAACTCTACTCTGTATCGTCTTTCAGATACTTGTGTTATTCCCCATCATGGGGTTGTTCATCTCAGTCTAAGAATCCATCCCAACAATAGGTTTGGATAGCTTTTCAAAGAATTATCATGCATATGCCTAGCCGAGCAAATGGCCTAAACTTCTATTCGGACAGTTCATGAATAGCAGAAACCTTAAATAATAGTATAGTCCAATGATAGGACCGAATTCAAATGCACTGGGTGCGAATACCAATGATATCGATGTGGAATAATTTTAAAACAATTAAACCACTTAGCACATAATTGAGAATTAGAATTCAACTTACTCGGAAGAACTTGAAATTTATTAAGAACATAATATCAGAACCATCATACGATACGAAGGGGTATGTAGGTTCGGGATTTTAATAAGAAGCGTAAGGTTAGAAACTTGTTCAATTCAAAGAGGGTCAGGAACTTGCTATCAATAATACTAGTACAACGATAATATATTTGCACAAGTTGGTAGAAGTCAAGGGAACTTGCTTCATAAATAATTTGAGTTAGGATAAGAAACTTGACCAACACAAGGATTAGACAATCGTTAGGAAACTTGCATGATCTATTACTTACAATGCTACGCTACGCTTCTGTTCAAGAGGTACCTTACATAATATGATTCCTTCTCTGATTAGACATAGATATGCAGTAATAACATATTTAATAAATAAATATGAGCGACTCGCACTATCTATCCCATGGACCACTCCAATACTCTATTGTCTGATAGGGCAGTTCTACGATCGGTAAGGAGGTAGTACCATCGGCAGAAGCCATTTTACATAGGCCGAGGGGTTGGACCATCTTACTCAACGGATGTCGAACGGGCTATAGGGTCCCATCGGGATTCAAAAACAGTTCAACGTACACCTTCAATGCTCCTCGGCCACACGTGCGACCTCGAAAACCTTTTCCATCTCTTCTACCCACGACTAAGCTGCGATCAGATCTAAGGTTCCTCGGAACTCCAGAGGTCCTACTAATTTAAAGTCCTTGAAGCTAGCCAAGTATTGAGTTGACTGCTCCACTGCAGGTGGGGGTCTGCTCTACATGGCCTCGGCCAACATATCGACATAAGCTCTCATCAGGTCGGTTTAACCCTGAATGTTATTAACCAACTCTTCGATCCTCTAATTTCGTAGCTGTCTTTTCGGCAGCATAATTAACGCTTCGGTTTTGAGTTCTTATGCAACACTTTATTGACGTAAACAATTTAAGGTATAAGCATCTATCAAACACGTTAGAATTAAAATAGGCAACTTCATTTATATTCATATACCACTGTTTTAGTACAATATGACCTAACAAGTGGAATACTTTTATAAATGTTAAAGGCACAACCTTTCAACTGCTATATATCCCCAAATGAACAAAAGTAGAGATTCACAACATACTACCCCTCTAATTAGAATAGTTGACGGGGTTCTAACACTATCCATGCATACAACCTCGCACAAGGATTCATAACAAAAGGTGCCCCTAGTATGGACAAAAGTGGAACCTACTGCGCCTAACTTATCACATCAATCAGCGCCGAACCGATCGGCTAGTCTGACCTTCCTCGGTGGAATATCCCTGGTCTCTCAGGCTCCCGACGGCGAGATCCAATGCAATGCCTAAGGACTCAATCCGAACTGCCCTGACCTGGACTTCTCTCTCTACTTGATCTACCCTTCTAGCAGACCGAACCCATGCTTCCACTACGCGGATCTTGTCTATTATCTCCCAATTGAAATCGGCCTTCATGGCCTCGAGCACCACCTTTAGTTCTACCAGCTCTAATTCTGCCTATTCCTTCTTCTCTTTTAGTTCAGTATTTTGGGCGACTAGCTGATGAAGTAGTGGCCCTATATGTTGGGCTGAAGTTATATAACCTTCCAGTTTTACCTTCAACCCTTTCACCTCGTCTTCCAACCGATAAGCTATCTCCTTATATTGATCCTCCATACTCTGATGGGTCACATTCTGCTCTTCCATGTCTCGGACTCTCTCTTCTAGCTCTGAGTTCCTATCGGCCAGTTGATCTACTAAATAGTTCTCAGTTGGAATCTCATCGGGCGAAAGATAATCCTCCCCCTCTACTATTTCTTCGGCGACGATGTGGTCCTCCCCGAACTCATCTTTGGCATCGTGACTACCCGATCTCATCACCCTACCTCTGACAGGTTCTTCAGACTCGACTAAATAGTCCTCATCCTCTTCGGGTTCAGACTCTACTGGTGCAACGGGTGCATAACCAACTAACTGCTCGGTGTGCACTGGGGTGTCTATGAACACCTCTTCCTCAACAACACGACTCGGCTCTCCTAACTCAGCCATTCTATAATCAACACAAAGAACAACATCAGTCTAATAGTACAACGATAAAATATATCCATTGATTAAATGAATTTATATTTTATCATGCATAGCATCGACCCAATGAAGTTTCCATAACTCATCACCAAACTCATAAGACTCATTGAATCTTCTCGATCTAAGCCCTAGCGTACTCAATACAAGTTTAATACTAAGGTTATGACCTAGGTTTCACATTCCTAAAGTTTATAACCTACAACTTTGATACCAACCTGTGACGCCCCCAAATTTGGGTACCAAAACCCTAAACTTGGTGCTCACAATCAACAACATCCAAACACCTTCAAGCAATACATGATAACTAAATGCGGAATAAATAATCATATATTGATCATTTAGAAAGGTTTACATATGGGTCCCAATGTCTCTAACCTTAATTAATACATCACAAAGTTTAGAATATAACTATCGTAGTTCAAAATACAAAAGGGGTCGGAGCCTATACACACAAAATAAAGGACGGCGTGCCCATCGAAGCCTAATACTTCACCTACTCCTTGCCCTTGTCTCTGCTCGAACACTCGGGCTTAACTGTAATATTTTCATGATATAGCAAGGGTGAGCAACGAGTTTGCTCAGCAAGTTTTACATGAATGAGTGGGATATATCATGAATGAATATGAATAACAGTAGCATAGGTTAACAATTTCAACAAGTGAAGAAACCAGCGAACAATATAATCAAAGTTCAAACAAAGAAATGAAGATTGATTATTTACTGCCAACAGTCCAAGATAGACTATGAACACACGTTAAGGCATCAACCACATGGTTTGATCCTTATTAAGCTACCAACTAGAGAGTATGTACTCAAGGGGATCAACCTCTTGTACCTATGGATATGCATACCATTTAACTCTACTCTGTATCGTCTTTCAGATATTTAAGCTAATCCTCATCACGTGGTTGTTCATCTCAGTCTAAGAATTCATCCCAACAATAGGTTTGGATAGCTTTTCAAAGAATTATCATGCATATGCCTAGCCGAACAAGTGACTTAGACTTCTCTTCGGACAATTCATGAATAGCAGAACCTTAAATAATAGTACAGTCTAATGATAGGACCGAATTCAAATGCACTGGGTGCAAATACCAATGATATCTATGTGGAATAATTTTAAAGCAATTAAACCACTTAGCACATAATTGAGAATTAGAATTCAAATTAATCGGAAGAACTTGCAATTTATTAGGTACATAATATCAGAACCTTCACATAATATCAGAACTTGCAATTTATTAGAAACTTGTTCAATTCAAAGATGGTCAGGAACTTAATATTAATATTACTAGCACAACGATAATATATTTGCACAAGTTGGTGGAAGTCAAGGGAACTAACTTCATAAATAATTTGAGTTAGGATAGAAAACTTGACTAACACAAGGATTAGACAAGCGTTAGGAAACTTGCCTGATCTACTGGTTACAATACTACGCTACGCTTCTGTTCAAGAGGTACCCTACAGAACATGATTCCTTCTATGATTAGACATAGATATGCAGTAACAACATATTTAATAAATAAATATGAACGACTCACACTATCTATCCCATGGACTACTCCAATACTCTACTGTCTGATAGGACAGTTCCACGATCGGTAAGGAGGTAGTACCATCGGCGGAAGCCATTTTACATAGGCCGAGGGGTTCGACCATCTTACTTAACGGATGCCAAATGGGCTATAGTGTTCCATCGGGATTCAGAAACAGTTTAAGGTACACCCATTAGCAGACTCGGGATAGTATAATGTCTTACCGACCCTCTGCCAACAAGACTTCAGCTTCGGCTCTAGGTCAGAATCGTTCCTAGGTCGGGGATCCCCTTCGGGAAGCCAGAGGTCTGAGACTCATTGTTATTTTAAGACTTCGGTTTCAGGGTTCTGACTTGGGAAGTCGAATCCGAGCCTTACGGGTTCAGCATCGGGGTTCAGTATTAAACTAAACCCGGAGTAAAGGCTACGGTCTTTGGGTTCGGCTACAGATTCCTCTACGGGAATCATCTTATGGTCTGGTGGAACAGTCCTTTGGTCAATAAATGGTCCGACCAATCCACTATACAATTACTTCGGGTCTGGCCGACCCTTCTGCCGACAAAATCTAGACTTCGGCTCCAGCTCCATTTCGAGGATCAGGAATCTCTTCGGGGTCGGACGTGATTTGGGCTTGTCTTTTGTGACGCCCCCAAATTCAGGTCTCCAAAAACCCGGATCCGGTCATCACGATCCAATACAAACATTCACCTCTAACAACATATGGTAACTAAAATGCGGAATATAATAAACATACGTTGTTCATTACAAAGGTGTTACTAGTCCCAGAATACAAAAACCTTAAACACTTACACAAATCCATACCCTAAATAAAAGTTAGGGTTTAAATTACATTAACAGTAATTAACTATACGTAAATTTAAAATCTGCTACATGAAGCCTATTACTTCATCTTTTCTTTTCCTTTGTTCTTCCCTGACGTCTCGGGTTTAGCTGCAATAAAGTCATGATATAGCAAGAATGAGCAACGAGTTTTCTCAGCAAGTTTAAAGTACAACAATAAGGATATATCATGATGAAGGGAATATAGAAGGAGAATTCAGTAATTATCAGAAGCAATAACAATAAATGCTTTTAGAACAATTGATAGTCAAGTAGACTTTGAACAATAACTTCCAAAGGAGTCAATAGCTAGTTGACCCTCTGGTTACTGGCTACAGAATAAGTACTTGAGGGGATCAGCCTCGCGTACGCTATGTGTATGCATAACATTTAACTCTACTATTTGTACCTTATTTACGGTACATGGGGTACTCCCTTATAATAAAAGGGGTGTTCATTCAGTCTAAGAATCCTTACCATTGATTGGTTCAGATAGCTTTTATAAATTCTTACATACGTGCCTGACCGAGACAAGGGTTCAGACTTAATCATGAATAGTTCGTGAATTTCAGAACTTAAATAATTATACGAATTCAAATGCACAAGTGTGAATGCCAATGAATACATAGATGTGGAATAATTTTAAAAGTAATTAGACCACTTAAGACATGCTTGGAGATGAGATTCATGCTTAAAGAATAACTTGCAATAATATATACCTTTTGCACGAATTAAAAATAATGCATAAGGTTTAAAAATATTGCTCAATGTAAAAGTTGGGTAAGATAGAACTTGCATTCAATATACTGAAAGAATGAAGTTAGGGAACTTGCCTGTTTGCTCAGCTACAATTAAATCTTAGCTTTAATTAATTGACCTTGGGTAACCTATCAGTTGATAAAGTCGGTTTATCCATTAGCATTGCATACTGTATATCGGTATACTCACTTATGCTATTTATTTAGCAGAATAAACATTTCGCATTCCTTTATTAACTCCATTATCATTAAATTACTAATCAATATCGTGCTGGTCAGAAATTACTTAATGACCCTCAATTATTATCTCAATAACTAATCATGCTTATTGGATAATCAACTTAGCAATATTTAGCAACCCGAGTGATTATTTACAACTCTAAATAATAAACTGATTATTGCAGTACTAGCTAACAGTGGCAACAAGTAAATAGGTTATTTAATATTCATTCATACTTAGCTATTATTCCCTTTCAAGAGAATTTACGAAATCATTTCCCTTATTTAACATTAACCAGAAAATTAATGTATCACTCTACCCATACTTAATTGTTAATAAGAATTAAGTTCTTATTATCTTTATTTAAATGAGAAATAATAATTAATTTACTTTACTCACACTAAAACATTAATAACAATCAAATATTTAATATCTTTATTTATTAATCAATAATAAATAATTATTTTATCAACTCATTCATACTAAATTATTATTTAATACTAGTTGAGTAGTAATTAAATATTAGTTGTCGACGCCGGGATTTCTCTTCGTGGGTCCTTTTTTAGTCTTTTCCAAATTTTAGCCTCTTGATTAAATGACTTTTTGGAAAAGGTCGGCATTAATGTCGACGGGGTTTTGAAAAGTTGTTTTTATGATGAGCCAATTAACCAGAGTCGCCAGTTGGTATATTTGAAATGGATGTACCAACTCATCCGAGTTATCGTTTTTTTATAAATCGCTGGCTCATATGTGACTCCGAATTAATTGGTCTGCGAACCGAGATCCATAGAGTTCGGGGGCTTGCTTAAGCGAGGGGAAGGTGTTAGGCACCCCCCGACTTCCGTGAAACACGGTTACCGCAATCTTGATACTTTCCTATCCTTTGATTCATGAAATGTGTATACGTGCGGGGGTGTGTGTGTGTGTGTGTGTGCTTATGTGAATATCGTGGTGAGGTGAAACATTTGGCTTTTGTGAAAAATCGTGTCTTGTTAATACGAGAGAGCTCCTCTATTCGTGCGAAAGGTTGGATTTTACTTGTCAAAAGCTATGAGATTTTTATTAGGCGTTGTTTTGGCAAAACAAGAATCTTTTAAACCTTTGTCAAAATAGGAATCGAAATCTATACATTGCTTTCATAAAATGATGGGCAATTTCTAGGATATCTTTAACCCTATGCACAAAGGTCTAATAAAACATTTCATTCATTCATAAAAGCCATTTTTGGTGATGGTTGAAAATGGTTTCCTTTGGCCTTCTCGTTTAGTAGGAATCGACATTTATTAACACTTCCGATTTTTAACCTCGTGATTCTAATAACCTAGCTTGTTTGATTTTAATAAAAAATCTTCATCGTTTAATCCTTGAAATCATTTTTTGTGTCACAAAATCTAATCAAGCATAAACACGCGTCAGGGCTATTCACGGGCATGTAAGCCATCAAAATATCCCCGAACGCCAACAATCACATATTTCACTACTACGGGGCCTTAAACCCGATTCTCGCCTTGGCGTCGTTTTAAGGCCCGACGATTACATGTTACAAAACGAGCACCTTGAATCTATTACATACATCAAAACGTCCATCATCGGATTTGAACCACGAGGTCGCGTTCCTAGGCTCACACGAGATTACGACATACCCACGAAATGAATGCTACATAACTAACCAACCCGGATTTATCTAATACACCATGATATCCGAAAATGACAATCTAAATAAATTACACCCAATAAATTATCACAAACAAGCTAGAAATTTCATCAAATGGATATCCTTGGGTTATTCTACCAATAATCCCTAATCCATGATTGTTCAACAAGATACATGAAAGTTACATCTAATTTACCCAATTAATATGATATGAATTGCTAAAACAAATAGAAATTTTCACCTTGCAATTGATCTCAAATGGATGTGAACTTGTGTATTTGAATAGGATAAGGAGTGTATTTGATACAATCAAAATCAAAAGAATTAAATTCTCTCTTTTTTTTCTCTTTTCTTCCTATTTGATTGCAAAATTTCTCTCTTTTTCCCCTCTATTTCCGTGCTCTTGCTGCTGAAATCTCCTTCTTCTTCCCCAAACTTTCAACTTCTTCCACTCCTTGTATGCTGAGCGAAAATGAGCTGAAATAGGCTGGCCAGAGCCAGCCGCCTGCCTTCCACTCACCCCGATTTCGAGTTCCGTGTTTCGAGTTCCGTGTTTTCAAAAGGCGCACTATTTGGCCGCAGATCAATCCGCGGCTGGACGGTTTGACTTTCTCGTTTTCCGTGCCACGTCTCGATTTTCGTGCCGTAATGTCGGTTTTCGCTGACAGGTTCGTATTCTGCAGTCCGGGAATTTCCGGGAGACGTGCCACCTCATTCGGGGATGTCTGTTCCGGATGGCCTTATTGTCACGTCAGCTATGGTTGCCAAACATTGCGGTGGTGTCGGGCGCTCGCACTTGTGCCCATTCCTTTGCTCCCGCAAGCCGGTTCAATTGACGATTTTGCCCTCCTGTCATGGTTAGTACAAGGAACGCAAAATTTGGGTGTCTACAGCTGCCCCTCTTTATCATGTTCATGCAATGCTTAATGAAATGAACAGGATAAAGAATAGACACTCGATGCATGAATGACAATGCACAAGGATGACAATGGATACGTGATGCAACACATATGATTTATGATGCAACGCAAGATGCCATTGATCCAAAACATTCAGAAAAGGGTGTCGAGGCTGATGATCGTCTCGTCGGGGCCGGGTATCGTCGTCGGTCACCCATCTCGTAACTCCCGGTTATCGTCGCCGGTTGGTTATCTTGTCGGAGCCAGTTTTCGTCGCCGGACATCCATCTCGTAATCGCCGGTTATCGTCGCCGGTCGATTGTCTCGTCGGGGCCGGGTATCGTCGCCGGTCACCCTCACCCATCTCGTAACCCCCGGTTATCGTCGCCGGTTGGTTATCTTTTCGGAGCCTGTTTTCTTCGCCGGACATCCATCTCGTAATCGCCGGTTATCGTCGCCGGTCGATTGTTTTGTCGGGGCCGGGTATCGTTGCCGGTTACCCATCTCGTAACCCTTGGTTATCGTCGCCGGTTGGTTATATTGTCGGAGCCGGTTTTCGTCGCCAGACATCTATCTCGTAATCGCCGGTTATCGTCGCCGGTCGATTGTCTTGTCGGGGCCGGGTATCGTCGCCGGTCACCCATCTCGTAACCCCCGGTTATCGTCGCCGGTTGGTTATCTCGTCGGAGCCGGTTTTCGTCGCCGGACATCCGTCTCGTAATCGCCGGTTATCGTCGCCGGTTATCGTCGCCGGTCGATTGTCTTGTCGGGGCCGGGTATCGTCGCCGGTCACCCATCTCGTAACCCTCAGTTATCGTCGCCGGTTGGTTATCTTGTCGGAGCCGGTTTTCGTCGCCGGACATCCGTCTCGTAATCGCCGGTTATCGTCGCCGGTCGAATGTCTTGTCGGGGCCGGGTATCGTCGCCGGTCACCCATCTCGTAACCCCCGGTTATTGTCGCCGGTTGGTTATCTTGTCGGAGCCGGTTTTCGTCGCCGGACATCCGTCTCGTAATCGCCGGTTATCGTCGCCGGTCAATTGTCTTGTCGGGGTCGGGTATCGTCGCCGGTCACCCATCTCGTAACCCCCGGTTATCGTCGCCGGTTGGTTATCTTGTCGGAGCCGGTTTTCGTCGCCAGACATCCGTCTCGTAATCGCCGGTTATCGTCGCCGGTCGATTGTCTTGTCGGGGCCGGGTATCGTCGCCGGTCACCCATCTCGTAATTCATTTTCACTAGACACATCAAACAGTTGAAAGGGAACCAAGGGGACCCACCAGGGCCAGCCGCAGATGGATCTGCGGCCAGCCGCAGATTGATCTGCGGCCAAGATCGGGTTCTTAGGCGGCTCGCCACTTCCAGATCTGTCACTTTCAACTTCGTACCCCACATAGATTCCTGCGATTTTGCTCGTTTGCAAGGATCCTTTGTCGAGTTTCCCAACTTTTCTGCAAAAACTGCTCCGGTAGGATCGTTCTACGCGCTACAGGTAACACTTTGACCGTTCACTTTTCAATTTCGTCAATGTTTTGCTATACATTTGGCTATTTACATGCTATAGATAGAAGATGTATGCTTTACAATGCTATATTATGTATGATCATATATACATGCTATGTATCAACTGTGTGAGTCCTATTTTATGCTCATGATGCGGTCCCACATACTGTTATTCCTTTTCTGCAAGAAAATCATGCATTACATGCTGTAATTACATTTATGAATGCAATTTTGATCTGTTTGAGGCTTGGATTGATGGAAAACATGTTTGGCTTATGCCTGGGATGTCCATTTTACAAACGGAACTCTGTCGATTTTTTTTTAATGCACATACCATAAACATGCATCATGTTGCATTAATTATATGATGAGGGTAGGAATTTAGAATATTCGTGACATAATTCAAAAGGGAACTTACCTTCCTCCTTGCCTGTTCTGCTCCAGCTATGGATCCCGATGCTCATAGTAGCTCCTCCGTGTCACGGACCTCGGGTGTTCGCCGCCGTAGAGCTGCACCTGCTCCTATTCCTCCTCGGACCCGTCAGGCTCGTCGCTTGGCGGAGGCTGTCATCCGTCCCGATCATCCGGACGTTGAGGAGGTTGTCCCTCCGGAGGTCGCGGCAGAGGGGCCATCCTCCAGCACACCGGCTCCATCTACTCATCAGGCTTCTTCTGGCGCCCCTGTGCAGATACCCGATCTTCTGGGTCGGGATCTCAGTCGACACCCCTCAGCATCTCTCGTGGCTAACGAGGTATATCCAATTCTATTCTGATTTTATTCTCAATTTCTCAATTCTCCTTTTATCCGGACTGACCCCTTGGTGATTGCCCCAGGTACCCGAGTTTACCCAGCCGAGGGGCAACTGGTTCAACATCTACTCCCTCTACACGGCTCTGCACAGCGACTACCGGGCGATGGTGGATTCTTGGGGCTTCCGTCACTTCTTCACTATCATCCCCCGGCAGTACCCCTGGGGTTACATGAGGGCCTTATCCGAGCGCTGGTTCCACCAGACGCAGTCTCTTCACCTTCTTGACTGCGAGGTTGTGATGACCCCATGGGACTGGAGGTACATTACGGGCATAGAGTTTACCGGGTCCCGCGTTCCTCTAGATCTCGACATCACTCCTGCGGAGGTCCGAGCTTTATTGGGCTTTGCAGCCGAGGACCGGGTCTTTAAGGCCCATAGTATTCGATCCGGTGCCTTGGCTGTTGATGCTATCGGGGGTCTCTACGCGCTGCCCATTCCAGCGGATCAGGGTACTCGGGATATTCTGCTCCGACGCCTGTTCCTGACCATCATAAGGGGTTGTTTCCTGGGGAACAACTCCTCCACCATTCATTTCAGCGTCGTGGGAGCGGTCAGAGACGTGGACCGCATCAGTGACTATGACTGGGGGTCATTCACCTTTGCCTATTTCCTCCACGGTATGCGTCTACGCTCGGAGGGCCAGACAGATGCTTGGCTCGGATTTTATCACTTCCTGCTGGTGAGGTTTCTCTTTCCCTCTTCTTATTGGACTTTCCTTCATTTATTTCCCTTTTCTGCATTTATAGGTTACTCATTCTTTTCACTGTTTCTGTTCGCAGTTCTGGGCCTACGAGCGTCTCCCATGTCTGAGGCCTGTCACCACTCTTGGCTTGGACACCTATCCCCGGGGTCGGCGATGGCATCATAGCACCCTGGAGGAGGTCCCGGTATCTGGCAGCTTTGCACACTGCCGCATCCAGCTGGAGCTGATCACGGCTGTAGGGGTCGTCTGGAGGCCTTATCTTTCTGAGCATCTGGATGTGGGGTTTATAGATGGGCATCCTACCGGCCCGGAGTTTGCACTTTCCACCCGTCGCCTCACTTTGCAGAGTGTTGGAGGATGGGTTATGTACCTGGGGGAGCGCGCCTTCAGATGCGTTACAGGAGAGATCCGCATCCCGCACTCCCTTCCTTTCACTACTTCCTGGCCGCTGGATTCTCAGCCTTCAGAGATCATGCTTGCAGGGGAGGACGGCCGGATGCTTTCGACGGGTCCCAGTACCAGTGATGCCTTCCGTACTTGGTGGGTGCCCCGCACCATCGGTCCTCAGACCCGGGCCACATTCTTCCTCGGGGATATGGTCCCCGGCTCGGTGATGATGACTGACTGGGCAGCCTGCGTTCGGACTCCCACTCATGCCGAGCAGAATGCCACCCTGACCCGTCAGGTAGACCAGCTATCTCTATATCTTCGGGTGCTGGGCCGGACTCCAGAGGATGCTTATGTCTACGATCCTGACGGTGCGGGTTATGATGCGGGCCCGAGCTCATCTGATGCCACAGCGCAGCCATATATTCCTGACATGAACTTTGGGCCTCCGACCTCGACGACCCCCAGGGGATCAGTTTGAGGATCCCGCCTTTATCGATGAGATTGATTTTATTTAGATCAGGATAGGATAGGGCTTTTGTACCTGTACCTGCTTGGACTTATTTTTCATTTTATGCACTATGTATTGAACTCATTTATTTATTCATGCACAATATTTCTCTTTTATCTCTATGAACTTCATTTGCTTTATTATTAACTGTATGATGCATGCTTTTCTTATTTATGAAATAGAAAACGACCCCTGTACAGTCTTTTGATACTATTTTTCCACAGATGCCGTGGTACGTTTGGATTTCATTCCTTCCACAGGGTTGGTTGGCAGTTTCCTCCGCTGGTTGGACAGTTTATTACCGGCCGACAGGGTCATCGCAGATGGTCTTTTGGGCCATTCTTGGTCCTTATTAACCTTTCAGGTGCCAGTGGGCTTTGTGGAGGGTATTCTGAGCTATTGGGTGCCTGCCCGTCAGGTGTTCAGGTTAGGGATGGTAGAGCTGACCCCCACCCTCGAGGAGTATGCTCGCTTCACCGGCTTGCCTTTGGATAGACCTTGTGCAAGGGTCACGACTGGTTCCATGCGCCGTCAGTTCTTGACCTTTACCGGTTTGCGGAGGGCTGTCTTGTTACCGGTGATCACATCAGACCATATGGTTCCCCTTCAGTTCTTGATTGACCGATTTGGTTCACCTGACAGTTTTCGTCTTTTCCTCGGCGATTTTTCTGTATCTAAGGAGCGCTGGGGCGCTTCAAGAGTAGACGTTCTGATGGCCTGTGTCGTCACAGTTTTATACTTGGCCGCAGGACCTGATCAGTTGGACATGCGAGTTGTCGCGGCTGTTCGAGCCCTTCAGGAGGATTACACCATTCTTCCCATGATTTTGGCGGATACCTATATGTCAGCTTCATACTGTCAATCCTTCCGAGGCAGGGTATTCAGAGGGAGTTCGACCTTATTGTATATGTGGTTCATGAGTTATCTTAGTCCCATCGGCCATTTCCGTCGCCAAGGGTTTTGCTTCAGCCATGACATAACCACGGAGTTTTCGTTTCGTCCCGTGAGCTGTACTGATGTGGCCTCCTGGACATCATTTTTGTCTGTCATTGAGGATCCCTTTCATCTATTGGTCTACTCGGGCTATTGCTCCTTTATGAGCTTCTTGACTCACGTGCCCACCCTGGATTTCATCCCTATTGCTGGCTTGAGGGATGTGACGACTTATCATCCCTTGGCGGTTATGGGGCAGTTTGATCAGACACAGGATTTACACCCCTTCGCGGGTGCAGCCGCCTATCGATTCCTTATATCATCCCAGACAAAGAGGGAACTATTGCGGGTATACGACCTTTGGTCTCGCAGGATCTCCGCCGAATATAGTGAGAGCTGTCACATCCAGACATTTGCTTACGTGCAGTGGTTGCGCGGAGACTTGGATCCGGCTGGTTTGAGTCAGACTGGGGCCTTTGATGACTCTGGAGTGATTTTCCCAGAGGGTACCACAGACCACCCCGTCTCAGCTGATTCTGCCCCAAGTTGGGCTACTGAGGATACCCGACTCTGCCTGGCCCTGATTACTGCTAAGGCCGAGAGGGATGCCGCTGTTGTCGAGAGAGATGATGCCATTCGGGCTAGAGACGCTGCCATTGCTGACAGAGAGGCCATTGTACTTCAGACCAGGGCAGTTGTAGATGCTCATTTTGGGACTGTCAGCCGAGCCACTGCTTTACTGGATCATATTGATATGGTGGGGCAGCAGATTGCAGGAGATGCTGATGCTTCAGATCTATCCACCACCTTGTCCATCCTGCTTCAGCTAGTTTTAGATTTGTAGATTATTTTATTTCCTGCATAGACTATGTTAGTTTCATCAGTTATCAAAAGAGAAATCTTGTAATAAAATGACTTATATATATAGACATGCATTTAAATTTAGTCATTTTCCCTTTTGTCGTATCATTGCTTTTCATTAGATCCCCATTTTATCCAGTTGACCATGATTTTGACATTTCGCCTTCTTTCTCTTCTCAAGTCTTGATGGAGATTTGACAGATATTGCCGCACACCTTTTGATTTCATCGGATTGAATCTCAGATTTTGGATAACTGTTTGGTTGGATCAGGGTTATGTCCCTTGGGATGAAGCTGGTTAGGCAGCTGGTTTTGGGAAGGTTTTGAGGGTGTAGGAAGGTTCTATCTGGCTATTGAAAATTGGTTTTGGTTAGGGAAATGATTATTTTTTAAGGGATCGGACCGCGCCATGATGGCTGCCTACGTACCCCCACAAGTTGGGAGATCAGGTCCTACGTAGTTCGCTCTCAAAGGAAAAAAGGACCTGATGATTCAAGCATAGAACCGCTTCACCGAGTCAGAATTGAGGGGTTGTGGAAATACCTCACCATCCATTTCTTGCAATATGAGGGCTCCTCCGAATAGCACCTTCTTAATTGTGACACCCCCAAATCCGGGTTTCCTAACCTCGAATTCGGTGTTCACGATTCTCAACAACAAACATACTTTCTAACTAATGCGGAATAATAAACATACATTGTTTATCGAAATAGTAATAAAGTCTTACAATCATGGTCCCAAGGTTCTTTAACCTTAACTTAAAACATACCCTTAATACAATAAGAGTTCACATAGCCAAATAATATTTAAGATAAACTAGTACATAAGCCATATCAGGCAATTACTCTTGCACCTTCCCTTTTCCTTTGTCCCCTTTAGACGTTTCTGCCTTAGCTGAAATAAAGATCATGATATAGCAAGGGTAAGCAACTAGTTTGCTTAGCAAGTTTATACACAAGGGAGATATATCATGAATAGAAGGAAATTTCGCTTTCAATGTTCAACAACAGTATAAAATTATGAAGAAACATGAATTAATAGTTGACAATTGAATATTCGAATAATTGAATGACAATTACTGAGTGGTTGGAAATAACCATAGACATTTGCCAAGGTTCTCAGCATTTAAACTGGACCTCTTAAAAAGTTTTGGTAATCAAGGGGATCAGCCTTTCATACCCCGTGATTTATGCATAAACACTTAATAAACCAGCATTGATATCATGCCTTAATCAAATTTATCCTTTTCTCAGCCAAGAGTTCTTACCATAACAATTTAATAAGAACAGCTTTTAAAATACCTTTGATTCAACAAATTTAGACATGATTGATCTAGCTGATACAAATAGCATAGATCTATCTCATAAACAGTTCATGCTTGAAAGAACTTTAATCTAATTCACAGTTCAATAATAATAGAATAGGAATTCAATTGCACAAGGTGCGAATCTCAATAATCAGTGTAGATGTGAATAATCAACAATAATTATTCACTAACATGCTTCGAAAATAATAACTCGAGTTTGAGTTAGGGAACTTGCCTGTTTGCTCAGCTACAAATAATTCTAGCTTTAACTAATTGGCCTTGAAGGACCTAACATTGATAAAGTCGATCTATCAATTAGTATTGTGTAGTTGTATATCGATACGCTTACGTATGCTATTTATTTAACAATTAAGCAAATCACATAGCACACATAAGTTAATAAACTATCGTAAATCCTATAAGACACTTAATATTATCAATCCTGATAATATTTAATTCACATCTTGGTATTATTAGTCCACTAATAACACTTTTAGTCGTTTACTAATGTTATTAACATCTTAATAATATTTTAATCATCCAATAATACTTTAATCTAATATTATTAATCTCTTAATAATATTTTAATTCTCATATCATTAATAATATTTGAATCTAATATTATTAGCCATTTTAATAATATTTTAATTATTTATTAATGCTTAAAACAAATATTATTACCCATTCAATAATATTTCCATGAAGTTTTAATCTTAATACTTCTTTGTTTACTTAAAAAATATCGAATTCTTATATTATAATTATCATAGTAATATTTTAATAAGTTATTAGGCGAATGAACAATTTATTCTAATTGTTTTACCCTTTATTAAACAACTCCTTTACTACCCATAAAAGGTCATAAATATTATTTCTCATTAAATATTACCAAAATACCCCTCAATAGTCAGAATATATAATATTAGGAGTATCCAAGCTTAAAAATCACATTTTCCTTATTTATGACATCATTTAACCATTTATTTTCTTTTAAGCATAACTATAATATTATTATGAAAAATAGCAAACAAGTTCGAAAAATTATTATCTTTTGGATCTGGACAATATATGACCCAACAATAATTTATAAATTTTTCTGGAATTTTAGAAAATGATTTACTATATTTAAAGTACTCAAAACCTCCGAATCTTGTTACATTTTTCATAAATCGAGTTTTGCTCACAAAATTCTGATATTTTCAGAGTACACTCTCATAATCTATATAAACATACTGTAAAAATTTCATATTTTTCCTAGGTATACACAGTGAGTAATCCGGGTAAGAATATTTAGGAGTCCTTCACGGTAAAAGCCATTATACACAAACCACACATCGAAACGTGTTCGTTCTTTTTCCTACTTGTAGATAACTTCTTAAGGTACCTCTGTGATTTTTCCCAGATTTTTAAAAGAGAAATAACTAGCCGAAACAACCTTTGGAAAAACGAGGACAGCAAGCTTTTAGGGTTTTAAAGCTTTAAGTTTATAGCTGGACTGTTTTGGGAAAATAGCCCCCAAGGCTTCAAAAATTATTGGATTTGTGTTCTACCACTTGGGTTTACTAGCTAACTCATGTATCTAGCACCCTCCTTTGACGGATCATAAATCCAAGTTGTAAAACTTGAGTTACACAAGATTTAGTGGAAGGAAAAACTAGGGTTTCACCCCTAGGAGAACATATGCTCACTTTCTTCCTTTAAATCTTTGATCTAACACTCAAGATACTTAGTTCCATACATGATGATATGTAGAACTAGGGTATCTTGGGTATTAGTTCATAACCCCATCAAAACTTGCTATCTTACTATAATACCAAATAGAAGAATGAAATGAAGATTTAGGTTATACCTTGTTTTAGTAGCAACCTTCCTTGATCTACCAAAGTAAGATATGAACTTAGGGTGCACTAATCAAGCTAGCACCACTTTCCTTCCCCTCAAAAACCAAACCCCTCTCTCTCTTTGTATTTTGCTAGCTTGGGAGAAAAATAGAAGAAGAAGAATAGGAGAAAAATGAAGAGAAAATGAAGTGTGGTGATTCAAGAATGTATCTTGCAATATAGTTAGATACAACTAGGAGTATAACTAATATCCCCCATATCTTTGTTGTCCATTGGATAAAAGGCTTACTAATTGAATAATAGTAAGGTACCTCTACCTTTTGTCATCATGGGGCTAGTGAGAGCTTTGTGTCACTAGGGTGGCTAGTTGACATCTTAGGAGGCTACTTGACAACTTAGGAGGCTACTTGACATCTTATGTAGCTATGTGACATCTTAGATAGCTACTTGACATCTTAGGTAGCTATGTGACATCTTAGGTAGCTATTTGATATCTTAGGTAGCTATGCCATCAAGTCTACAATTCAACTTCCAACACAAGCTAGATAATACTTTAATTAAAATTTGAAAAACCAACTTGTTCTTTCTCTCTCTATGGTCTACGGCATATGAGAGATTTTTGTCCCAAAATGATGTCCCAAATATACCACCATTAAATTAATTAGTGCTACATCTTTAAATTACCAAGTGGGCTAGGTTTTGGGAAATACCTCAAATAAACTTTGGGCTTAGAATTAAATGATTGGGCTAATGAAACCAAACCTATTTAAATGCAATATAGGGTCCTTTTAATTTAACCCAATGATAGCTCATTTAATATGCCACACAATTAATACCCAAATCCATGATTAATATAAATAATTAGGCTAGGTTCATTAATGAAGTAACTTAGTCACTTAGTAAATAAATTACTAAATTGACTATTAATATTATTATTATTATCCAATTTGGACCATATCTCATTAACAACTACTTTCATTAATTAACCCACACACTTTATTTACTAACTATATTCAATTTACTTGAATACTTAATTTAGTAAATACCTTGTCAACTTTATGGATATAAAGCCTTAGGGTTTGCTCACTAGTTTAAATATACTACTAGTGATTCCCTTAACACAAATTTATATCAGTAAATCACATAGTCACATAATCCACCAATACACCCAAACGTTTAAGTAAGAACACAAAGTTAACTCATTAAAATTAAAATTATATTTAATTAATAATGACGTTCAAAATTCAAGGGCATTACATTAATCACAAATGGCCCTTCCCAGTTCGGGGCGAACTTCCCCTTGGCTTCGTCTTGACAAGGCATGACTCTTTTTAGCACCAAATCATTTTCCTTGAACTTTCGAGGTCTTATCCTTTTGTCGTATGATCGAGAGATCCTTTGTTGATACAACTGACCGTGCCAGACAGCAGCCACCCTTCTTTCATCGACTAGGGCCAATTGGTTGTATCGGCTTTGCATCCAGTCCTCCTCACTTATCTGAGCATCGATCACTATTCTGAGGGACGCCATTTCAACCTCAATTTGCAGAACGGCCTCCATTCCATACACCAAAGCGTAAGGGGTGGCCCCTGTAGAAGTACGCGTTGATGTTCGGTATGCCAGCAGGGTGAGGGGTAACAAATCCGGCCATCCCTGATGATTAGCAGACATTTTGGCCATGATCTTCTTGATGTTTTTGTTGGCAGCCTCCACTGCCCCATTCATCTTAGGACGGTAAATGACGGAATTGAGGTGCTTGATCTTGAATTGGTCACATAGTCCCTTCATGAGGGCGTTGTTTAAATTCTTGGCATTGTCGGAGACCAAAACCTCAGGTTTCCCGTATCGACAAATGACATTATTCCTGATGAAACCGACAATGACCTCTTGAGTTACTTTGGGGAAAGAAGCTGCCTCTACCCATTTGGTGAAGTAATCGATCATGACGAAAATGAATCGGTGTCCGTTGCTTGCCTTGGGCTCTATTGGTCCGATTACATCCATTCCCCACATTGAAAATGGCCACGGGGAGGTCATACAGTGCAGCTCATTGGGAGGCGTATGGATCACATTACCGTGCGCCTGGCATTGATAACACCGTTTGACATGATCATCGCAATCGGCTTTTAGCGTTAACCAATAATGCCCGGTCCTCAAGATCTTTTTGGCCAGCATCGGTCCACTCATATGTGGCCCACACACTCCACCATGTATTTCATTCATAATCTTTCGGGCCTGTGTTTCATCTACGCACTGCAACAGTCCCAAACCAGCATCCCTCTTGTAGAGTGAATCCCCGCTCAGATAAAATTTCATCGCCATCTTTTGAATTCTCATCCTCTCAGTTCGACTCACCTGGTCGGGAATGGACCTATCTCTCAGATATTCCCTTATGTCGTGATACCAGGGCTGCCTTGGCAACACCACCTCGTCTGATAACACTGCCACCTGTTCCTCATATGCCGGGGCATTCTGTACGACGATCTCAATCTGTGGACTGTCCCTATTCTTGATTACGTGGATTAAGGAAGCCAGAGTTGCCAATGCATCAGCAAAATCATTCTGTCCCCGAGGAATATGGCGAAAAGCGATATCTTCGAACTCTTGCATCAGCTGGGTAACACAACGATGGTATGGAAGTAACCGAAGCTCTTTAGTGTTGTACACCCCGATCGCTTGTCTGATTACCAATTCTGAATCCCCAAACACTGCTAGCCTCTTCACTCCCATGTCGCGGGCCAAGCGGAGTCCCAAGATACATCCCTCGTATTCGGCGGTGTTGTTCGAATTGCTGAAACGCAGTTTAGTGGCCACAGGGTATTGTTCTCCGGTGATAGAGACTAGGACCGCTCCGGCTCCTGCCCCCTCGGCATTCATGGCACCATCAAAATACAGCTTCCAGAACTGTCCCTCGTCATCACATTTCTCGCGTGATACCCAAAATATATCTTCGCCAGGAAGAGGAGTTTTCAAGGGCTCCATCCCTCCTGACGGGGTTTCTGCCAACTGATCTGCAATTCCCTGCCCTTTCATGGCCTTCTGAGTCACGTACACCATGTCGAACTATTGTAAGATTAACTGCCATCTTGACAACCGACAATTCAGCATGGGCCTTTCAAAAATATATTTCAGGGGATCCATTCTTGATATCAGGTACGTCGTATGCCCATGGAGGTAGTGCTGTAATCTCCCTGCGGCCCAGGCCAGAGCACAACAGGTCTTCTCGATGGGAGTGTAATTTTGTTCACATTGGCTAAATCTTTTGCTGAGGTAATAGATGGCCTGCTCTTTACCTGCCTCATTCTTTTGTCCCAGCATACATCCCATCGTGATGGCATTGACCGATATATACATAAACAGAGGGATCCCATCCTTCGGGGGTACCAGCACTGGTGCCTCCGTCAGCTGCTTTTTAATGGTTTGAAAAGCCTTCTGACATTGCCCATTCCACTCCTGGGAAGCCCCCTTTCTTAACAGTTTGAAAATGGGCTCACATGTAGTCGTCAAGTGGGATATAAAACGACTGATAAAGTTTATCCTCCCGAGGAATCCTCTTATCTCCTTCTCTATGTGAGGCACCGGCATATCCACAATGGCCTTAATCTTTGCTGGATCCAACTCAATGCCCAGATCACTAACCAGGAATCCCAAGAGCTTACCCGACTGCACTCCGAAAGCACACTTGGCCGGATTGAGTTTTAAATTATACTTTCTGAGCCGATCGAATAGCTTTTTGAGATGGGTTATATGGTCAGATTCTACCTTCGATTTCACAATAATGTCATCTACGTAGACTTCTATCTCCTTGTGCATCATATCGTGGAACAGGGCCATCATGGCTCTCTGATAAGTAGCCCCCGCATTTGTGAGCCCAAAAGCCAATCGTCTGTAGCAGAAAGTGCCCCAAGGGGTGATGAATGCGGTCTTTTCCCGATCTTCTTCCGCCACCATTATCTGATGATATCCCGCGAAGCAATCCACAAAAGAGTACATTTCGTACTGGGCTGTGTTATCCACCAGGATGTGTATGAAAGGCACCAGGAAGTTATCCTTGAGCCTAGCCTTGTTTAGATCTCTGTAGTCTACACATACCCTCACCTTTCCTCCAGGCTTAGCCACTGGGACTACATTGGATAGCCATTCCGGATAAGTGGACACCATAATGATTCCCACCCTGAACTGCTTGATGATCTCTTCCTTTACTTTTAAGCTCCATTCCGGTTTCAACTTTCTTAATTTTTGCTTGACAGGCCTGAAACCCTCCTTGATGGGTAATCGGTGTACCACAATGTCGGTGGACAATCCGATCATATCCTCATGAGACCAGGCAAAGACATCCTCATATTGTTTTAGCAACTCAGTCATTTCAACTTTTTGGCTAGGGGTAAGGTCCGTCCCTATCTTGAGTTCTTTTGGCTTGTCAGGGGTTCCAATGTCAATGGTGACGGTTTGGTCCAAGTTGGGTTTGGGTTTATCCTCGACCCATCCTTTGATCTCGTCAGGCGCGTCGTCGTAATCTGTCTCGTCTTGTTCAATGCCCATTAAATCGAAATCCAGCTCAATGTCAAAATCATAATCATCATTCAAATTTGAAAGACCGTTTGTTAGGAAAGGATTACTCAAATTGGTACACCTGACATGAAACAAAATACTTGTCATATATAAATCATTTTCCACGACGATCGCATTTTCAAATAACACGAAGAAACGACATAATTATGCAGAAATAAAACAACAACAAAAATAAAACTTCTTCATTCCCCCATCCTCTGGGGTCTACCACCCTGACGACGGGTTTTACCCTTGTTTGGATATCACTGGTTTCAAGGTCCAATTGTCGACGGTCAAGTCCGATGAAATGCGCTGGATAAAAGGGGGCCTCACATCGGACACTTCCCCGATGATTACGGATACGTCGCCTGAGTCCTCCTTCCGGTCCTCTTCGGGAATAATTAGCCCTGCCCAATCGATGACAGGCACAACTTGTTGGGCTCCCGGTGGTGTGATAATATTCGTCCCCTCCCTACTGCTTGTTGATTGTCCGGGGATATAGCACTTGGTTTCAAACTCCTTCGCGACCTCTTACAGGAAACTTTCCCTCCGGGCCGACTCCTTACGTGCGGGGGTTAACTCTTCATTCCCTGCCCCAATCACAGGCTCGCTGATCCCCTGTTCATTGTCGACTTTGGTCACTGGACTGCCAGCTAGTCGAATTGGAGCCGCATCCCGACGGTGTCTCCGTGCTACGCCCTCATGGTATCCCAACCCTGCTTTGCCTATCTGCTATGGTAGGTGGATGGGCTCGGTGATTCCCTGACTGTTCCTTCCTAACCCCTGTCCAGGCTGGAAGTTCATTTTTTTCATTTCCTTTGCCACAAAGGTAAGTTCGGGAGAGACCCTAGGTTTCACAGCTGGAGCTCCCAGGCATCTATAGTGGGGAGTGCTAATCTCCAGTGCTTGAAAGCTGGCAGGTGCCGCTGACTCATCCACATTGATCACTGGTAGGCCACTCCTGGGAGGAGAAGGGTCATCACATTCGGCTGAGATTGTTACCAGATTCCCATCGATGATCAGCTTGATTTGTTGGTGGAGCGTGGAAGGAACTGCCCCGGCCATGTGTATCCACGGCCTCCCCAATAACATGTTATAACTGGCTACAATATCTAGGACCTGGAAAGATATATCAAAAGTACATGGTCCTATCTCCACCGGCAACTCGATTTCTCCCATTGTATCCCTCCGGGAACCATCGAAAGCTCGTACCACCACATGACTGGCCCGTAGGCGCTTGGGATTGATGTTCATCTTCTGCAAGGTACTGAGGGGACAGATATTCAATGTCGATCCTCTATCAATCAGCACCCCATTCATGATATATCCCGAGGAGATTACCGCAATATGTAGCGGTTTCCGGTGCCCCCTTCCCTCTTTGGGGATGTCCTCATCTGCAAAGGATATTACATCGTTCTCCAATAGGTGGCCCACCAGCTGGCCGAAACCCTCCTCACTAATTTCCTTGGGCACGTATGCCTCCTCCAGAACCCTTGTCAGGGTTTTGCAATGCTCATTGGATGACAATACCAAGTCCATGACTGATGTTAGGGTTGACTCCTCATTTAAAATCTGGATTCCCCTTGTTTTCAGGTGATCCATCCTTTTCAAGAATTCTATGGCCCTTTCCTCGGAAATCTCTTCATTTTTTCTCTTTTGGCTATCCAGGACTCGCCCGAGAAGATATAAGGGGTTCCCCTTTGTCGTCACCGAAGCACAACTGGCCGCTTCCTCTGGCATTCCCCCATAATTCCAGGGTACAGTCTTTAGACTATTGATAGGGATTTGCGGCCTCGCCGCAAGGATGATGGGCCTCGGAGCCGTCAACTTGACAGGTCCCTCCGTGCTATTCGTACTTACCCCTATCAACCTGATGGGCATTACCCTTGTACTCCCATGATCATGTATCACGTTGATCATTTCCTCAATTTTCTGCACATAGTTCAACCTTGGCGGCCCCCCAGCTTCACTTGCCTCCGTCGCATTGACCCCCCCTCCATCATGTCTTGGCAGGGGATTTGCCTTAACATTCGGGGAGTCTGGCTGTTCCACCACAATTTCCCCACTGTCAATCAGGTTTTGGATTCGATGCTTCAACGTCCAACAGTCCTGTGTATCATGGCCAAGGGAACTGGAGTGGTATGCACATCGTTTTCTCGGGTCAAAACTCCTACCCTTTGGGTCACTCGGGGGTGCCAAACCAACTATCTTCTTTTGGGCTACTAATACCGCTAATACCCGTTCAAGTGGCTCCCCGAGCGGGGTGAATACTTGATTTTGCGAAGCCTCATATCTTCTTCGCCCCTCTGCCCTTTGATCTGTGAAGTTTGGCTGTCGGGGTGGCCCTACCCTCTGCACCTGTACCGGAAGATGGCTTTCTGTTTTTCTGGATGACCCCTGTAGGATGAGGGAAACATCCTCTTCCTTCTTTTTTTAGACCCTACGGGAAGTGCTGCCATAGTTTCCATTCTGTATTTGCTCGGCAGCAGTTTCTAAAGCGGTAAAATCCCGGATTTTACCCGATTTCAATCCCATATCTACCATCTCTCCATGTTTAATCATTTCAGCAAAGGGTCTTCCAATCCCCGAAATGACTCGTTCATAATACGGTGCCTCTTAAATGTCTACAAAAGTCATCACCATCTCTGATTCGCTCATCGGGGGGTTCACCTGTGCAGCCATGCCCCTCCATCGTTGCACATATTCCCTGAAGGATTCCCTAGGTTGCTTCTTAACCTTTGTCATTTGGTACCTGTCAGGGGCCATCTGGGCCTGAAAGCTGTATTTGGTTAATAAGGTATGGGCCAATTCCTCCCAGTTGTGGATTCGGGCGTTGTCAAGGCGGGCATACCAAATTCTTGCCTCCCCAGTTAAGCTTTTCTGGAACAGCTGCATTCTCAACCCTTCGTCCTCGGCATAAGACCCGAGTTCTCCAATGTATATTTTCAAGTGTGTGTAGGGGTCCCCCTTCCCATTGTATTTTTCAAACTCGGGGATTTTAAACTTCTCTGGGTATCTGGCTCCGGGGAAGACACATAAATCTGAATAATTAACCCTGCCGAGAGACCCTATGCCCTTCATAGATTGGATGGTTTCCTCCATTTGTCTCATTTTCTTCCGCAGGTCATCTGTATCTCCCTCCTCCGGGATAGTAATCACTGTCCTGTTGGGTATGGGAATGGCCCTTGGGATGACTGGCTCGTCCTTGAATTGGGATTGGTCTTCCTTAAACAGGTTTGTACCATTTTTAGGAGGATTCGGGTCACCCCCCGGCGGTGGAATATTGTGCGGTCCTTGGTTTGGCGGATCCTGTCTGATTAGGAACTGCTCTCTTAGCATTGTGGCCATTTCCATCATCTGCTTTTTAAAGTCATCAAACTCTTCCCGAGATATGGAACTATGATTTGGAAGATCAGCCATTTCAGAGGTAGAGACCTGGGCTTTCTTAGACTGCGAATGGGTTTGAGGAGCAATCCTACAGAAACCAAGGTTCGAAGTTTAGTCTTGGGGAATAAAAAATGTGGATGCATGCTGAAGCTGTAATTTTTGTGTTTTGGGGTTTTTTAATCTTTCCCTGCAAAACAGAAAGTTAGTAGTCCTCTAATGCAATGACAAATGCTAAACATGGCTTTATTATGCTCCTCAGCCATTCCCTGCAAAAGATAGAGGTTAGTAATTTCTTTTTGACGAACAGGGAGGCATATATGAAAGAGATCATGACATTTAGGCGTGCAATGTAAAAAAAGGCATGAAGAAACTTTTCCTGCGTAGGGTTAATCTGAGGCTGACCTATCCTAGGGTTACTCTCACGGGCTTTTCGGCATGAAGGTCCCCAAATCTTCGCAATCTACTCGTCTGAGCCCTTTCGATTGGAGCGGATTTGGGTGGTGCGTTTCCTGAGCCATCTCCGGGGAGCAGCCCCTTTGAGTCCAGTAATAAGCAACCGACAGGTTCGCCTCAGGAGGAGGTACTCTCTCAACATACATTCACATTCATCGTCCTCACCGTATGCAAATGATTACTTAAAAGTAAAGCAATTCCATTCAATCATTCATTCATTGGGCAAAAACACACATTTACACAACAAAAATAAAAATCAAAATATCGCACGCACACACATTTCATGAATTTTAAAAGGATAGGACAGCCTCAAGACTTGAAAGCGGCTTAAGCCCTCTAATATCCCCAGCAGAGTCGCCAGCTGTCGACGTCGGGTTTTCGCTTCGTGGGTCCTTTTTTAGTCTTTTCCAAATTTTAGCCTCTTGATTAAATGACTTTTTGGAAAAGGTCGGCATTAATGTCGACGGGGTTTTGAAAAGTTGTTTTTATGATGAGCCAATTAACCAGAGTCGCCAGTTGGTATATTTGAAATGGATGTACCAACTCATCCGAGTTTTCATTTTTTTATAAATCGCTGGCTCATATGTGACTCCGAATTAATTGGTCTGCGAACCGAGATCCATAGAGTTCGGGGGCTTGCTTAAGCGAGGGGAAGGTGTTAGGCACCCCCCGACTTCCGTGAAACACGGTTACCGCAATCTTGATACTTTCCTATCCTTTGATTCATGAAATGTGTATACGTGCGGGTGTGTGTGTGTGTGTGTGTGTGCTTATGTGAATATCGTGGTGAGGTGAAACATTTGGCTTTTGTGAAAAATCGTGTCTTGTTTCGGGGATGTTTTAGAACGTCATTTCCGTTAATACGAGAGAGCTCCTCTATTCGTGCGAAAGGTTGGATTTTACTTGTCAAAAGCTATGAGATTTTTATTAGGCGTTGTTTTGGCAAAACAAGAATCTTTTAAACCTTTGTCAAAATAGGAATCGAAATCTATACATTGCTTTCATAAAATGATGGGCAATTTCTAGGATATCTTTAACCCTATGCACAAAGGTCTAATAAAACATTTCATTCATTCATAAAAGCCATTTTTGGTGATGGTTGAAAATGGTTTCCTTTGGCCTTCTCGTTTAGTAGGAATCGACATTTATTAACACTTCCGATTTTTAACCTCGTGATTCTAATAACCTAGCTTGTTTGATTTTAATAAAAAATCTTCATCGTTTAATCCTTGAAATCATTTTTTGTGTCACAAAATCTAATCAAGCATAAACACGCGTCGGGGCTATTCACGGGCATGTAAGCCATCAAAATATCCCCGAACGCCAACAATCACATATTTCACTACTACGGGGCCTTAAACCCGATTCTCGCCTTGGCGTCGTTTTAAGGCCCGACGATTACATGTTACAAAACGAGCACCTTGAATCTATTACATACATCAAAACGTCCATCATCGGATTTGAACCACGAGGTCGCGTTCCTAGGCTCACACGAGATTACGACATACCCACGAAATGAATGCTACATAACTAACCAACCCGGATTTATCTAATACACCATGATATCCGAAAATGACAATCTAAATAAATTACACCCAATAAATTATCACAAACAAGCTAGAAATTTCATCAAATGGATATCCTCGGGTTATTAGGAAGAATTTTGTTCCGATAGAACCCTCACCAATAATCCCTAATCCATGATTGTTCAACAAGATACATGAAAGTTACATCTAATTTACCCAATTAATATGATATGAATTGCTAAAACAAATAGAAATTTTCACCTTGCAATTGATCTCAAATGGATGTGAACTTGTGTATTTGAATAGGATAAGGAGTGTATTTGATACAATCAAAATCAAAAGAATTAAATTCTCTCTTTTTTTTCTCTTTTCTTCCTATTTGATTGCAAAATTTCTCTCTTTTTCCCCTCTATTTCCGTGCTCTTGCTGCTGAAATCTCCTTCTTCTTCCCCAAACTTTCAACTTCTTCCACTCCTTGTATGCTGAGCGAAAATGAGCTGAAATAGGCTGGCCAGAGCCAGCCGCAGATTGATCTGCAGCTGGCCGCAGATCAATCTGCGGCTGGCTGGCCGCTTGCCTTCCACTCACCCCGATTTCGAGTTCCGTGTTTTCAAAAGGCGCACTATTTGGCCACAGATCAATCCGCGGCTGGACGGTTTGACTTTCTCGTTTTCCGTGCCACGTCTCGATTTTTGTGCCGTAACGTCGGTTTTCGCTGACAGGTTCGTATTCTGCAGTCCGGGAATTTCCGGGAGACGTGCCACCTCATTCGGGGATGTCTGTTCCGGATGGCCTTATTGTCACGTCAGCTATGATCGCCAAACATTGCGGTGGTGTCGGGCGCTCGCACTTGTGCCCATTCCTTTGCTCCCGCAAGCCGGTTCAATTGACGATTTTGCCCTCCTATCATGGTTAGTACAAGGAACGCAAAATTTGGGTGTCTACATTAGTTATCTTTATTTATCACTTACTGACAAATAATTAAAATATTAACTTAATTCATACTTGATTATTATTTAATAGTAATTAAGCAATAATCAACTATTTATTCACTTTATTTATTATTTAAGGATTAATCTATTAATTTTATCCATACTTGGTTATTATTTAATAGTAGTCAAACAATAATCAAATATTTATTAGCTTTATTTATTATTTAAAGATAAATAATAATAATTACTTATTAACTTTATTTATATTTAATTATTATTTAATATCAAATAATAATGAAATAATTATTTTATTAGTAAATATTTACTACCTTTATTTATTAATAATTACTTTGTTAACTTATTCATACTTAATAATAACTAAATATTTATAGCATTTACTTATACTTAATTATTATTTAAGATTAAATAATAATTAAATATTTATTTCCTTTATTTATCATTTATGGATAAACAATAAATAATTATTTAGTTAACTTGTTTCTATTGATTAAACAAAGGTTCATTATTCATTATCTTTATTTATTATTTCTTGATAAATAATAAATAATTATTATATTAACCTTATTCATACTTAATTATTATTAAATAATAATTAAATATTTATTATCTTTATTTATTATTATAGTGCCGAGAAATAATAAACAATTATTATTTTATTACTAATATTAACTAAGTAATAATTTAGATACTTATTATCTTATTTATTATTTAAATAATAAATAATTGTTTTATTATTGTCTTGCCCAACAGTTGGTCCCTACAACAAGCTGAAATTAACTCTCCTTTGGTTCTTATAAGCTAGAGTGCATTGACAATTTATTAACTCTACAAACAGAGTCAAAGCCTAAAATTTCCACACGGTTCATACATGACTATCCTAAAGGAATCACAAACAGCCACAATTAGCCACACTCAGTAGACCAAATACTGGGATTTATATAAGCCCAATCGATTGATTACAATACAATAAAGGCACAAAATTTGCCCTAACAAACATTTCAACAAACAGTTGGTGTCGTCTCAAAATTAAGCAAACGCTTGATTCAGACATCCACAACCCATCCTTGTACCGCCTGGCCTTTATGGCTTTCTATACACAGATTTCCCCCAAGCCAAATGGCAACAGAAACCAACAGAAAAATAAAACAGAAAATGACTACACATCCCACATTTGTTTCAGAGTTTCAATACAACAAAATATCAACTTGTAAATCCCAGATAGCATATATTATAACTAATATCATGTATCACGGTACAACCAACACAGTCGGCAATACCAATCCAATTACAGAAAAATTTTCAAAGCAACCAAACCCACAAAATTGGCAGCACCAATCTAAGTACAGAAGAAGGAAATAAGGAAAGAAAATCTACACCAAACCTAAAAACTATCACAGCTCGGTATACCTTCGGGTGGTTCGAATTGCCGTCCTCAGTCGTCGTCCAAAATAATCCACCCAGCCGGACATTTACAGTCGCTCCTCTCTGTGACTTGTTTTTCTCTCCCCAATTTGGACTCACAAAACTCGGTAGCTGGGCTAGGGTTTGGACGCCCAATTTATAGGAGAAATTTTACCCACTTGCTGGGTCTTACCCCAATCGCTCGCACCTTTGACCGTTGGTAGGAAAGAGACAGCGACTGACGATTTCCATCATTCCCCAGCTGGGTTCGCCCGGCACCTCGAGCCGCGTGGTCCCGTCGGTCGACTCACCGGATTTTTGGAACCCCTGGTTCGTTTGGTTGTCCTTTGGTCGTTGATATCCTTCCCCGTTTTGTCCGCTGGTTACCCACGCTGTCGCCGGCGCTCGCATGGCGACTCTCCCTCCAGTCAATCGCTCACACCCCGTCCGATTGATTGAAAAGCTAGAGCTTGCTTTGGTTGGATTTGAGGCTAGGGATTGCTAGCTGGTATGACTGAATTGAGGGCTTGAGGTTTTTCCCAAATTGATTTCGCTGCCTTGAAAACTCTTCCCAAATGAAATTGTCGGTTGGCCCAATTTAAAGGAAACGGATCGACCCGAGTGGACTTTGCCCAACCCGCTGGAAATTAATTTGGGCTTAACCCAATAGTTGGGCCGACTGAAATAGAAAGGAGAGATGGCCCAATGGAAAAATAAAGAGATTTTGGGCTCAGCTAAAAATTAGTTCGGCCCAGCAGTGAATGGAAAAGAATTTGGGCCAACCAAAATTAAAAAGATTTGGCCAATTTATTAATTAGGGTTAATACTCCATACTTTTAGTATTTAATTTAAATGATCACTTAATTGCTTAATCGCTTGAATTATTTATTTATTATTATTATTATTTTATTTATTTTTATTCTTTTATTTTTTTTAACAATAATTCCCATTAAAATTATTTAGTTTGGAATGATGAAATTATTTATTTAGTTTCCCCCAAATTTTCTTGCAAATCAAATGCTAGGGTTAACTCATTAACTTATTCAACTATTAGTGAGCCCCTTTAAGGCAAAGAAAAATTATTGGACCGCGTATTTATATAATTAAATAAAAATACCTACATGGATCCAATTAAATTCGTAAAAATACATATAAAATGAATTTTATTTATTAGAATAAATTCGATACAATGTTTAAAATTCCTGGACATTACATCTTTGGTAAGCCAAACGTTTAGGTCTCACTGACGTTTTAAGGATTCGACTACGAAGGTCAGGTTCAGACATTACTGACACTAAGGATTTGGGTCTGACGACTATTCTCATACAAAGGTTTGACTTCGGATTCCACTTCGAAAACCACTCCAAATGGCGGAACTACCTATCAAAGTAACTTTTACCGCACTATATCTCTCTAGTATCTGCATCGAATAAACTCATCAAGCTTTCCTATAAGAACATGGTCTCTATTTATAGGAAAATTATTATCCCGACGATGGTCATTACTCAGGCGTTAGGACTAGTTCATAACGGTATTACCCGTTGGTTGCTCCGGTTTAGGTGAAAAGTTCCACCAACCAGGCTCCCCAGCCATCCCTAGTAATCATGATTTAGGCTTTAATCGGTGCAATAGGCAGCATAGGCCATTGGCCCGGTGCAACGCCTCAAACTTGCACGTAACGACAAGTTATTAAGTCAGCTTTCAACAGAGAACCACGTGGTCGGGTTGCACCACATCTGGGCTACTGAGCCTAATCACTAACCAACTCAAAACGACCCAATATGGAATGGGTTGGCCCATTATTAGAACCTCTTAGTGGAAATAATAATGCTAGCCCTCCACAAGGCCACAAATAATTATTTGAGCTTGTATTTAAAAAAAATGCAAAGCTAGTCCAATATACTCGAACTATTAACTCAATTTAACCATAACCACACATAGCTACCCAAATCATTTATTGGTTAAGATAACATTCAAACTAATTATTAACAGGATTTAAATTATTAACCTCAAAATATTGGTAGGAAAATCGTGGTTATTATAATTTATGCCAAACTAAATTATTTTGGTGCAAAATTTTATAGTCAGTCTGAGGTGAACAAGCCTATTTTTGGGATATTTGATGTCGAAAAAATCCCGACTGATCCATGAGGTGGTCAAACAAACGCATAATTTGGCTAGAATGTTGTGCACAATGTCAAAGTACAAAAGGTTGATCACCTGGCATACAATTTTATTTTGTCCGCGAAAACTGGTAGAAATACTTGAGAACTCCAGACAAGTTCATGGTCTTTATGGCCCCTCAGCATAATATGAAATTTTTTTAAGGAATATTTTATTTTCTATTTGTTTAAACTACTTCACAATTATTGAGCAATTGTTGAAGATTCCAATTATTTGGGAAACTGAATGTGAAGAGGGTAATTTTCTCCAGAAAGAAGTAGTCGTAGAATGCGACAATTCTAAATATTTTCTAGAAGAAGCGGATGAAGTTCTGAAAAGAAAAAGTGAAATTCTTAGAGAGAATGATGAATAGAATAAGCAAAGATGAATATGTTATAATTTCGAGGATGAAATTCTTAGAAGAAGGGTTGAGTGTAATATCCCGAATGTTTATGAGTTAGTAAATCATGATATTAAATTATTATTGTGACGCCCCCAAATCCGAGTACTTGAAACCCGTATTTGGTGTATCACGATACCATTTCTTTCAGCGGAATAATATCAATTTACAAATTTAATATACATATCAGAGTTATCTATTCCCCAGGTATGGCAACCTTTAATTACATTCCTTACATGATACATAATATATATAATCACAATACAAAAGATTAATTATTATAGATAACACCTTAAAACCTATTCCTTGAGCTTTTCTTTGCCTTTGTCTTTGCCAGAGCCTTCTGAACATTCACGCCTAGCTGAAAACATTTAAGTCAAAGCAAGAATGAGCATTCAATTGCTCAACAAGTAATAACAATTATAATAAAGCGCTGAAGAAGTAAATATTTTCTTTGAGGACTACTTCTACCACGAATCAATAGTGGTAAAGTCATTTGAAACCATTCTTAATAACATATCAAATTATTTTAAGATTTTTGAAACAACAGAGTGACTTTTGAATACTGAGTGGGCAAAAGACCATGAACTGTCATTTTTCATTTTCAAAAAGGTTTAAACAGAAATTCATCTGTAAACCGTCTGGTCTTACGGACACGGAGGATGATCAGTCCCGTTGTGCCCTGTATTGATCAATATTATATAATACATCACCACCATTGGCGCATATAAACTACATCACCGCTATTAGCGCAATAAATAAATAAATTCTCATTTAGGGTTGTTCATACTCCGTCTGGAGTCCTAACTAAGACAATTTAGTTGGACGACGCTATCATAACCAATAATGTTCAACAATGCTTTTTAAATTAGGTCTATCTGATAAAATAGCTTAGACAATCTTTAAACTAGGTATAATACCGAAATTTAATAGTATGTATCAGAACTTGTCAACGAAATTCGAATTCAAGGGTAATTGATAATGTACAATAATTCATACAAGTGGTGACACTTGCATCACCAAACGTAGAATACCAATTTTCGATATGAGTCATAGCAATTCAGTAATAAGATAATTTTAACACTGAACAATAGAAGGAAATTCGAATTTATAATAATTATAACAATTTGTACAAGTGAGGACACTTGCACAAAGAATAGAATAATTTTGATTATACACGCATCACATTAAACAATATCGAGATGCTTGAAATCAATAGATAGCTTGAATAAAGTTTAAGAATACTTGCACATCATATAGATCCAGTTCATAATATAAATGAAAGGATAAAATAATTGCTCAATAATAGATTGAGTTAAAAGCTTGCATAAACCGGAATTCATTTCATAAAGTAAATGAAGAGGATAGGATACTTGCACATTATATACATGTTGCACGAATTAAAAACATTGCATAAGGTTTAGATACTTCCCTTAGTCGTTGTCTACTACTACACAGTTTAGTTTAAACTTTTACACGTAGACCTATCAACAATAGGATAATTCTTTTGATTAATAATACTCCTTAACACATAACACTGCTATTACAGTCACTATACAACTTAAAAGCATTGTCACATATTCATTCCAGTCATCAAGACACATAAAAACATATACCTAGTCAAACTATGTCGATTTGGTTTGCGTTCGGTATCGTTTCAGCATCCCGATTGCATTATCGGATAATTAACGAATTTATTACCAATAAAACTTTGTTCACGAACTTAAATATTATACTAGATAATTTAATTATCATTTATAACATTTTTTTTCCAAACATTAAACTCATTTATAAGATTTAATTAATAAATAATTTCATTATCATTAATACTAACATATTAATGAAATCTTTTTCAAAATATTAAAAGTTATGTAACATTTTTTCAACTTTAATATCACTTTTAAATGATTTTTAAAGTATTAAAATCATTTTTAAACGATTACTATTAATATTAAAATATTAATGTAATTAGTGTCAAAATATTTAAAACATTTATTTCATCTTTAAATAATATTTTTTTTTTTTAGATTCTACATTACAGGTCTTATCCAGACAGTTAAGACTGTCTGCTTTAGGCCAAGTTCTTCTTCAGTTAGTATCCAGACAGTATAATCCGTCTGTTTCAGGTATCTGCTTTAGACAAAAATTTCGTTCCCAATCAGACAGTATAACCCGTCTGTTTTAGGTGTCTACTTTAGACAAAATTTTTGTTCCCAATCAGACAGTATAATCCGTCTGTTTCAAGTGTCTGCTTTAGACAAAAACTCACTGCATACAGCCTTATTATCTGGGCAGTTTCGTTTTTGTGGTACCTACTTTACGTCTTTATAACTTACTCGTTTCTTATCGAAATAAGTCCGTTCTTGAGCCTACGACTTCCTCATATTACAGACTACAAAACCCATAGAAAATAACTCATTTCCATAAGTTTAACTACCTGAAAAACTTACTCTAAAGTCAGTGTACCAACTGATTTTTCAACTTTTAACTAGTTTTATAAAAAAAATTCGCCATGACTTCGTTACTTAAGCTTTTTCCTCCATTCCAATTGGGTGATGTTCATAACTCATAAGAGTATAACATGACACCCTGGAACCAAAATTTTCAGATTCGGAACATCACAACAAAAAGTCCCAAATCAATCCATTAACAGTCCATTAATTTAAATTTCATCATTTCCGCATAGATTTTGATTTTTAATCATTTTGTTAACTAAACATGCATGCTCAAGGTGATTTAACAAGGTTTACTCCTTCATAACCACCTTATAACTTCAAGATCCACCATGATCTTCACTTATCAACAACCACCAACAACTAATCAACACCAACTAAATAAAATCCAAGAGATGAAAAAAATAAATAAATTAGCGTTCTTACCTTTTGTTGTTCTTGGTCTTCATCTTCTTTCTTAATCTTGAAGAACCTTGATCTTGCTCTCCTTTTCCTTCCCCAATCCGTGCCTTTTTTTTTCTCTTTATTTCTATTGGACTTAGCTTGCTAGAGAAGATTTTTTTTAAGCCAATACACCTCATTGCCTTCTTGAGTGCCACATGTCCCCTTATTAATTAGCTAACATGTGTATAGGCAAGATGGAGACACCTAGCAAGCTTATACACCTCACCTCTCCCTCTCTTGGACACTTGTCCCCCTTATTAATAACAAACATGTGCTAATTAGAAATGAGGGACACCTAGCATGAAGAAATAAGAACCAAAGCTTTACTTTTCTCTTTCTTTTTTTTTCCTTCATATCCGGCCACCCTTGGGATTTCTATCCCATTTGGGTTTATCTATATATATATATATACTTTTTAGCTAAATTACTTTATCAAATGACCAAAAAGTCCTTACTTAATTGGGTCAAAAGGTTGGGCCATTAATTAATTAAATTAATGGGGCCCCCAAACGTGGTTTAATTAAATTCTAATGGGTTAATTTAATAAATCCACACACACTAATTATTCAAGTCCATAATAAATTAATTACATGGGCTTGATTATTTAAATCAATTGAGCTAGTCCACTAATAATTTATATTACTGGAACTATTACATATTTATTTTATCCATAAACATAAATCCTTTTAAATATAATTACAACAATAATTATATTTAAAAATAAAATACGTGACCACAGATCAAATTAGGGTATTGTTCCGTAATATCACTTTACCACATTTACCACACTTAGTCAATTTAAAATAAATTGACTAATCTTATATATTCATATTATAAAGAAATAGTCAAAGTAATAATAATAATATTAATAATCATTCTTAAAATATACATATATCATGAAAATAATATATTAATCATATTTTTATGAAAAATAAATAATATTATATCTTTACTAAATATTAATTTATTAAAAGAATATAAATTTTCAAATAATTAACAATTTCTTTTCTGAAAAACTCATTTACAATCTTTCATATAATAAATGATATATATATATATATATATATATATATATATATCACATATACACATATACATTTCTTGCATGTATTCCCATACTTACCTTGATAAATAATAAAAATAATTTTATTATTTAAAAAAAAAAAATTATACGCAAAATTTCGTATTTAAATTATTTTAAAAAATCTTGGGTTATTACATTCACCCACCCTTATGATGATTCCGTCCCCGGAATCACCGTTATAAAACCTACACCCACGAGGGTATATATCATACACATTCATATCATAATTAGATCCCGATCTGATCCAATCGAAGCGATCTTTAAACATTCAACATAAAACTTGTCTATCTGATTATACGGAATCTGATTTCCAATGGAACTTAAATTCCTCCTTCAAAATTCTTTAAAAAAACCATTTATTATTATACTTAAATATTATTTATTTATTAATATAAGTATTTTCCTATAGTTTAGATGTTTTCAAACGTAAACGTACCCCACGGTATATATAAGAATAAATTATTATTTGAATAATACCTAGAACTCCATCCCCGACTGCTATCGTATCTTGAACCGTCATATTGAAGGTCCTCGCGGTTGGTTTGTTTGTCGGAGTTGGATAAGTTATCGCTAGCTTGCCGCTGCTATTCTCTGCCTTAGCACTTTCCCCATTGATCTTTCTTTTCGGACAATCCCTTACCATATGATCAGTTGATCCGCAGATAAAATAACCACTATTCTTTCTTTGATTGGGATAGTTTGAAGCGACGTGTCCCTCCTGCCCACACTTATAACATACACCTTTTCCTTTCAAACACTCTCCCGAGTGATTCTTCCCATAGTTTCCACACTTATGAACCTGCTTCTTCATTCTTTCCTGGTTATTACTAGTATTTCCAGCATTGTTCCATTTCCTTTTTCCACTTTCACTGCCACCGCTTCCTTCAATCTTGACCTTATTCTTCCTTTCCTTGTTGTAGAGGCTCATGGCCTCATTTCCACCTTCTGCTATAATAGCCTTTTCTAGGAGCGATCCAAAAGTAGCAATCTGCAACACCGCCACCTTGTTGTATATCCAAGGTTTCAAGCCTTGTTCGAACCTTCGTGCTTTCCTTGCTTCAGTATCCACTTGGTGTGGCGCGAACCTAGCCAATTCGTTAAACCTGGCGGCGTATTCCGAGACGGTCATATTATCCTGCTCTAATTCTAGAAATTTAATTTCCATCCTAGCTTGCATCCCAGTTGAGAAGTAATTCTTGTTGAATAGGTCTTTGAACCTTGTCCATGTGACAGCTTCTGTTCCGGCCCTTGATTGATTAGCCTCCCACCAGAAGTTCGCTTCCCCTTTCAGCATGTATGTAGCAAAGGCGGTCTTTTGTTCTTTCGCTACCCTAGCAATCACAAACGCTTTTTAGATTTCCTTTACCCAAGTTTGGGCTTCTATCGGGTCAGTCGTTCCTTTAAATTCAGGCAGTCCTACTGCCTTGAAGTTTTTAAAGTTAGCCAACTGATTCCCTGACAGATTTCCTGTGACTGGTGTTCGATTATGCATTGCCTCTAATATCATGTTAACAAAATTCCTCACCGGGTCTGCTTGACCTCCTTCATTATTATTGAATTCATCTACCCTTCGGTGTCGTTGTTCTCTTCTTGGCGGCATTTTCTGAATAAACAAAACCTTAAATTATTATTTCGTTTTACATTTACCATTATGCCACATATTATTAGTGGTATCATATCGGTTTAAACATAAATTTCTAAACTTAAACCAATTCAGCTTGCTATATTCCCGAATTCAGCTGGCTGAATTACCTAATCCAGCTTGCTGGATTCATGAATTCGGCTGGCTACCTAAATCAATCTGGCTTGCTAGATTCATGAACTTAGCTTGCTGAATTCCTAAATGTAGCTTACCGAATTATGAATTATCAGTCAGTCAATATTCAATATTCACTATTTAAAAACACACAATCATATTCATATTCTTTTAAACAGTACAAAGTACTTTTCATTACACAGCACATACTGCCAAAATCACTTACTATCCCTCAATGACAACAAAAGTCGGAATTTGTACATTACACACATATGATATCATTTACCATACCTACTCCTAAAATACTCATCCTATTAGTTTCCTACACCTTTCCTAGATCCTGGGCAAACCTTTGCCTGGTGACCTACTATTCCACATACAAAACATACGCATTGCTTCGGTTCGGGACAATGAGAAGAGGCATGTCCTTCACGTCCACAATTGTAGCATATGTTTTTCCCTTTCATACACACGCCTTCATGCTTTCTGTTGTACTTTACACACCTTACCACTTTCTTAAAGTTTTCTTGATCATAGTCATTCATCTTTCTTTTTCCTGTTTGGCTTGGAGTTGCAGACGATTTGCTGCATTTGTTTCCCATTACATCAATTTGGCTTTTCAGCTTATCTTGTTCTTCCATTATTTCGATTAAGGCTTTTCGCATTCGACTATTCAGTAATCTTTCCATTTCCAATAACTTTTCTAGACATAACACTTTATTCTTTAGATCCTGCACTTCCGTTGATGCTTGGTTAGCTCCAACTTCAGCGTTCCGAATCACTATCTACCAGTATTACTATTTTTGGTTCCGATTCTATGTTTTCCAAAATGGTGACCTCATCTTGGTTGCTTTCAGGCGGAGTAATTTGCTCTTTCTTTACGATATGAGAGGTTCCTAGTTCTTTCCTTCCTGACATCTATACACAAACAGTCTTGATTAGTATATACACATAGTAAACAAAATTTATATAAGTTAGTTTTTATTTAATTTTACGATGAATTTCCTTAATTCATCTCCTTTAAACTCTATTTGAGTTATTCATTTTTGAACGCTTCTATCTAGCTTAAGGTTATAGCCTAAGGTAATCCCCCACCTAAGGTTTCTAACTTATAACTCTGATACCAACATGTGATGCCCCCAAATCCGAGTACTTCAAACCTGTATTTGGAGTATCACGATACCATTTCTTTCAGCGGAATAATATCAATTTACAAACTTAATATACATATCAGAGTTATATATTCCCCAGGTATGGCAACCTTTAATTACATTCCTTACATGATACATAATATATATGATCACAATACAAAAGATTAATTATTATAGATAACACCTTAATAACTATTCCTTGAGCTTTTCTTTGCCTTTGTCTTTGACAGAGCCTTCTGAACATTCACGCCTAGCTGAAAACATTTAAGTCGAAGCAAGAATGAGCATTCAATTGCTCAACAAATAATAACAATTATAATAAAGCGCTGAAGAAGTAAATGTTTTCTTTGAGGACTACTTCTACCACGAATCAATAGTGGTGAAGTCATTTGAAACCATTCTTAACAACATATCAAATTATTTTAAGATTTTTGAAACAACAGAGTGACTTTTGAATACTGAGTGGTTAAAAGACCACGAACTGTCATTTTTCATTTTCAAAAAGGTTTAAACAGAAATTCATCTGTAAACCGTCTGGTCTTACAGACACGGAGGATGATCAGTCCCGTTGTACCCTGTATTGATCAATACTATATAATACATCACCGCCATTGGCGCATATAAACTACATCACCGCTATTAGCGCAAAAAATAAATAAATTCCCATTTAGGGTTGTTCATACTCCGTCTGGAGTCCTAACTAAGACAATTTAGTTGGACGACACTACCATAACCAATAATGTTCAACAATGCTTTTTAAATTAGGTCTAGGTGATCAAATAGCTTAGACAATCTTTAAACTAGGTATACATACCGAAATTTAATAGTATGTATCAGAACTTGTCAACGAAATTCGAATTCAAGGGTAATTGATAATGTACAATAATTCATACAAGTGGTGACACTTGCATCACCAAACGTAGAATACCAATTTTCGATATGAGTAATAGCAATTCAGTAATAAGATACTTTTAACACTGAACAATGGAAAGAAATTCGAATTTATAATAATTATAACAATTTGTACAAGTGAGGACACTTACACAAAGAATAGAATAATTTTGATTATAAACGCATCACATGAAACAATATCGAGATGCTTGAAATCAATAGATAGCTTGAATAAAGTTTAAGAATACTTGCACATCATATGGATCCAGTTCATAATATAAATGAAAGGATAGAATAATTGCTCAATAATAGATTGAGTTAAAAGCTTGCATAAACCGGAATTCATTTCATAAAGTAAATGAAGAGGATAGGATACTTGCACATTATATACATGTTGCACGAATTAAAAACATTGCATAAGGTTTAGATACTTGCCTTAGTCGTTGTATACTGCTACACAGTTTAGTTTAAACTTTTACACGTAGACCTATCAACAATAGGATAATTCTTTTGATTAATAATACTCCTTAACACATAACACTGCTATTACAGTCACTATACAACTTAAAAGCATTGTCACATATTCATTCCAGTCATCAAGACACATAAAAACATATACCTAGTCAAACTATGTCGATTTGGTTTGCGTTCGGTATCATTTCAGCATCCCGATTGCATTATCGGATAATTAACGAATTTATTACCAATAAAACTTTGTTCACGAACTTAAATATTACACTAGATAATTTAATTATCAGTTATAACATTTTTTTTCCAAACATTAAACTCATTTATAAGATTTAATTAATAAATAATTTCATTATCATTAATACTAACATATTAATGAAATCTTTTTCAAAATATTAAAAGTTATGTAACATTTTTTCAACTTTAATATCACTTTTAAATGATTTTTAAAGTATTAAAATCATTTTTAAACGATTACTATTAATATTAAAATATTAATGTAATTAGTGTCAAAATATTTAAAACATTTATTTCATCCTTAAATAATATTTTTTTTTTTAGATTCTACACTACAGGTCTTATCCAGACAGTTAAGACTATCGGCTTTAGGCCAAGTTCTTCTTCAGTTAATATCCAGACAGTATAATCCGTCTGTTTTAGGTATCTGTTTTAGACAAAAATTTCGTTCCCAATCAGACAGTATAACCTGTCTATTTTAGGTGTCTGCTTTAGACAAAAATTTCGTTCCCAATCAGACAGTATAACCCGTCTGTTTCAAGTGTCTGCTTTAGACAAAAACTCACTGCATACAGCCTTATTATCTGGGCAGTTTCGTTTTTGTGGTACCTAATTTACGTCTTTATAACTTACTCGTTTCTTATCGAAATAAGTCCGTTCTTGAGCATTCACCCCTAGAAAATAACTCATTTCTATAAGCTTTAACTACCTGAAAAACTGTGACGCCCCCAAATTCGGGTCTCCAAATACCCGGATCCGGTCATCACGATCCAATACAAACATTCACCCCTAACAACATATGGTAACTAAAATGCGGAATATAATAAACATACGTTGTTCATTACAAAGGTATTACTAGTCCCAGAATACAAAAATCTTAAACACTTACACAAATCCATACCCTAAATAAAAGTTAGGGTTTAAATTACATTAACAGTAATTAACTATACGTAAATTTAAAATCTGCTACATGAAGTCTATTACTTCATCTTTTCTTTTCCTCTGTTCTTCCCTGACGTCTCGAGTTTAGCTGCAATAAAGTCATGATATAGCAAGAATGAGCAACGAGTTTGCTCAGCAAGTTTAAAGTACAACAATAAGGATATATCATGATGAAGGGAATATAGAAGGAGAATTCAGCAATTATCAGAAGCAATAACAATAAATGCTTTTAGAACAATTGGTAGTCAAATAGACTTTGAACAATAACTTCCAAAGGAGTCAATAGCTAGTTGACCCTCTGGTTACTGGCTACAGAATAAGTACTTGAGGGGATTAGCCTCGCGTACGTTATGTATATGCATAACATTTAACTCTGCTATTTGTACCTTATATCCGGTACCTGGGGTACTCCCCTATAATAAAAGGGGTGTTCATTCAGTCTAAGAATCCTTACCAATGATTGGTTCGGATAACTTTTATAAATTCTTATATACGTGCCTGACCGAGACAAGGGTTCAGACTTAATCATGAATAGTTCGTGAATTTCAGAACTTAAATAATTATACGAATTCAAATGCACAAGTGCGAATGCCAATGAATACATAGATGTGGAATAATTTAAAAGTAATTAGACCACTTAAGGCATGCTTGGAGATAAGATTCAAGCTTAAAGAATAACTTGCAATAATATATACCTTTCGCACGAATTAAAAATAATGCATAAGGTTTAGAAATATTGCTCAATGTAAAAGTTGAGTAAGATAGAACTTGCATTCAATATATTGAAAGAATGAAGTTAGGGAACTTGCCTGTTTGCTCAGCTACAGATAAACTTAGCTTTAATTAATTGATCTTGAGTGACCTATCATTGGGTAAAGTCGATTTATCAATTAATAGTTGTATATTGACACCCCTCACTATACCATTTAATTAGCAGGTAAAATTCATCATCTACATTTAATTACTATTTAACATTAGCTAAACAGAAATTAATTAATAATCTTTAGCTATCAAAATGATGGTAGCTAATCAGGATTACTTATTCTTTGATTTCTCAGATTTATTACCCTTATCTGTCTCTGAATATGGTTTAACAATCCTTATTTATTATTTATGAAAATAAATAATAAATTTATTATGGTTTAACAGAAATTAGATATTAGTTGATCACTTATTAAATTTTATTACGCTTAATTACTATTTACCTTAGGGGTAATTGAGTAATTATTAACCTTGTTACTTATTCAGCATTAATTAAATTCTTAATGTATTAACCTAATTATTTTTTATTTATTATTTAGTGATAAATAATAAATGATTACTTTATTAACTACATTCATACTTAATTATTATTAAATATTACTTAAATAATAGTTAAATATTTATTATCTTTATTATTATTTATTGATAAATAATTATTTTATTGAATATTTGTTATCTTTATTTATCACTTATTGACAAATAATCAAATTATTGACCTAATTCATACTTGATTATTATTTAATAGTAATTAAGTTATAATCAACTATTTATTCACTTTATTTATTATGTAAAGATAAATAATAAATAACTAATCTATTACTTTTATCCATACTTGGTTATTATTTAATAGTAGTTAAACAATAATCAAATATTTATTAGCTTTATTTATTATTTAAGGATAAATAATAAATAATTAAATTATTAACTTTATTTATACTTAATTATTATTTAAAATAATAATTAAATATTTATTATCTTTATTTATTATTTATTGATAAATAATAAATAATTATTTATTTAACTTTACTCATATTTAATTATTATTAATAGTAATTAAATATGTATTATCCTTACCTATAAGAATAATTAATTTACCAATACCCAATTATTATTTAAGGTTAGTTAAATAATAATTAAATATTTATTATCTTTATTTGTTATTACAAATAATTACTTTATTATCTTTATCTATTATCTATTAATAACAAATAATTTCTTATTAATTTTATTTATTAACATAATACTAATTAGTTTGCAAAGGCATTATTAACTTAAGTTAATTAATCAATAGTTGATTCTATTGAATTGCACAACCAAATTAATACAATTACTACATGATATTATTGGAATCATAGGTTTATTCTTTCTGCCCAAAACCAATATTATAACCAACTGATATCAATCCCAGCTAATTTCGTTTCACTAACAAAATTATTACCCAACACTGTTATAGAGCAGTTAACCCAAACTAAACAAACAATTAAATCCAATACAAGGAAAGTTTCACTTCAATTGCAATACCCAGAAACGTATACCCAGCACAGAAGGGAGAACATAAAAGAACAACAACCCAAAATGACACTCACTTTGGTCCTGTCATTACAACAAATGTATATGCTAAGCATCCTAAAACGAATTGCTAGTTTACTCTCAGGACAAATTGCACTGACAGAACCTTAAGGTTCGTCTATTCCAGAGTTTCACAAAAACATGATATTAGTTCAATCCCAATGAAATCGAGCAGCACAATACCAGATTTCTCAAAAGAAAACCAAACAAAATTTACACGAACTGATACTAGATTTTGAAACCCCAAAATTTTAATAAAGTTTCCAATTTCAACAATACAATTATACACTGTGTAATACAAATCGAACAAGCTAATACGGTCGCTCGGTACCTTGCTATTGATCGTACTGCGATTTTTCTCCTCCTACCGAAATAAGTGACAAAGTCTTGGGACATTTACAACAGCTCTCCTCCCCTGCTTCTTCTCTATCGATTTCTCTCTCTATTTGCACAGCCAAAATTTTAGCAGCTTGGTTTAGGATTCTGGGGGCTCAATTTATAGGAAATTGGTTACCCAAATAATTGGGTATTACCTCAATTGTTTTGCCAAGAACCGTCGGTAGGAAAGAGGCAGCGATGGTGACTCGCCGGCTGTCCTTTGAGCCGTGTGCCCTCACCGGTCGCGTCGCTGAAAATCCGGGACCCTTGGTCCGTTCGCCAACTGCCCGGTCGTTCCTTGGTAGCCGTCAGTCCCTTCGCGCCCTCACACGCCGACGTCAGTCCTGCCGATCTTCGTGCTATTGCCGGCGCATGGTGACGGACCTCTTTCTCCCGTCTCTTGTTCGCCTGACTGATTGATTGAGGACTTGGGGTTGCTAGGTTCGGCTAACTGAGATACTAGGGCTGATCGATTTCCCCTTTTTGCTCAGCTAAATACCCTCCCCCCCCAATTTGATTTGCTCGGTTGTCTTGGTTTGAGGCTTTCATTGCAGGATTAACCGGTTATCTTCACATTAACCGGTTTCCCCAATTTACTTAGGTCGACCCGTTTGCAAATCACAACCCGGCTGGTAAAAAAAAATAAAGGAATGGGCTCAACCCAATAGGGTTGGGCCATTTGAATTAAATAAGAAACGGCCCAACAGGAATAGAAGGAAATTGGGCTCAGCCCTATTATTTTGGGTCAATTGAAATAAAAAGAAGATAGTCCAACTTAAATTATTATGCTCTTAATATTTAATTTGAATTAAGTAATTCAATTAATTAATAAAATTGGAACTATTTTAATCCAGTAACAATAAAATTTATCTATTAATCTTCTTCCAAATAAAATCTTGGGGTTAACCCACTAATTTAAATCGCACTATTAATGAGCCCCTCTAATGCAAGAAAATTATTGGACCTATAATTATATAATTAAATAAAAATTCTTACATGGGTCCAATTAAATTCATAAAATTATATAAAATAAATCAATACAATGTTTAAAAATTCTCGGACATTACATCCTCTCCCCCTTATAAAAATTCCGTCCTCGAAATTTCAATCTAAGGTTACTCGAATAACTGGGGGTAATTCGCTCTCATTTTCTCTTCGAGTTCCCACGTGGCTTCTTCCACCGCGTGATTTCTAAAGAAAACTTTAACAGAATGAATGGTTTTATTCCTCAGTGTCTGTTCCTTCCTATCTAGGATTTGAACAGGAATCTCCTCGTACAATAAGTCCTTTTCGACTTGAATTGGCTCGTAGGAAATAACATGTTTGTAATCTGGCTTATACGGACGCAACACTGATACATGAAACACGTTGTGAATGTGCTCAAGTTCAGGAGGTAATGCTACTTCGTACGCCACTTCGCCTATTCTCCTTAATATTTCAAAAGGTCCTATGAACCTAGGGCTCAGCTTGCCCTTCTTCCCAAAACGGATCTTCCCTTTCCAGGGAGATACCTTCAGAAACACAAAGCTACCAACTTCAAAGTCTCGTTTCTGACAATGTAAATCGGCATACTTCTTTTGACGATCCTGAGCTGCTACTAACCGCTGTCTTATTACTTTAATGATTTCCACAGTTTGTTGTACCAATTCTGGTCCCAACAATCTCCGTTCACCAACTTCATCCCAACACAAGGGCGTTCGACACTTCCTGCCGTACAACGCTTCGTACGGTGGCATACCGATGCTAGCATGATAACTATTGTTGTAAGCGAATTCTACCAAGGGCAAGTGATCGTCCCAGCTACCACTTAAATCCATCACGACTGCTCGAAGCATGTCTTCCAGGGTCTGAATTGTCCGGTCGCTCTGACCATTAGTCTGAGGATGATACGCCGTACTCATTCTTAACTGTGTTCCCAGTCTCTCCTGTAGACTTCTCCAAAAATTTGACGTGAAGCGCGGATCTCTGTCAGACACAATAGATACCGGCACTCTATGTCGTGATACTATTTCCTTCACGTAAAGTTTCGCCAACTGTTCCAATTTGTACCTGATCTTGATCGGTAGAAAGTGGGCAGACTTAGTCAAACGATCTACGATCACCCAGATGGCGTCTAGACCCTTTTGTGTTGTCGGGAGTCCTACCACAAAATCCATAGTAATGTGCTCCCATTTCCACTCGGGAATCTCTAAGGGTTGCAATAATCCGCTCGGCCGTTGGTGCTCTGCCTTGATCCTTTGACAAGTTAAACACCGGCTGACGTATTCTGCAACTTCTCCTTTCAAATGCGGCCACCAATAATGCTGACGAAGATCTTGATACATCTTGGTGCTACCTGGATGTACCGAAAACCTCGTATTATGGGCCTCTTGCAAAATTTCTTCCCTTAGGTCCGGTACGTAGGGTATCCATATTCTTCCCTCGAACCTCAGCAATCATGTGTTGTCAATCTTGTACTTCAATGTTTTTCCCTCCGATAGTTGCTCCTTAATGACGAGGCACTCTTCATCAAATTCTTGAGCCTCCTTTATCTTATCCAGTAGAGTCGGACCTGCTGTTACAGTAAACAATTTTTCGTCCGTCACCATCGGATACTTAACCTCCAGTTCCAGACGCTCAAAGTCCTTTATCAAACCCTCTTGAACTGTCAGCAGCATCAATTTCACCTTGCCTTTCCTGCTTAAGGCATCAGCCACTACATTTGCTTTGCCCGGATGGTACAGAATTTCACAGTCGTAGTCCTTGATCAATTCTAACCATTGGCGCTGCCTCATGTTCAGCTCCTTTTGAGTGAAGATATATTTCAGACTTTTGTGGTCTGTATATATCTCGCACTTCTCCCCGTATAGGTAGTGCCTCCAAATCTTCAAGGCGAAAACTACCGCGGCTAACTCCAGGTCATGAGTCGGGTAACCCTTCTCATAGTCTTTCAGTTGACGGGATGCGTACGCCACGACCATGCCGTGTTGCATCAGTACACAGCCCAGACCCTTGTGGGACGTATCGCTATACACTACGAAACCCCCAGTGTTGTCGGGTAAGGTCAACACCGGTGCTTGGCTAAGTCTCTTCTTCAACTCCATGAAACTTTCCTCACATTTCTCCGACCAAACGAACTTAACTGTTTTCCTGGTGAGATTGGTCAATGGCGATGCTATCTTTGAAAAATCCTGTATGAACCTTCGATAGTATCCCACTAATGCTAAGAAACTCCGGATCTCTGTCGGCGTCTTCGGCTGTTCCCAATTGATAACTGCTTCCACTTTTGCTGGGTCCACTGAAACACCATTTTTGTCGATGACGTGACCCAGAAACTGTACCCTCTGCAACCGAAACTCACACTTCGAGAATTTTTCATACAACCTCTCCTTCCTGAGAGCTTCCAATACAATCTTCAAATGTTCAGCATGCTCCTCCTCCGTCCCTGAATACATCAGAATGTCATCGATGAATACGACTAAGAACTTGTCCAAGTACTACTTGAACACTCTGTTCATCATATCCATGAATGCTGCTGGTGCATTCGTCAGTCCAAAGGACATTACCAGAAACTCGAAATGCTAGTAATGAGTTCTGAATGCAGTTTTCGGGATATCTTCCTGCCTCACCTTCAGCTGATGATAGCCTGTTTTTAGGTCGATTTTTGAAAAGTACTTTGCTCCCTTAAGCTGATCAAATAAATCGTCAATCCTAGGAAGCGGATACCTATTCTTAATCGTAACTTTGTTCAACTCCCGGTAGTCGATACAAAGTCGCATAGAACCGTCTTTCTTCTTTACAAACAGAACTGGCGCTCCCCACGGGGACACGCTTGGTCTGATATACCCCTTGTCTAGCAGTTCCTGCAGTTGCACCATCAACTCTTTCATTTCTACAGGTGCCATTCGATACGGCGGCTTCGATATTGGTGCGGTTCCCGATGCCAAATCGATAACGAATTCGGTTTCCCTGTCCGGCGGCAGTCCCGGAAGTTCATCGGGAAAGACATCAGCGAATTCCCTCACGATTGGTATTTGACTCATCTCATCTCCGACCTGACGAGTATCAATTACATGTGCTAGATAACACACGCAACCTTTCTTAAGCAGTTTCTTGGTTTGCATCATAGTCAGACAACAAGATTGTCTTAGTGACTTATTACCGTAAAATACCACCTTCAACTTATTAGGAGTCTTCAGGTGTACACATTTCTTCTTACAGTCAATAACTACTCCGTGAATTGATAGCCAATCCATTCCCAGGATTACGTCAAACTCTCCCAGCCGAATTGGTATCAAATCCACATTGAGCTTAAATCCTCGCAATTCAGCACAACAATTCCTATGAATGTATTCTACGGAAATGATTTCCTTGTTTGCTACTTCTACGTTCATAGGGTGTTCTAACTTTTCACGAGGTAAATTTAACTGACTAGCAAATTCTTCGGAAACAAAAGAGCAAGTAGCACCCGAATCAAATAACACATATGCATTTATATCATTGATTGGGATGATACCTGACACCACGTCTTTGGATTTCATGGCATCCTGAACAGTTATGTTGAACGTGCGTGCCATCAGCCTGTTGGCTTGACTGGCTGGTGCCCCATAGCTCAGCCAGTTGTTATCCCGCTGTTGTTATTGCTTCGGTTGCCACTCCCGGCGTCGCCCTTCCTCTTCGGGCAATCCTTGATCTGGTGGTCAGGTGATCCAGGAGAAACAACCTCCTTTCGGCTTATTAGGGCACTGTGGGGCCATGTGCCCAGGTTGTCCACAACGGTAACACACGCTTTTCCCTTTCATGCATTCCCCCGTGTGGTTCTTGCCACAATTGTTGCACCTGCCTGGCTTCTTCACCTCCCCTCCAGATTTGTTTCCCCCGGAGGACTGACTCTCGACCCATTTCCGTTTGTTGGGGTTAATGCCCCCGCTGCTTTCTGTCTTCTGGCCCTCATGACCCTTCTTCTTTTCCTGATTGTACTTAGTCAGGGCCTCACTGCCACCCTCTACAATGATCGCCCTCTCCAATAATTCTGTAAATGTCTTGATTTTTAATACCGCAACAGAACGGTACAACCATGGTTTCAACCCTTGCTCAAACCTACGAGCTTTCCTTTCCTCTGTGTCGACTTGGTGAGTTACAAACCGTGCCAACTCATTAAACCTAGTCGCGTACTCAGCCACGGACATGTTTCCTTGTTTTAGTTCCAGGAACTTGATCTCCATCTCTTGCTTCATGCTCTCTGGAAAATAATTCTCCAAGAACATCTCCTTAAAGCGTTCCCATGTGACAATGCCTCCTTCCACTCGGCCCCTGTTGGCCTTCCACCAGTAGTTTGCCTCGCCCTTTAACATGAAGGTAGCAAAACTTATTTTCTGTTCCTCTGCCACCCGTGCTACCTCGAAGACCTTTTCTATCTCCTCAATCCAGGTCTGGGCTTCGATTGGGTTAAGAGTTCCCTTGAACTCGGGTGGTCCAACCAATTTGAAATCTTTGAAATTTGCCAGATGATGCACTGGCTCGGCTGCCGCTTGGGTTTCTCCAGGTGGCGGTCTTGATTGCATGGCTTCTGCCAGCATTTCGGCGAAAATTCTCATTGGATTGGATTGATTCCCAACCTCACTTTCTGACTCTTCAACCTGTCGGTTACGTGGTCGTCCTCTTGGCGGCATGATTGGATAAGGGAAATCCGCTGTCTTTTACCTATAGTTTTATATTTTACACAATATGTCATTAAAATAATCAATCAAGGTAAAATATCTATCAACACATTTGATTTAAGTGAAATATCTGCATTTATATTTATATACCACTGTTTGTTACAAAGACTAAACCTGTGAGCCCTATTAGCCAATAACCATTCCCCCAAGGCAAAAGTGGGGAATCCTAACCTTTCATCCCTAAAGACCACAAAAGTTGGGGTTTAACTGCTACCCCAAGCATAAATACAAATATAAGGTTTCACAAGACAAACATGTCTATAATCTAGCAAAAGTGGGACCTATGGTGCCCAATACAAGACAACCATCTATATCATATCACTGCATGTCGTGCCGGATCCGAGCCTACTGACCAAAGAATGCTCCATCCCCTACCCTGCGACGAACAGAGCGGCTAGACTCCCCTACCTCAATCCGGGGCCTCCTGTAAGCTGCATCTAAAGCATATCCTAGGGTATCTATCCTCACTGCCCTGGCCTCCAGTTGGTCCTCTAACTGATCAACCCTCCTGGCCTCCCTGGCCCAGGCCTCTCTGGCATGCATCCTCGCAGACACCTCCAGCCCAGCCTCGAACCTCATGGCCTCCTGCTTCGCCTTCAGGTGGGCGATCTGTAGATCCCTCTGCTCCAGCCTCTCTCTCAGCTCAGCGTTCCGGGCCACTAACTGATGTAGCAGTGGTCCGATCTGCTACGTTGAGGACTCATAACCCTGCAGATGTACCTTCGCCACTCCCAAGTCATGCTCGAGCTGGTAGGCTAGGTCTCTATACTGGTCCTTTCTGATCTGGTGGGTCTGGTTCTGCTCCTCCAGATGAGCTATCCGAGCCTCCGGCTCCTCGGTCCTGCTGGTCAGTCCCTCTATAATATCGTCGGCAGTGGACCCCATGCCATCCACGTAAGCAGGTGGCTCCTCTCCCTCGGTCTCGGGATCCTCCTCCTCAGCATCTGAGTCCTGACTGCCAGACCTCATAACTCTACCTACCACCGGCTCTGGTAGCTCCCTCTGGTAGTCCTCTTCTGGCTCGGACTCCTCTAGCGGTACCCCTGGGGCAATAGGAGCATACCCCACCAGCTGTTCAGCAACCACTGAGATATCTATGAATATCTCCTCCTCCCGGGTCCCACTAGTCCCTGCCCTGTCAGCCATCCTACAACCACAGACAGAGATAACAAATATCAGTATCATAATAAAATACATTCATTGATAAAATGAAAAGATATTTTATCATGTACAACTCGGCTTGGCAGATTCCCACAATCCACCCCCAGACCAGGCTATTACTCGAATTTCCCTGATTCGAATACTAATGTACTCAATACGAGTTTGAAAAAAACTAAGGTCATAACCTAGGTTTCGCGATCCTAAAGTTTATAACCTACAGCTTTGATACCAACCTGTGACGCCCCCAAATTCGGGTCTCCAAATACCCGGATCCGGTCATCACGATCCAATACAAACATTCACCCCTAACAACATATGGTAACTAAAATGCGGAATATAATAAACATACGTTGTTCATTACAAAGGTGTTACTAGTCCCAGAATACAAAAACCTTAAACACTTACTCAAATCCATACCCTAAATAAAAGTTAAGGTTTAAATTACATTAACAGTAATTAACTATACGTAAATTTAAAATCTGCTACATGAAGTCTATTACTTCATCTTTTCTTTTCCTCTGTTCTTCCCTGACGTCTCGGGTTTAGCTACAATAAAGTCATGATATAGCAAGAATGAGCAACGAGTTTGCTCAGCAAGTTTAAAGTACAACAATAAGGATATATCATGATGAAGGGAATATAGAAGGAGAATTTAGCAATTATCAGAAGCAATAACAATAAATGCTTTTAGAACAATTGGTAGTCAAATAGACTTTGAACAATAACTTCCAAAGGAGTCAATAGCTAGTTGACCCTCTGGTTACTGGCTACAGAATAAGTATTTGAGGGGATCAGCCTCGCGTACGCTATGTGTATGCATAACATTTAACTCTGCTATTTGTACCTTATATCCGGTACCTGGGGTACTCCCCTATAATAAAAGGGGTGTTCATTCAGTCTAAGAATCCTTACCAATGATTGGTTCGGATAGCTTATAAATTCTTATATACGTGCCTGACCGAGACAAGGGTTCAGACTTAATCATGAATAGTTCGTGAATTTCAGAACTTAAATAATTATACGAATTCAAATGCACAAGTGCGAATGCCAATGAATACATAGATGTGGAATAATTTAAAAGTAATTAGACCACTTAAGACATGCTTGGAGATAAGATTCAAGCTTAAAGAATAACTTGCAATAATATATACCTTTCGCACGAATTAAAAATAATGCATAAGGTTTAGAAATATTGCTCAATGTAAAAGTTGAGTAAGATAGAACTTGCATTCAATATACTGAAAGAATGAAGTTAGGGAACTTGCCTGTTTGCTCAGCTACAGATAAACTTAGCTTTAATTAATTGATCTTGAGTGACCTATCATTGGGTAAAGTCGATTTATCAATTAATAGTTGTATATTGGCACCCCTCACTATACCATTTACTTAGCAGGTAAAATTCACCATCTACATTTAATTACTATTTAACATTAGCTAAACAGAAATTAATTAATAATCTTTAGCTATCAAAATGATGGTAGCTAATCAGGATTACTTATTCTTTGATTTCTCAGATTTATTACCCTTATCTGTCTCTGAATATGGTTTAACAATCCTTATTTATTATTTATAAAAATAAATAATAAATTTATTATGGTTTAACAGAAATTAGATATTAGTTGATCACTTATTAAATTTTATTACGCTTAATTACTATTTACCTTAGGGGTAATTGAGTAATTATTAACCTTGTTACTTATTCAGCATTAATTATATACTTAATGTATTAACCTAATTATTTTTTATTTATTATCTTTATTTATTATTTAGTGATAAATAATAAATGATTACTTTATTAACTTCATTCATACTTAATTATTATTAAATATTACTTAAATAATAGTTAAATATTTATTATCTTTATTATTATTTATTGATAAATAATTATTTTATTGAATATTTGTTATCTTTATTTATCACTTATTGACAAATAATCAAGTTATTGACATAATTCATACTTGATTATTATTTAATAGTAATTAAGTAATAATCAACTATTTATTCACTTTATTTATTATCTAAAGATAAATGATAAATAACTAATCTATTACTTTTATCCATACTTGGTTATTATTTAATAGTAGTTAAACAATAATCAAATATTTATTAGCTTTATTTATTATTTAAGGATAAATAATAAATAATTAAATTATTAACTTTATTTATACTTAATTATTATTTAAAATAATAATTAAATATTTATTATCTTTATTTATTATTTATTGATAAATAATAAATAATTATTTATTTAACTTTACTCATAATTAAATATGTATTATCCTTACCTATAACAATAATTAATTTACCAATACCCAATTATTATTTAAGGTTAGTTAAATAATAATTAAATATTTATTATCTTTATTTGTTATTACAAATAATTACTTTATTATCTTTATCTATTATCTATTAATAACAAATAATTTCATATTAATTTTATTTATTAACATAATACTAATTAGTTTGCAAAGGCATTATTAACTTAAGTTAATTAATCAATAGTTGATTCTATTGAATTGCACAACCAAATTAATACAATTACTACATGATATTATTGGAATCATAGGTTTATTCTTTCTGCCCAAAACCAATATTATAACCAACTGATATCAATCCCAGCTAATTTCGTTTCACTAACAAAATTATTACCCAACACTGTTATAGAGCAGTTAACCCAAACTAAACAAACAATTAAATCCAATACAAGGAAAGTTTCACTTCAATTGCAATACCTAGAAACGTATACCCAGCACAGAAGGGAGAACATAAAAGAACAACAACCCAAAATGACACTCACTTTGGTCCTGTCATTACAACAAATGTATATGCTAAGCATCCTAAAGCGAATTGCTAGTTTACTCTCAGGACAAATCGCACTGACAGAACCTTAAGGTTCATCTATTCCAGAGTTTCACAAAAACATGATATTAGTTCAATCCCAATGAAATCGAGCAGCACAATACCAGATTTCTCAAAAGAAAACCAAACAAAATTTACACGAACTGATACCAGATTTTGAAACCCCAAAATTTTAATAAAGTTTCCAATTTCAACAATACAATTATACACTGTGTAATACAAATCGAACAAGCTAATACAGTCGCTCGGTACCTTGCTATTGATCGTACTGCGATTTTTCTCCTCCTACCGAAATAAGTGACAAAGTCTTGGGACATTTACAACAGCTCTCCTCCCCTGCTTCTTCTCTATCGATTTCTCTCTCTATTTGCACAGCCAAAATTTTAGCAGCTTGGTTTAGGATTCTGGGGCTCAATTTATAGGAAATTGGATACCCAAATAATTGGGTATTACCTCAATTGTTTTGCCAAGAACCGTCGGTAGGAAGGAGGCAGCGATGGTGACTCGCCGGCTGTCCTTTGAGCCGTGTGCCCTCACCGGTCGCGTCGCTGAAAATCCGGGACCCTTGGTCCGTTCGCCAACTGCCTGGTCGTTCCTTGGTAGCCGTCAGTCCCTTCGCGCCCTCACACGCCGACGTCAGTCCTGCTGATCTTCTTGCTATTGCCGGCGCATGGTGACGGACCTCTTTCTCCCGTCTCTTGTTCGCCTAACTGATTGATTGAGGACTTGGGGTTGCTAGGTTCGGCTAACTGAGATACTAGGGCTGATCGATTTCCCCTTTTTGCTCGGTTAAATACCCTCCCCCCCCCCAATTTGATTTGCTCGGTTGTCTTGGTTTGAGGCTTTCATTGCAGGATTAACCGGTTATCTTCACATTAACCGGTTTCCCCAATTTACTTAGGTCGACCCGTTTGCAAATCACAACCCGGCTGGCAAAAAAAAAAAAAAAGAATGGGCTCAACCCAATAGGGTTGGGCCATTTGAATTAAATAAGAAACGACCCAACAGGAATAGAAGGAAATTGGGCTCAGCCCTATTATTTTGGGTCAATTGAAATAAAAAGAAAATAGTCCAACTTAAATTATTATGCTCTTAATATTTAATTTGAATTAAGTAATTGAATTAATTAATAAAAATTTATTTCACCAATAATTCCTCATTGGAACTATTTTAATCCAGTAACAATAAAATTTATCTATTAATCTTCTTCCAAATAAAATCTTGGGGTTAACCCACTAATTTAAATCGCACTATTAATGAGCCCCTCTAATGCAAGAAAATTATTGGACCTATAATTATATAATTAAATAAAACTTCTTACATGGGTCCAATTAAATTCATAAAATTATATAAAATAAATCAATACAATGTTTAAAAATTCTCGGACATTACAAAAACTTACTCTAAAGTCAGTGTACCAACTGATTTTTCAACTTTTAACTAGTTTTATAAAAAAAATTCGCCATGACTTCGTTACTTAAGCTTTTTCCTCCATTCTAATTGGGTGATGTTCATAACTCATAAGAGTATAACATGACACCCTGGAACCAAAATTTTCAGATTCGGAACATCACAACAAAAAGTCCCAAATCAATCCATTAACAGTCCATTAATTTAAATTTCATCATTTCCGCATAGATTTTGATTTTTAATCATTTTGTTAACTAAACATGCATGCTCAAGGTGATTTAACAAGGTTTACTCCTTCATAACCACCTTATAACTTCAAGATCCATCATGATCTTCACTTATCAACAACCACCAACAATTAATCAACACCAACTAAATAAAATCCAAGAGATGAAAAATATAAATAAATTAGCGTTCTTACCTTTTGTTGTTCTTGGTCTTCTTCTTCTTTCTTAATCTTGAAGAACCTTGATCTTGCTCTCCTTTTCCTTCCCCAATCCGTGCCTTTTTTTTCTCTTTCTTTTTAGTGGACTTAGCTTGCTAGAGAAGATTTTTTTTTTTTAGCCAATACACCTCATTGCCTTCTTGAGTGCCACATGTCCCCTTATTAATTAGCTAACATCTGTATAGGCAAGATGGAGACACCTAGCAAGCTTATACATCTCACCTCTCCCTCTCTTGGACACTTGTCCCCCTTATTAATAACCAACATGTGCTAATTAGAAATGAGGGACACCTAGCATGAAGAAATAAGAACCAAAGCTTTACTTTTCTCTTTCTTTTTTTTTCCTTCATATCCGGCCACCCTTGGAATTTCTATCCCATTTGGGTTTATCTATATATATATATATATACTTTTTAGCTAAATTACTTTATCAAATGACCAAAAAGTCCTTACTTAATTGGGTCAAAAGGTTGGGCCATTAATTAATTAAATTAATGGGGCTCCCAAATGTGGTTTAATTAAATTCTAATGGGTTAATTTAATAAATCCACACACACTAATTATTCAAGTCCATAATAAATTAATTACATGGGCTTGATTATTTAAATCAATTGAGCTAGTCCACTAATAATTTATATTACTAGAACTATTACATATTTATTTTATCCATAAACATAAATCCTTTTAAATATAATTACAACAATAATTATATTTAAAATTAAAATATGTGACCACAGATCAAATTAGGGTATTGTTCCGTAATATCACTTTACCACATTTACCACACTTAGTCAATTTAAAATAAATTGACTAATCTTATATATTCATATTATAAAGAAATAGTCAAAGTAATAATAATAATATTAATAATCATTCTTAAAATATACATTTATCATGAAAATAATATATTAATCATATTTTTATGAAAAATAAATAATATTATATCTTTACTAAATATTAATTTATTAAAAGAATATAAATTTTCAAATAATTAACAATTTCTTTTCTGAAAAACTCATTTACAATCTTTCATATAATAAATGATATATATATGTATATATATATATATATATATATATATATCACATATACACATATACATTTCTTGCATGTATTCCCATACTTACCTTGATAAATAATAAAAATAATTTTATTATTTAAAAAAAAATTATGCGCAAAATTTCGTATTTAAATTATTTTAAAAAAATCTTGGGTTATTACAATTATGACGATCATGATATACGACAATCCTTAGAAAGGGAATTGATGGATTAAATATGTATTGTAACACATATATTATAGGAATACGTTGAAATAATTCAACAATAAAATTTTGGATGGAGGTTTAAGCGGACCGAGTAAAGATGTTTCGGTGATTCCGAGGACGGAATCTTTATAAGAGGGGAAGAATATAATAACCCGAATTTTTCAAGAAGGATATTTATAATAAGAATTTAATATATATATATATATATATATATATACACACACACGTGAGTTTGGTGATAAGTGAATAAATATATGTGTATTATATATTTATTATAGATTAAGCGATGAGACGAGGTCTAATAGTTAGCCAAAGCTAATTAATTTAATTAGCATGGACTAACTAACGAAGTGTATAATTGTATAGAAGAAAGCCAAAAACTCGAATTTAAGTTCGGAGTGGGCTGTAAAGATGATGAAGAAGAAATGAGGAAGAATATAACGATCGCGAATCGAGAGCACCCTTGTAATTTGAGTTTATCAATATTATGGAATATATTAAAATATTATTTTTATGTGATGGGCTTTAAGGTTATTTTATAACTTGGGTGATGTGAATGTATGAATTTTTATGTGTTGTTGAACCGTAGGAGTGAATAATTGATTTCGCGAAAAATTATAAAATCACTATTCACGGGGCACGTTTCCCGAGGCACTATTCATGCCCGAATATTTTTATGTCTTTTTTTTATTTCTATTAATTTCGTTAAGATGTGTATGTGAAAGGATAATTTATCCAAGCTTCAGAAATTTTATTTGAGCCCGAATGAGATTTATCTTCTATCCGAAATGTTTAATATAGGCATTCCGAATAAATGAACAAATCCCATAATTATTATATTTACGCGTCCCAATATATTATGGGAGTACCCATTTTAATTTAGGTAGAATTATTAACCAAATTTGGTACAAAAGTGAGAGTTTTCGAGTATAAGAATGGAGTATTCGGGTATTATAGTTGTGTGTCTTTTCAATTGGGGAACCATATTACCATGTGGACCAATCAGGAGGAAGGGAGACACAATGCACGACAAGATGTTGGTTATATTACAAAACCAAAGCGTAGAACTCCTACAATTACAACATTTCTCTTGGTTAGACAAATCTATTCATTTCTCTCGAGCATCTCATTCTTGTTTATCCATTTCCAAGAGAGTTCAGTCAATAGCTTCCAAGAGAGTTGAGAGCAAGGAGTTGCAGAGAGAAAATTGCAAAGAAGAAAAATAAGAAAAAGCCCACGAGTAATAGAGTAGGGAGAGAAAGGAGTTTTAGAGAGAGAAAGAAGAACACTAGAAAGAGAAAGAAGAAGAGTGAGTGCACGGGTGAAGGAGGGAAAGCCAAAGCAAGGAAGAAAAGCTCTTGTGTAGCTCTCTAGCTAGCCTTCTTATCATCTTAAAGTACTTACATAGGTAAATCATTACCTTTAACCCATTTCATTTGGTTTTGGTTGAGTTTTTCCAAGTTTTTGGTTTTTAGAGCTTTTTAACAAGTTTTTGGTTTTTAGAGCTTTTTAACTCACGAATGATTTTTGAGGCGATTTTTGTTGCTTGTGATTGTTTATTTATGTTATTAAGAGACTATATAAGCTATCAATAACATTAAAGTGGAACAAAAACGAAGAAAATCCGTACCTTTGCTTAATGGAGGAAGAACAATGGACTTTGGACAAGAACATGGACATTCAGACCATTTTAGAGGACATGTAGCTTAGATTCCGTGTTGGTTTAACTGGTTTGATGTTATGGTATTGTAATTCCATGGGTTATAAAGTTAACCCAGTTGGAATGGAGTAAAAAGATGCAAAAACAATGATTTAATGATAATTTTGGTGAAGAACACCAAGAACACAAAAATAGAGCATGAGTTGATAATTTAGCCTACGATTTGGCCATATTAATGTTAACGGGCAGCTCTGAATTTTTGATATGTTATAGCCCCATGTCTTAGGAGTCCATAGAGTCTGAAATAGACCATTTTGAACGTGTATAGAAGGAGTTATGGAGATCAGAGTGAGAAGAGGTCGGAGGAATCGCGAACTGTAAAAAATTTGCAGATTCTGGGCTGCATGAATGGACACGTGTCAAGCTCTGACATGTCCGAAATGACTGTTTTGACGTCCTTTAGTAAAATGGTCATAACTTTCTCATACGAACTCGGATTGAGGTGATTCAAGATGATTCGGAACGAGAAAGAGTAGACCTACAACTTTGTTTTTTTAAGTTTTTGAATTTGAGGTTTTTAGCATGGTATAAATTGGCCATTGTTAGGACTAATGTGTAATTAGAGGCAATCGTTGGGTGTCGGGTATGCGCGTAAGCACGTGTAATGCTCCCGACAATATAGAATTATGTTCTAAGTTATAAAACATAAACATTATGGATTACAATGATGATTAACATTAATCAATGAGGAAGTAGATATATGTGATATCCAAGACTTTTATGTAATTCGATGAATAAATTTTTTTTTAAGTGAAATTATGTGAAACTCGATGTGATTAATTAAATGCATGTGTATGTGCTATGTGATGAAACATATTTCTAATGGTTAGTTTAAACTAATTTAATTGTTTGAATTAACTAAGAAAGATAACAAATGCAAGAAATAGAGTTAAAACTCGAATTTGAGTTCGGAGTGGAATTTGAAGACGCGTACTGTATATTTGAGTCTGGAACGTCGAAATTAGTCAGAATATAATTTAATCACAGAATGTGTTGGGTTGACTTTTTTGGATAAAAAGTTAACCGCGAATTTCGAGAACTAATTTGGCGAAACAAATAATTCCATAACGTTCGGAATATCAATTTCAGTAGGAATCGATCTTTTTATCGAATAGTTTGATTCCGGAGGGCAAAATAGTCAAATAGCTTATTAAATTGATTAAATGATTAAAATAATAAATTCTATAATAGAAGGGAGTCAGCTGATGGGGGAGGGACCCATGTGTCTATCATTGTGGGACAAATTAAGAGAGTCACGACTTGTGCTAGAAATTGAAAAGGAGGGAGTTAACTTTTGTTTTAAAACTAAGACTTTTCATTTCTTAGACCCCTCTCTCTTTAACTCAATCGATTCATAGGAATTGAAGGATTGAAACTGATAAAATTGATGGAATGGGAGTTAGGATTCATGATGGGGTTTAAGTGTCAGTTAGGTTTTATAAATCCTTCTTATTTGGTGAACTTCTCTTCTTTGCTAAAATCTTCCTACCGAGAGAAATTGAGAGTGTGAATGAGAGTTTGAAGAATTTCTGGAGTTGCAGTGAAGTAAGCAAGCAAGGAGAGAACCATCATTTGAGTAACTCAGTTGAAAGAATCCATATAAGAGGTAATCCATAAACCCTTTCTCATGTTCTTATGAACATAATAGAAAAGACATGTTTAAGGTGGATATTTATATGTTTTGATTATGGATTGTTGTGATAGTGGCTAATTGATGATCACACGTTTGTTAGGATCAAAAGTTCTGGATTTAAACATGTTTCATATGCTCTAAATTCTGTCAAGTAATATTAAACATGCTCTATGTTGTTAAATTTCTTAAATGAGTTTTATTTCTTAAAAAGCATGAATTTGATGAAGTTAAAAGTTATGATATTTGTGTGCATGCAATATTCAATTTGTTGGTCTGAGTGTGATTATATATGTTGTTTATAAAGGATTTCGAGTGATCAAATCCATAAAAATCTGTTTAAAAGGAAGGAATTGGTATTTGGTAAAATATGTATGAAATAACTTGTTTTGAAGACTCTAAATTGGCTAAGAGCATTGTTGGTGCTATTAGAATGGTTAACAATATATGATATGTTGTTTTAGTTAAGTTTATAATGTTTGGGTGTCTCTAAATTGCTACTGTATGGATTTTTGGAAGTCTGGTTCGTAGCAGTCGCAGCACCTGTGTCTGTGTACCAGCGCGGCCGCGCTGCACCAGAACTGAACTAATGTTTTTTTTTATTTTATTTGTTCAACCTTTAGAACCCAACTTAACCTTATATAATGAGCTTGAAGAAGCTTCAAACATATATTAAGATGTATCATGAGTATATTATCACAAAGTTGATTTGTAAACTATGATTTGATAAATATTTTTTTAAAAGGAAAAGCTATCTTGAATTGAAGAAATGATGTAAATATGTTTTAGTAACATTTGAGCATGCGTATCAGAACCTATGTAGCTATAATATGAGGGTCAAATATGATCATGGCTAGTCTTTAAGGAAAAGAGCTATTAAGATTGTTTTCGAAAAGAAATTTCTAAATGATATATTAAATATCGAATGCATGGACCTAATTGAGTTTTAAATCTTCAGAATAATGTGTATATTTGTTATTTATTGTATACTAAGACCCCAACATCCTAAAAAGAGAGTTGTGCATTGAAAGCTCAGTTCTGGGCCTGAATGGGAGTAGCGCGGTCGCGCTACTCCCAGGCATAAAAGCAGCGTGGCCGCGCCGTGCTACAGAGTTTCCATGAGGTTCTGTTTGTAAACTGAAGCTTAGTACATATGTATTATGTTCTTATAAGCTTTACTATGTGTCAATTGGAATGTTTGCACTGTCTAACTATGTAATGGCTATATAGAACTAAGATTTCAAAAGGTTTAAACGAGATTTATAAATGAAACTTTTGCAGTAAAAACAAAAGCAACAATTTGTGATATGTGATAATTTGCTTTAAATGTATATTTGGTTAAATGTACGTTGTAATACATATCTATAAACATGAAACAATTGCGTTAGGTATGTATTGAATGAATAGAATCTGAGAATCTGTTAATGAGAATGAGTGACAAATGAATATCTATATATGAATATATATATATATATATATATATATATATATATATATATATATATATATATATAGGGTATTTGAAGTAAAGTTAAGCAATAAACGTAAACTACGCGAAAGGCAAGTATTCTCTCTTTATTATCTTTACTTTAGTAAATGCAAGTTTCTAAATTTACTCTTTCAATTGAGCAAATATCCTATCCTTATTCACTTATTCAGTGACCGTGAGTTTCTTAACTTGTGCTATTTATCAATATGTACAAGTTTCTTATGTCGAAAGTTTTTCAAATTCAAAGGTTATACAAGCTTTATTGATGATTACTCAATTGTTAATTCAATTGTTACGCTTTAAAGTCCTTAATAATTATCGAAATTGTTTCGAGTATGCTTTCTACTCTTTTGTTCTGACTAGATACTATTGAAGTGAAACGTTATATTATTTGAACAATTCAAATTCATTATAGCAATTAAAGTTTACCAATCTAAATTGCTTTGGTGCGGTCTCGCATGAATACTAAGATGAATAACCCGAATAACGGGGCAAACAGATGTCGGGCATATAGTCCCATTTATGCTTATGCGTTTAAATTTCATACTTGTGCACAATGTAGGGTACGAAAGGCTGATCACCTGGAGTACTTGCGGAGAAGGTTTTACAATTTATCTGATTGATAAAAACTTCTGATGGTTTTGATGAAATAAAACTATGTTCAGGGTATTTAACACCCCTTAGTATGCTATTGAAATTCTAAAACTCTTATCTTTACCATTCATAATTACCTCTTGATTATTCTTTATGTTATTGAGAAACATAAATCAGTTATCTCTATTCTTGATATTATTATTAAATTACTTGTTATACTTGATGGGCAATTTGTGCTCATTCTTCCTTAAACCTTTCAGTTAAGGGTGAGAAGGTCGAGGGCTTGGGCAAGGACAAGGGAAAGGCTAAAATGAAATGATGAAAACTTATTCCTTTGTAATAAGTTTAGATTTTTCGCATTGATTTAATGTAGCGATGAACGCTAAGTTTAAGTTTATTTAAGGTTTTGTAACTTGGGATTATGTTTGGATTTATATTTGGGTTTATTATTGAATACTATTGTAATTATTATTATTATTATTATTTATGAAGTTTATTTAGTTAGATGATGTGTATGATGTATCGTGAGCACCATATCCTGTGTTTGATATTACATGAATTTGGGGGAATCACAAGTTGGTATCAAAGCTATAGGTTATAAACCTTAGGTGGGAGAACCTTAGATTATAACCTTAGAGAAGTTAGTGGAGATAGGATGGAGCTGAACTCACATAGAGTTTTAAGTGCTGAGTATAATTTATTTTCCTATAAAAAATGTTTATTTTTAAAATACTAATCTAGTTATTTGTTTCGATTGTAGGAGGTCAGGAGAAGAGGAGATTATAGATATTCATGTGGTTAGTGAGTAGTTAGTAGCAGCCGTACCTGAGCCCATAGCTGAGGCAGCAGCTGATTCAGACCCAGATGAGGACCCTAAGGAGGATTCCGAGGAGCAGCCCGAGGAGGACTCTGAGGAAGCACCGGAGGATAGACTGCAAGATGAGTTGATGTAATGCCCGTGAATTTTGAACGTCCTTATTAATTAAATCTAATTTAATTCAATGAGTTAACGCTGTGTTCTATTTAAACCAGCTTGGGTTAATTGGTAGGAGATGTATAAGATGTGTCTATACTCGTGTTGGCAGGTATGATATAACTATGGTTAAGAGATAACCATAGGTGAGTCAAGTGTAGGAATTGGTGGGTAATGACTAAAATGGCCAAGAGTGGTTAATAACCAAGGTAATTATGTAAGGGCAATAACCATTGTATATCCAAGTGGTTAATAACCAATGAAATGATGGCGGGATAATAACCATTGTGTTTAACCAATGTAATGATGGCAAGATAATAACCAATGTCTAATAACCAATGAAGAATGGGTAATAACTAATGGATAATTAAGATTTTGCGAAAAGACTATTTTAACCTTGAAAGAGGTTGGGAAAGGACTAAAATACCCTTGAGGAAGTTGCTAGGAAACTTCCTACTATTGATGAATTGACCAAATTGCCCTTGCCTAGTCATGATTAATGACTATTTTGCCCATGGTCTCTACTTTCCTATAAATAGGACCCCTCACCAAAGTTAACAAGGGTTGGCTCACTTATTATTCACCAAGTAGAGAGTTTGTGAGCTTGAGAGAGTTTTGAAGAGAGAAGCAAGAGCAAGTCTTGTGAGAGGAAGAAGAAGACCTTGAAGTGTTTACGCCATCTCCATTCGCATAGCCATTAAAGCTAGGTATAAACTCCATTCCTTCAAACCCTAGTTTCTTGTTGCTAGTATTATATTATGATTTCTACACAGTATTTTGTTGGAAACTTTTATGTGTGTTGATTGGGGTTGGTGGTATAAAGGGAGTATTCATGGATCTAAGTTTTTTTTGTTAGATCTACATTTTTCTAAAAGATTGTTTAACTCATGATTTTAAAACCGAGGTATGGATCTTCATTTCTTTTAAAACCCTAGTTGTGTGTGGGATTAATTTTGGTTGTTGTTTGATGCTTATGGAAGAAATGAAGCATGTATAGGTCTAAGTTTTATCTTGCTAGATCTATATTATTGCAAAAATATGTTTATCAAATATGGTTTAAAGCTATATAAGAAGAGATCTTGGTCTTGTATGCTTTATTGATAGCATATATATAGGTTTTAAAATTTTTATAACATGTTTTGGTGGGTTTGTATGCTAAAACATGGGAGTAATATTATTTATTGGAGTATAAAATTTATGGGTGAAAAATATTGATTTAAGTCATAAATATTTTATCTTAATATTAGAAATATTTTTGTAGTCATGGATATATTTGTTGGAATTTATTTGGAGTTAAAACATGTTTGAGGATATTTTAAACCCATTTGGTATGCAAGGAAAAAGGAAAAAAAAAAAAAGAAAAAAAAAAGAAAGGACCGAACCGCCTGGAAGCCCCCTGCTCAGCCCGGAACCAACCCTGGCCGCGCATGGCGCGCCAGGGGGAAAAACGTGGGCCGCCTGGCGTCTCCCGAAACGGCGTCGTTTGGGGGCCGCGGCTAAGGCAGGCGCGCAATGCGCGGGAGGCCTCAGGCGCGGAAATTACAATCGTGCCCCTCCGTCCAGATTTCAACTTATTTACCAAAATGCCATCGAGATTTAATTTTAATTAATTTAAATACTTTAAACAATATTATTTAATTTTGTAAAATTAGTAAATGTACAAAATTAAGTTTTGAGCACTTAATCTTATATTTTCCAGATTTAATAAATTAATTAATTATTGTTTATTTATTATTAAATAATGATTAAGGATAATCAAGAATTGTAAATTTATCTATTTATTATTTGATTAACTTTAAATAATAAATAAATATAATTAGTTATTATTTATTATTAAATAATAACTAAAGATAATTCATACTTACTAATTAATTATTTATTATTTGATTTACTTTAAATAATAAGTAAACCTAATTAGTTATTATTTATTATTAAATATTAACTAAAGATAATTATTACTCACTAATTAATTATTTATTATTTGATTAACCTTAAATAATAAATAAACCTAATTAGTTATTATTTAGTATTAAATAATAACTAAAGATAATTCCTATTTACTAATTAATTATTATTTGATTAACTTTAAATAATAAATAAACCTAATTAGTTATTATTTATTATTAAATAATAACTAAAGATAATTAGTACTCACTTATTAATTATTTATTATCTGATTAACATTAAATAATAAATAAACTTAATTAATTATTATTTAATCTTAAATAATAATTAAACACAATTAAAAATTTATAATTCGATTATTATTTAATTAATAATTAAATAATAAATGAATATAATTAGTTATTAATTACTATTAATAATAACTAAAGATAATTAATTAATTACTATTTAATAGTAATTAAATGAAGATAGAGTTAATAAAATAGAGAGAGTTTAATAACCCATTAATTAAACAATCATAACAAATTGTTTAAGGGTTTAATAAATGAATATTACTTAAGAAAGAGTAATGTTAATTAATTTAACAATTATAATAAATTGCTTAAAGGTTAATAAGTGATTATCACTTAAGGGAAACATGGTTAATTAATTAAACCACCAATCTAGAAAGCAATTAAGTGCCTTATAAAATTACTATAGTTTATTTACTGTGTGCTATGTGAGTTGCTTAATTGTTAAATAAATAGCATAAGTAAGCGTATCGGCGTACAACTACGCAGTACTAATTGATAGACCGACATTATCTATGTTAGGTTCTTCAAGGCCAAATAGTTAAAGCTAGAATTATTTGTAGCTGAGCAAACAGGCAAGTTCCTAACCCTAAACTTCTTACATTATTGCAAGTTCCCTAACTCAAACTCGAGTTATTATTTTCGAAGCATGTTAGTGAATAATTATTGTTGATTATTCACATCTATATTGATTATTGAGATTCGCACCTTGTGCAATTGAATTCCTATTCTATTGTTATTGAACTGTGAATTAGATTAAAATTCTTTCAAGTATGAATTGTTTATGAGATCGATCTATGCTATTTGTATCAGCTAGATCCAGCATGTCTAAATTGGTTAAGACAATGGTATTTTAAAAGCTGTTCTTATTTAATTGTTGTGGTAAGAACTCTTGGCTGAGAAAAGGATAAACTCGTTTAAGGCATGATATCAATGCTGGTTATTAAGTGTTTATGCATAAATCACGGGGTATGAGAGGCTGATCCCCTCGATTACCAATACTTTTTAAGAGGTCCAGCTTACAAGCTGAGAACCTTGGAAAACGTCCTTGGTTATTTCAAACCACTCAGTAATTGTCATTCAATTATTCGAATATTCAACTGTTGTTTATTAATTCAATACTCCTCCACACTCTTATACTGTTGTTGAACATTGAAAGCGAAATTTCCTTCTATCATGATATATCTCTTTGTGTATATACTTGCTAAGCAAATTAGTTGCTTATCCTTGCTATATCATGATCTTTATTTCAGCTAAGGCAGAAACGTCTAGGGGAGACAAAGGAAAAGGGAAGGTGCAAGAGTAGATGCCCATTAGTGCCTATGTACTAGCTATTTCTGAATGTGGTTTGATTAAGTGAACCTTTATTTGTATTAAGAGTACGTTTTATGTTAAGGTTAAAGAACCTTGGGACCAGAATTGTAAGACTTTATTTCCATTCGATAAACAATGTATGTTTATTATTCCGCATTTAGTTAGATAGTATGTTTGTCGTCGAATTATCGTGAGCACCGAATTCGAGGTTTGGAAACCTGGATTTGGGGGCGTCACAGTTGATGGATAGGAACACGAAGTTGGGCGATCGAGTCCATGAGTTAGAGGAACAGTACCAGGAAGAGAAGGGGGCAGTGGCACTGCTCGGTGCATTGGTGCACCATCTGATGATTAGAAACGCAGATCTGGCAGACAAGTTGCGGGCATCAGACCAGAAGGTAGATAGGCTGAGGGTAGAAAAGGAGGCCATCCGGTCCCACTTGGGAAATACAATAAACGAAATGGAGACAAGAATTCAGAGTCTCCAAATAGACAAACAGTTGATTACCAATTATTGGAGGGATGAGATGAAAGGTCGTGTAAGGGCTCAAAACCAGAGGGACGAATTAGAGGATGAGGTGAGAAACAAGAAGGTTATAATGGATAGAATGCAATACACATTTAGATCGGCGCATGGCAGGTTCCAACACATGGTGTATCATTTCTCGCGAGAGGAGCATCGATCTAGATATGCTATAAGTCGGGGTTTAGTTCTGGACATAGCTGATCAGGAACATGAAGACGCCATTAGGAGGGGTCTCTGAGTTTAAATTGTAATGAACTTTTAATAAATAGCGTATTGAACACGTGATTATCGATGTAAATATTTTAATTCCAGTTTTTGGCTAGGATTATGGGATAAGTGATGAAAATGGCATTACGCCATAAGATGTTAAGTACCTTCGTACTATGGTTTTCGTATGGATAAATTATGTGTTTATTTTTACGTGTGATGTGATGATTGAGCTTTTATAAAAGTTGTAAATGATATATGAATAAGTTATGAGATGATAACATAAATTTTTATTAAATAGAAAATGCCTAGAGGAAGACCTAGACGTTAACGATCACCAGAAGAATCAACCGGTAGTGCTGGGGATTAACCTAACCCTATGCAATAATTTGTAGACCTGCTAGTCAGGGCACTAAAGAACAGGACCACGAACAATAATAACAATAACCCTCCGACGACCCAAGTGGCAACCTTTAAAGACTTTAGAAGCGTGGGACCCCCAGAATTCAAAGGGACCACTGAACCCATTGAAGCCCAATCGTGGATTAAAGAAATCGAGAAGGCGTTTGCAATCGCCCGAGTAGGAGATGTAACGCCCCCAATATCGGGACCAACTTAATCCAAATTTAGGACTAATTTTAATCCCGACCTTGTGCGTTAAATGCTATCTTAATTCAGCTTTAGCCCCCAATTTTTATATTTTTCTTTCTATTCCCTGAAATCGCAACCTTTACAATTATACATTGAAGTAGATATGAGTATATACAACTCAATTCTACATTCAAATTCTTTCTTATATAGTATTATCACTATATTGATTTTCTTTATATAATACTCATCCCAATATATTCAAAACAAATATTCTTTGTATATTAAATAATTCAAATTTTACGTACCAGTCAGTTACATATATCAAGAATCATTGTCACGATTCAATACAAGTTCTAATTAAAGAAACGAAGTTGCTTTGCACGACTTCTAATCTTTATCGTCGAGATAGCAGATAATATCACCTTGCATTTTTTTTTCCTGCAAAATTTGGGTTTTGCAAGTCTGAGCTCGACAGCTCAGCAAATCTAGCAGTTTTCATGCTTCATGTAGCACATAATTTCATGCTCAGCTGATACATCATAATCATTCTACTATGCTCTAAGCCATGCAATTTCATATGCTTGATATATCTAAGATATCACTTATCACGTATAGACTAAGTCCCATAACTCAATCAATTTAGTCATAGTTTGACTTTCACATTTCATAAAGCATAACATGTAATTCATCATATTCAAGAAGATCACATTATATATTCAACAACAAATTGAAACAACACATAGGAACTGAAAGACTTGCCTAGCGAGTTGATTACATTTATAGCTTTTAGCTTAACTTCTCTTCACAAGTCCTACACAATTGTGTTCACATATGTACATATATTAGGTAACAAATCATGTCACATAACATGTATTTATGTATGTAAATTGTATAACCACATAAACCACATTCTTGGTTTACATGAACTATAATCTTTTGTTCTTGTCTTAAGACTTAGAAACTTTTGTTCTTTATCACCCTTTTTACGTCCAAAAAGGTTCTCTTATGGCTTTAGTATATAAATATTCTACGTTTCAAGTTATAAACCATTTACAACCCGTTTTACGGATATTTCTTATCTTTATTTATAAATTTGAGACCATATGGTTTACGAATAACTTTTAATGCATAAACATGGCCTTACTACATCATTTCTTTAATTTTCATAATTTTCATGCCTTTTTGATAGTTCATGTGCTAAACCATGCTATCGTCACGTATGCGAATGCTTCGCTTCATTAGTAGCTTAGCTTCACATTTATTCTCGCGAATAATTTATATTCACGCTTTGCTTATATTTTAAATATATATATACACCATTATAAAATTCTTCGTTCAAAATCTTCGTTTCGAAACCCGGAAACTTTCATTTCATTACTTATTTTATGTTATTCGCGTTTTATAAATTAACTAACGCAATAACATTTCAAAAATGTACGTCTTACGGCGTCGCGACGTTCGGGAATGCCACGACCCACTTATCGTCCCCCTACAATGGTTTATATTCATCAGTATACCTTTTATGATATTTAACTTTTATAGGTTAGAACATTTTTGGAACAGTGTCCAAAAATGTCGCATGTCGTCGCGAAACGTCTCGGCGACACGCCCGTGACATGCCCGACATGCACGCGCCGCTCGGCGTCGCCCAACACGCCCCGAAGTACACCACGTTGTTCGACATCGTCTGGCGTCGCACAGCGAGCCCAACATCGACAACGTGCGGCCAGCGTCGACAGCGTGCGGCCAGCGTCGACATTGGGTCTTTTAGGCAGCCCATAACAGGTCTTGAAAATGCCCCTCCATAACAGTTTTTAACTTTTCTTCTTGTCTCAAAAATACTTCCTTTCTTGATTCAATTCGCCCATACCCTTTAATTAGTTATATATAACATATACGAAACCAACTCAGGCCTTAGCTTCACCTAATTATGGATTTTTAGGCAAAATATCTCTTTTAGGAATTTAATCGAACATAACGCGAGCGTCCATTTCATGGACTGATTTCATAGCCATTTAATTAGGTTTCGGCCAATGTTTTTCCTCCTTATAACACCGCACAACACACACTAGCTCCATATTTCTAATTCCAACCAATAGAATTCATTTACACAGTCATTTCCAATACATATACAATTAATTCAACTAGTTAGCTTACAAAAGAAAAACTAAATTCTTAGCTTCCTTGAGTCTAATGTAACAATTAAGCAATGTTACACTTCCTATTGTCAAATAACATAGTTTATAAACAATAGCCCAGTCCAAAATAATTCCTTTTTCTAACTAATTTCACTTTAAAATTTATTACCCAACTTAGCTCATGATTTGAATTTCATAATGAAAACATAGCTAGGATTAGTTAAATACCTTAACTAGCTTTTCTTCAATTCTTAAACTTCTTCATAGCTTCAATTCCGGAATTATACTTAGCACAGTTGGAATTGAACTTAGAAAGAAGAAGTTCAGCAGGCTGTGTTTGGGCAGGAGAGGAGCTCGGCAAAAAATTGGGTTTTGCAAGTCTCTTATCTCTCTTTTCTTGCTCCTCCCACATACTTGCTCCATACGAAAATTGGAATACTTGGAGGTTACTCCCTCTTATTTAGCCCAGCTGCTTGGTCATTTCGTATATATATATAATACATTAGCTGCTCCTTCTCATCAGTCTCATGCTGAACATATTCCTAGCTTTGCTTCGTGGATAATTAATGGCCTAATAGAAGGCCACCTCCTGCTTAAGCTTCTACTGACTCAGCTTTATATTACTCTGCATACTACCTTATAACTTAAACATACATGTTCATTACATGTACTACATTACAAACATATTCTACTTTTTAATACATATACCAATTAATGTATTAAAATTACTTAATTCTGCCAATAATAATGAAATTAATACATTAAATAAAATAACATATTTAATGTAACAAACCAATTAAAATAATTAACTATTTTAATTTACTTGTTTAATATATACAACTAATTTTGTATAATTAAATTTAATTATCTATTTCCTTCCATAAATTGTCTTCAACAATTTATTGCTATTCGTTAAATATATTACTTTAATATATTTAACCATAATTTAAATATTACCTTAATTCACCAATTTACTTAAGTGAATTAATTAACTTGCTCATGAAATTAATTCATAATAAATTCATTACAAGACTTTATAATCAAATTATACTATTTCATACCTATTAAAATAATTTAATATTATAAATTATTTTAATTTGCTTATCAATAGATGTAAAAGTTTTGTATCTTTAAAGCTATCCATCTTTTAAATAAATTGATTCTATAATTTATTTTCATAAAATAATAAATATATAATAATAATATATTTATTATTCACAAAAATCACATATTGCATAGCATATATTCACTTGTGCATCACATATTACATAGCATATCACCAAATAAGAATTTTATTTATTAAATTCTTATTTTTAATATTTTCTGAAAATTCGGGTCATTACATTCTTCCTCTATTATAAAGATTCCGTCCCCGGAATCACAACACTGAATCGTTCTTAATCGGTTTAGATATTATTCTTTCTCGTAATCCTATCGTTAAATTATTTCAACGTACCATTTCCTTAGGTTTTATATCACCTATCTCATTTCTTTCCTTAATCAATTCTTACAGGTTCCATTTTGTAATTGATATTTAAACTCGATTATATTACGAGTATTATTTATTCCTCAATTTTTTTTTCTAAGGATATTTCTGAACCGTTACATTCTTCATATTCTTCTTTCTAGTACTCGAAAAGTCCTATAAATCATGGACTTACTCTTTCATTCTTTCACGTTTCTTAATCTTCATGTAACTATTCCCTATCAATTTCATGATTAGAAAATTTTCAATTCTCATGACTCTACATTTTTCCTTCTTCAATGATTTGCTTATAAATTGTCGTATTCTACGACCTACTTTCTTCCAAGAAATTTTATCCTTTCTATTTCCAACTACCAGAATAGAAATCCTCCACAATTGATCAATAATTGTGAAGCAATATGAATAACTCAGGAATTCAAAAGATTCGCTTAGGAAGAGCTTTCTGTATCATACAAAGGGTCATAAAGACCACAACATTCTTTTTCATATTTCTGAAAAGGTTCTTAACAGAAATTTATCTGTGAACCGTCTGTCTTACGGGCACATAGGTGATCAGCCTGTTTATGCCCTGTGTTGATCTCTGTTATCTTTGCCGCTATATCGCGTAATCAGAATTCCCCAATTCAGGGGTGTTTCATGTTGATCAACACTATCTGTGTGGCCGCCATTCGGCGCCAATTGAACGATATACGTTCATCTGTGCCACCATCTGGTGCTAAAAACTTTCCCAAATCAGGGATTTTCATATGAATTCTGGAATCCAAACCAAAATGAGTTAGTTGGACAACTCTATCTATTCAACAATAATATCTCAGAGGCTTATTATAAACGATATCCGTGTCTAGCCGATTCAAATGGCATTTGACACTTCTTTAACTATTAAAATACTGAAAATCATTTTATGACGCATAATACCGCACTGTTTTTAGCAGTCCATTGAGAATGTCGTCATTTTATGATTTCGTCACACTACATCGTACCATAGTGGGCTGACGATCCTTAGATCACATCCAACACTAGGTTAAGTTGCATTGATGACTCCATCATTTGTCATAGCTACATCATATTAATGATGCATTGATGACTATAAAAATATATTTTGATATTTTCAACTTTGTCTAGCCAGAACAGTTAGCATAGACATAGGAAATAACCGAACTCTTAAAACTTATTGGTTCAATAATCTAATCCAATATTTAAAAAAAAATGCTTTTATTAGCACGATGTCAATAAATTTCGAAATCTAGCATAGCTAGAAGATTTGAGAATATCCATTTTTTCCTTCATCAACTTCAACTTTTCCCCTTTTGCTTCCTTATACAATCCTATCATCAATACCTAATATACTGAAAATAATCAATTCTAAATCTATACTATTCCTATACCTTCATATGGTTCATCAAACTTACCACACTTTATGTGTTTAGGAACTTTCCATAAAAATATGAGTTTAAGAACTTGTCCTTGCAATACGTAGCCCAAGAACCAATCAGGGACTGTCCATACGCTTAGGGGTTCAAAATATACCATATGATTATGAGTCACAAACTTGACATAAGCATGAGTTTTAAGAACTCGCCCCTAATCTTATATTCTATATCTATCGAATATACATATGAGAAAAGAATCACCTTCTCACCATATATATACCGATAGCATGACACCAATATTTCAATGATTATCAATATGATAAACTAAGTAGTCGTTAGACCAAGCACAAAACCACTGCCCATACAAAGGTTTGTACAACTCAGCGATCACATGAGTCCTCAATTGAAATCCCACCAAAATTCTAATTTCCTCTTATCTTGCTCTTTGCTCAATACGAATTTTTTTTTTCCTTTAATTCGTATTCTATCATCTATAACTCTTTTTGAGTTTTATTCTTGTACTATCTTATAGTACCTTTCCTGTACAGCATTCTACTAAATCATTCGATTGATGATCTGTCATTTTATGACTTAATCAGATCACGTTGTGATCTTATTCTACGACCTTCTTTTCTTACAACCCCTTATCGTTCTATGATCGTTTTATTTTTACGATCTTCTGCATTTCCTTTTTAATCATAAAGTTTTATGATTATCCAAATCAGGTGTCCTCTGATCCTTTAGCTTTTCGTGATTCTTCTTTGAATCTTTGCGTATTATCTTAACGCATTATTTATGAAATTTCTAAACCTCATTTAAGTTTATGCTTAGCTTCTTCTTCCTTTTCATCTATCTTGTTTACGGTTATAGCCTAAGGTATGCTTACCTAAGGTTTATAACCCATAGCTCTGATACCAAGTGTAACGCCCCCAATATCGGGACCAACTTAATCCAAAATTAGGATTAATTTTAATCCCGACCTTGTGCGTTAAATGCTATCTTAATTCAGCTTTACCTCATATTAAGATGAAATAATAGCTAAAAATGCGGATAATTAAATTTTTTTTATATTTTTCTTTCTATTCTCTGAAATCGCAACCTTTACAATTATACATTGAAGTAGATATGAGTATATACAACTCAATTCTACATTCAAATTCTTTCTTATATAGTATTATCACTATATTGATTTTCTTTATATAATACTCATCCCAATATATTCAAAACAAATATTCTTTGTATATTAAATAATTTAAATTTTACGTACCAGTCAGTTACATATATCAAGAATCATTGTCACGATTCAATACAAGTTCTAATTAAAGAAACGAAGTTGCTTTGCACGACTTCTAATCTTTATCGTCGAGATAGCAGATAATATCACCTTGCATTTTTTTTTCCTGCAAAATTTGGGTTTTGCAAGTCTGAGCTCGACAGCTCAGCAAATCTAGCAGTTTTCATGCTTCATGTAGCACATAATTTCATGCTCAGCTGATACATCATAATCATTCTACTATGCTCTAAGCCATGCAATTTCATATGCTTGATATATCTAAGATATCACTTATCACGTATAGACTAAGTCCCATAACTCAATCAATTTAGTCATAGTTTGACTTTCACATTTCATAAAGCATAACATGTAATTCATCATATTCAAGAAGATCACATTATATATTCAACAACAAATGGAAACAACACATAGGAACTGAAAGACTTGCCTTGCGAGTTGATTACATTTATAGCTTTTAGCTTAACTTCTCTTCACAAGTCCTACACAATTGTGTTCACATATGTACATATATTAGGTAACAAATCATGTCACATAACATGTATTTATGTATGTAAATTGTATAACCACATAAACCACATTCTTGGTTTACATGAACTATAATCTTTTGTTCTTGTCTTAAGACTTAGAAACTTTTGTTCTTTATCACCCTTTTTACGTCCAAAAAGGTTCTCTTATGGCTTTAGTATATAAATATTCTACGTTTCAAGTTATAAACCATTTACAACCCGTTTTACGGATATTTCTTATCTTTATTTATAAACTTGAGACCATATGGTTTACGAATAACTTTTAATGCATAAACATGGCCTTACTACATCATTTCTTTAATTTTCATAATTTTCATGCCTTTTTGATAGTTCATGTGCTAAACCATGCTATCGTCACGTATGCGAATGCTTCGCTTCATTAGTAGCTTAGCTTCACATTTATTCTCGCGAATAATTTATATTCACGCTTTGCTTATATTTTAAATATATATATACACCATTATAAAATTCTTCGTTCAAAATCTTCGTTTCGAAACCCGGAAACTTTCATTTCATTACTTATTTTATGTTATTCGCGTTTTATAAATTAACTAACGCAATAACATTTCAAAAATGTACGTCTTACGGCGTCGCGACGTTCGGGAATGCCACGACCCACTTATCGTCCCCCTACAATGGTTTATATTCATCAGTATACCTTTTATGATATTTAACTTTTATAGGTTAGAACATTTTTGGAACAGTGTCCAAAAATGTCGCATGTCGTCGCGAAACGTCTCGGCGACACGCCCGTGACATGCCCGACATGCACGCGCCGCTCGGCGTCGCCCAACACGCCCCGAAGTACACCACCTTGTTCGACATCGTCTGGCGTCGCACAGCGAGCCCAACATCGACAACATGCGGCCAGCGTCGACAGCGTGGGGCCAGCGTCGACATTGTGCGGCCAGCGTCGGCAGCGTGCGGCCAGCGTCGACATTGTGCGGCCAGCGTCGGCATTGAGCGGCCAGCGTCGACAGCGTGCGGCCAACGTCGGCATTGAGCGGCCAGCGTCGACAGCGTGCGGCCAGCGTCGGCATTGTGCGGCCAGCGTCGACAGCGTGCGGCCAGCGTCGGCTGTGTGCGGCCAGCGTCGACAGCGTGCGGCCAGCGTCGGCATTGAGCGGCCAGCGTCGACAGCGTGCGGCCAGCGTCGACATTGAGCGGCCAGCGTCGCACAGCGCCCCAATTTGCCGCCCAGCGCCCCACACCGCGGCTGGGCAGTGCCCTGCTACTGCTCAGCTGCTTCTAGCCTACTTCATGCAATTTTAATTCTTTGCACGCTTAACGGATTGCAACAAATTTTTGATATGCTATAGACACCATAGCAGGCTATTTTTAAAAAATACAAACCACCCATTTTGGGTCTTTTAGGCAGCCCATAACAGGTCTTGAAAATGCCCCTCCATAACAGTTTTTAACTTTTCTTCTTGTCTCAAAAATACTTCCTTTCTTGATTCAATTCGCCCATACCCTTTAATTAGTTATATATAACATATACGAAACCAACTCAGGCCTTAGCTTCACCTAATTATGGATTTTTAGGCAAAATATCTCTTTTAGGAATTTAATCGAACATAACGCGAGCGTCCATTTCATGGACTGATTTCATAGCCATTTAATTAGGTTTCGGCCAATGTTTTTCCTCCTTATAACACCGCACAACACACACTAGCTCCATATTTCTAATTCCAACCAATAGAATTCATTTACACAGTCATTTCCAATACATATACAATTAATTCAACTAGTTAGCTTACAAAAGAAAAAACTAAATTCTTAGCTTCCTTGAGTCTAATGTAACAATTAAGCAATGTTACACTTCCTATTGTCAAATAACATAGTTATAAACAATAGCCCAGTCCAAAATAATTCCTTTTTCTAACTAATTTCACTTTAAAATTTATTACCCAACTTAGCTCATGATTTGAATTTCATAATGAAAACATAGCTAGGATTAGTTAAATACCTTAACTAGCTTTTCTTCAATTCTTAAACTTCTTCATAGCTTCAATTCCGGAATTATACTTAGCACAGTTGGAATTGAACTTAGAACGAAGAAGTTCAGCAGGCTGTGTTTGGGCAGGAGAGGAGCTCGGCAAAAAATTGGGTTTTGCAAGTCTCTTATCTCTCTTTTCTTGCTCCTCCCACATACTTGCTCCATACGAAAATTGGAATACTTGGAGGTTACTCCCTCTTATTTAGCCCAGCTGCTTGGTCATTTCGTATATATATATAATACATTAGCTGCTCCTTCTCATCAGTCTCATGCTGAACATATTCCTAGCTTTGCTTCGTGGATAATTAATGGCCTAATAGAAGGCCACCTCCTGCTTAAGCTTCTACTGACTCAGCTTTATATTACTCTGCATACTACCTTATAACTTAAACATACATGTTCATTACATGTACTACATTACAAACATATTCTACTTTTTAATACATATACCAATTAATGTATTAAAATTACTTAATTCTGCCAATAATAATGAAATTAATACATTAAATAAAATAACATATTTAATGTAACAAACCAATTAAAATAATTAACTATTTTAATTTACTTGTTTAATATATACAACTAATTTTGTATAATTAAATTTAATTATCTATTTCCTTCCATAAATTGTCTTCAACAATTTATTGCTATTCGTTAAATATATTACTTTAATATATTTAACCATAATTTAAATATTACCTTAATTCACTAATTTACTTAAGTGAATTAATTAACTTGCTCATGAAATTAATTCATAATAAATTCATTACAAGACTTTATAATCAAATTATACTATTTCATACCTATTAAAATAACTTAATATTATAAATTATTTTAATTTGCTTATCAATAGATGTAAAAGTTTTGTATCTTTAAAGCTATCCATCTTTTAAATAAATTGATTCTATAATTTATTTTCATAAAATAATAAATATATAATAATAATATATTTATTATTCACAAAAATCACATATTGCATAGCATATATTCACTTGTGCATCACATATTACATAGCATATCACCAAATAAGAATTTTATTTATTAAATTCTTATTTTTAATATTTTCTGAAAATTCGGGTCATTACAGGAGATGCACAGAAAACGATCTTCGCCACGAACATGTTGAAAGGTGAAGCTAACTTCTGGTGGGAGGCGAACCAGAATAGGGCTGGAGAAGGTGTGATACCTTGGGAGAGGTTTAAAGAGCTCTTTTTCAAAAATTATTTTTCTGTGAGTATACAGAGTCTAATGGAGATGCGATTCCTGGAGTTGAAACAAGACGACATAATGATACCCCAGTATGCCGCAAAGTTTAACGAGCTGGCAAGGTTTGCACCTCATCAGGTCGACACTAAAGAAAGAAAGATGAGGAGATTCGAGCAGGGCCTCAAGCCGTGGTTGTACAACAGACTCTCGGTGTTGCAGACGAACGGCTTCGCTACTCTTCTGGAGAAGGCCATAATTGCTGAGGGTGGAAGTGAAGCCTTGATGAAGTTTAACAAGGAAAAGAAGAAGAAAAATGAAGGGGGAAATAGAGGGGAAGGTAGTAGCAGTGGTAGCAAAAGAAAGTGGAACAACAACAACAACAACCCAACAAGTTTTAGGGGTAAATCTGGTGATTCGAAGAAAAGAGCAGAGGCTTGCAAGGAGTGTGGAAGGAGTCACTCAGGCACTTGCCTAAAGGGAAAGAATGTATGTTTCAATTGCAGACAAGAGGGGCACATCTCTCCCAATTGCCCCACACCAAAGAATAATGGATGCTTCAACTGCGGAGCATTGGATCATCAGGCTAGAAATTACCCGAAGAGGAACTCAAGTGGAAGAAATGGAGGAAGGGGAAATAACGGTGGAAAGCTTACAATTTCTGGACCACCAACTCAGAATCGACCAACAGCAAGGACTTTCAAGACGACAGTTCAGGATGCGGTTGCATCAAAGGACGTGGTTTTAGGTATCATTTTGATCAATGATATATCTGCATATGTACTATTTGATTCGGGTGCTACTTGTTCCTTCGTATCGTATGAATTCTCCCAACGATTAAACCTACCCCAGGAAGAACTAGAACACCCTATGAACATAGAAGTTGCGAATAAGGAAATAATTCCCGCTTGCCATATTCATAGGAATTGTGTTGTAGATATAAAGGGGTATAAGTTACCTGTGGATTTAATTCCGATTCAGTTAGGGGAATTTGATGTAATTTTGGGTATGGACTGGTTATTTAACCACAGGGCAATGATAGATTGCCAAAGGAAATGTGTAAACCTTCAGACTCCAAATCAGTCTAAGGTAGTGTTCTATGGTAGTAAATCGCCAAGACACTAGAGTTGTCTGACAATGATGCAAGCTAGAAAGTTGTTAAGAAAAGGATGTGTAGTTTATCTGGCCCATATCGCTGATACCCAGAAAGTAGAGACAAGAATGGGACAGATACCTGTAGTAAGAGAATTTTCATATGTGTTTCCGGAGGATTTGCCAGGTCTATCACCAGATAGGGAAATAGAATTTGCCATAGACTTAGTACCTGGGACTACACCAATTTCGAAAGACCCATACAGAATAACACCGGTGGAGATGAAGGAACTGATGGTGCAATTGCAGGAGTTGTTGGATAAGAAGTATATTCAACCGAGTATGTCTCCTTGGGGAACACCAGTTTTATTTGTTAAAAAGAAGGAAGGAACGATGAGACTTTGTATCGACTATCGGGAGTTGAACAAAGTGACGATAAAAAACAAGTACCCATTACCTAGTCTAGATTACCTGTTCGATCAGTTAATGGGAGCGAAGTATTTTTCTAAAATCGACTTGAGAACGGGATATCATCAGTTGAAGGTGAAGAAGGAAGATGTACCTAAGACAACATTCAGGACTCGTTATAGATATTACGAGTTCCTGGTGATGTCATTTGGGTTAACGAACGCACCAGCAACATTTATGGACATGATGAACCGAGTTTTCAAGCAAACTAAGACAAATTTGTAGTTGTGTTCATATATGATATTCTGATCTATTCTAAGACTCAAGAAGATCGTGCTGAACATTTAAGGATGGTGTTGGAAGCGTTGAGAAAGGAAAAATTATATGCAAAATTCTCAAAGTGTGAATTCTGGTTGGAAATAGTTCAATTTCTGGGTCACGTGATTGACAAAGACGGAATCTCTGTGGATCCAGCAAAGGTGGAAGCAGTAATTAATTGTTAGCAGCCGAAGACACCAATAGAAGTAAGAAGTTTCTTGGGATTGGCAGGCTATTATAGAAGATTCATTCAGGATTTCTCAAAAATAGCAGGAACTCTGACTAATTTGACGAGGAAGTCGGTAAAGTTTGTATGGATGGAGAAATGTGAGGAGAGTTTCCAAGAGCTGAAGAAAAGATTGAGTGAAGCACCAGTGTTGTCTTTACCAGATGATACAGGTGATTTTGTGGTTTATAATGATGCGTCACATAAAGGACTTGGCTGTGTGCTAATGCAACATGGTAAAGTTATTGCGTACGCATCGCGGCAGCTGAAGGATTACGAAAAGGGATATCCTACCCACGACCTGGAATTGGCAGCGGTAGTATTTGCCCTAAAGATATGGAGGCACTATTTATATGGTGCAAAGGGTGAAATATACACGGACCATAGAAGTCTAAAGTATATTTTCACTCAGAAAGAGTTGAACATGCGACAGAGGAGGTGGTTGAAACTGATAAAAGACTACGATTGTGAAATCTTATATCACCCAGGAAAAGGTAACGGAGTTGCGGATGCATTGAGTAGGAAGGGAAGAAGGAAGTTGGAAATGTTAACTACTCAAAAAGAGTTAATCAAGGAAATGACAAGATTGAAACTCGAAATAAAGAGTCCAACGGAGTCAAATGAGAAATTGTTCGCAATGGAGGCACGTCCGACTCTATTGGATAAAATAAAAGAAGCATAAAGAAGTGATGAAGAAAGTGGAAAGACAAAAAAGAGAATTTTAGATAGGGAGAAACTTAAGTTCAAGATGGATGGTGAGGGACTGTTGAGATTTGAAGAGAGAATTTGGGTGCCAGCGGTACCTAAGTTGAAAGAAGAAATTTTGCATGAAGCTCATAGTTCAAGTTACTCAGTTCATCCGAGAAGCACAAAAATGTATCAGGATCTGCGCCAACATTATCGGTGGCCCAATATGAAAAGAGAGGTTGTGGAATGCGTCAGTAGGTGTTTAACTTGTTAGAGAATCAAGGTAGAACATCAAAAACCGAGCGGGTTACTACAATCTCTAGAAATACCAGAATGGAAATGGGAGCATATCACAAGGGATTTTGTGGTAGGACTTCCAACTACACAAAAGGGTTATGATGCTATTTGGGTTATTGTTGATCGATTGACTAAGTCAGCACACTTCTTGCCGATCAAAATCAGATTCAACTTGGATCAATTGGCAAAACTCTACATCAAAGAAATTGTTTCCAGACATGGTGTGCGGGTATCGATTGTGTCAGATCGCGATAGCTATAATATGAGGGTCAAATATGATCATGGCTAGTCTTTAAGGAAAATACTTGCGCGTAAATTGTCGCTATATAAATCGGACAACACCAAAGACATAAAATTTCATGTGTCACTTACTAGTTAATCCTATATGGTGAAATGTATTTAGAAAAGGCAAGAAAGAAGGGGGATAACTAGGAAAAAGGGGAGGGGGACAAGGGTGATGACTCACCATGCCATTTATAGTAAGTTTTATCTTAACAAATCAATTATTAGATCCTTGTCTCCTCTATTTATTTTATTTCAACCAAACATGACCTTAAGCAATCATTTGGTCTCCTAACCTCACATGAGTTAGCTTAACTTTTGAGCTTGGTTAGGTTAGTTGGTGAGAGAAGTTAGCTAGGTTAATTCTACACTTAGCCATTTTTTTCATTTTTCATCTAAGAGAGAAGAGAGAAGAAAGAAAAGAAAGAACAAGAAAAAGAGAGAAAGATCAAGAAAGAACTTAAGAGTTCTTTAAGAAAGAGAGTGAATACCCGAGCCTAGCAAAAGAAGGAGGAAGTCTAGCAAACTTTTATTAAGCATAAGTTAGCAAGATCAAGAAGAAGAAAGATCATCAGAAAAAAGGTAAGAAAACACTAACTACTTCATTTTTCTTTTTAAAAGCTTTGTAGCTTAATTAGTTGTTGGTGGTTGTTGATAATAGAAGATCATGGCGGATCTTGAAGTTATAAGGTGGTATATATGAATATCTACCCAGTAGATGCATGAAAAGTGGAACAAAAAGAACTAAAAATGAAAACCTAACTATAAAGGATGGAAATGGAATTAGTGGACTGTTTTGGGGCAATTTTTATGTGGTTTCCCAAATCCAAAAATTTTGTTCTAGAGTGTTTTTTTATACTCCTATGAGTAATGAACATAACCCAATTGGAACAGAAGCAAAAGTTTGTGTAACGAAGTCAGGACGATTTTTTTTTGTAAAACTAGTAAAAAGGAGTAGAAACCCTAGTTATATTCAACCCATTTTGGATGAAAATCTATTTTGTTTATGTTGCTGATTTTTTTTTTCTAAGGATCTTATAGTTCATTTAATAATGAAGTCGTAGACATAAGAACGACCTCATTCCGATTTCGGATGAGAAAGTTATGGTGTTTGGAATAAAAGTATTCAAATCTGTCAAAGCAGGAAAACTAGATCGGGTAGGGTGTTTCCCGCCATTATTTTGGCCCGAAAATGAACTTGAAATTTTTTTTCACCGGGGGGGATTTGTAGAGCATGTTACAACTTCAAAAATGGTTTAAGAACGGACTAATTCTGATTTAAAATAAACAATATATGAGGTTTGGAAGGAGGGGGTCAAGGTTGTTGAGTAGTGGTTGAGCAGCGTGCGGGCGCACGGCGGGCGCGCTGGGTGTGTGCTGGGTGTGTGCTGCTGGGCGCTGGTCGTGGCTGCTGCTGCTCTGGGCACATTTTTGGCATAGTTTTGGCACGATTGAGCGTGCTATTGTGCGCGGGCGAGTCGTCGGGCTATTTTCGAATGTCGTGTAACCCCCATGCAACGCCGAGTGACGTGGTGCACGTCTGTGCATATCAAGGGACACTGACGCTAAGTCGCGTCGTGCATGTCGGGCGTGCCACGGGTGTCTCGTCGCGCCGTTTCGCACCGACATGCGACATTTTTGATATTGTTCGAAAATGTTCCAACTTATAAAAGATTAATATTATAAAATGAATAATAATAATAATAATAAATATTAATATTAATAACAAATAAATAAATATTAATATTTAATATTAATATAGACCACCATAGAGGGTCGTTGTAAGGGTCGTGGTGTTTCCGAACGCCGCGACGCCGAGAGACGTTTTTGAAAGGTTTTCATGTTACTTTAATTATAAAACGCGAACGACATAAAATGAGTAATAATGCAACATAAACCAATATGTAAAGTCTTTTTGTGAATAATTGGTATATTGTTATTAAATTAAATGTGTAGAACATTTGACGAACATTTTAAAGTATTATTTAAAGAATGCTTCAAGCAAGTTTCCTAAACTTACTCAAATAATAATTCCGTGCAAGTTTTCTAACTATATTTAATTTTCATGTTGAATGCAAATTCCCTACACTTACTCAAATTTTATAATTGAGCAAGTTTTCAATTTTCATTGATTACGTATTGAATGTAAATATTGTATAACCTTGTACATTTATTATTCTGTGCAAGACATGCGTTTAGACTGTGAAATTGCGAAATTTCATTTGCTATATGAAATTCATTTTATTATGTATTGTGAACTATGAAAATGAGTTATCGTCATTCGATTCGGCCTAACTCAATTTGTTGAGCTATTCCAGTCGAAATATTTATTGTTAAGATATGAGTTATAATAATTCCTAAATTGTGATAGGACGATAGTGCCAAATCAAATAATTTGGGTAAGTATTAGTATGTATTGCACCCCGTGCAATAATGTGTTATGTGAGTAAATGGTGTTGATATTTAAAAAAAGAAATTTAATTTATTCCTATTTATTCAAGCTGCTTCATAAGTATTGTTCAGTTATCGAAGTTTTCATAGAACGAATATTTGATTCTTGATTTTGTTGTTATTCAACTATTATAACTTGCTGAGCAATTAAATGCTCACCCTTGCTTTAAATAAAACTTTTTCAGCAAGGATAGGACGAAACGTGGAATCCGATAAAGACTGAGGAAGAAATCAAGTTTTTTTTAAATAGAAGAATTATATGTTTTTACTGTGACTTATAAAGGTCACCAATGTACTGTTGTAATAGATAATGGATATAATATTCATTATTTATATGATATGAAGTTATAAAGATATTAGAACCTGGGTGTAGAAGGACATATGAGGTAATAATATTGTAATTAGATTCATGTGAGTAAGATTATGTTGAATAGGTAGTACCGTGACTCACCAGACCTGGGTTTAAAGGTTGACTCGGGGTTAAGGGGCATTACATAAGCAAGCTTGATGGCCATGTGTCACTTGATTAAAATTGTGCATGTGGTTAAATGAACAAGAGAAATAAGTCACAAGGGAGAGTAAGAGAGAGAGAGGCCGACCATATATGATAAGGGAACCAAAGGGTGAGTCACTTTCCTTATTTAATAAGACTTAGCTTAGTTAATAAAGCTATTAATGCTTTGTCCCCTCCGTTCTCATTAAACAAGCCAAACAAAGCCTTAGGTACTTATTTTGTATAGCCTTAGTTAATTTAATTGAAGTTAGTTTAATTAACTAATGCTTGGTTAAGGGCCTAAAAGACTAGGTTGCCCTCACCCTTGGTTTGCTTTTAAATAGATTTGCAAGTATACTTGCATTTCTTTTGTGCATTCCTTATAATTTTCACTAAGTAAAGAAAGAGAAAGCTTGAGAGCAAATACTAAAGAGAGAAAAGAAAGGAAGAGGGACGGACAAGGAGGGAGTAAGAAGGAAGTTACTTTGATCTTCAAGGAAAGCTAAGTAAGAAGAAGAATAATAAGCAACAGAGGTAAGAACAATAAAACCTTTACTTTTCATCTTTTTATATTTTTGAAAGATTCTTAGTATGTTAAGGAAGTGCTTGTTGGTGGTTGTTGATATTTGATGAGATCAAAGAAGGATCTTAGAGTGATAAGGTTATATAGTTTAATCTTGTTTAAAATCTACCGGTAAATGCCATAAAAGTGAACGAATGACTAAAACTCATAAGCCAGAGCATAAAGGATGGAATTTAATTGGTAGAGGACTTTATAAAGGACTTTGTGAATGTTTTTCATGGTTTGTTATGGAATCCGGAAAGGAAGAAATATAGTTAAAGGGATTAAATAATTATTCCAAGTGGAACGGAAGAAAAATATCAAACACATGGTGTACATCATGAAATAGCAATACAAATTCAAAGGAAAGCAAGAGATGATAAAACCCATTTAGAAGATAATCATGTGTTGCTTGCTTGGTTGATGACAATCTCTAGCTTTTCCTCTTCATTTGGCATCCGTTTCTCTTTTTTCTCCTTAGCTTATTGCTGGAATTTCCTTGAATTACAGCCCTCAAGCTCTTCTTGATGAAGTATGTGCAACCTTCCAAGGTCTAGATATGCCTTCACAATCCTTTCCTTCTTGGTTCTTTGGCTTGTGCTGAGTTTTTCCTTGTATTGCAGCACTTTTGCTCTCAAATTGATGTTTTAGTGTGGCCTCCCAATCCCTAGATGTGAAATATGAAGCCCCAAAGAGATATTACATAGTGCCTCCATGAAAAACCCTAGCCAAACATCATATTTTGGGTTCAAAAGTGAGCTGGAATCGCACTAGGAGCTCCAAAGATCGAACTCAGCACGCCCGGGCGCGCCCGCACGCTGCCCGCCGCGCCCGCGTCCCCCCTGGCCATGCCGCACGCTACCCGCCGCACCCGCGTCCCGCCCCTGGTCATGCCGCACGCCCACAGATCGCCCACGCTGTGCGCGCGCGCGAGCTGGCTGCCTGGTGCCTGGCGCCGCGCGCCCGTGGCTTATAGCCCGACTCAGCTTTGACCTCTGTTAGTAAAATGGACGTAACTTCTTCGTCTTAACTCGGATTAAGGCGATTAAGTAGGCTATGGAAAGCTAAGAAGAAGCTCTACAACCTTTATAACTGGAGCTTGACGAGATAATGGCCGGAGGAAGGCTGACATGGAGTCCGAAGACACTGTTGTGTAAACTTCATGCTAAATCCGATGGTAAAATGGCCATAACTCTCTCATACGAACCTCAAATTGGATGATTCAAGATGTTCAGGAAAGTTAAGACAAATATCTACAACTTTTGTTCTTTGGGTTTTGAGAGATTTTGATTGGATCATGAGTGAAATTGGAAAACAAGCAGTTACTATACCGAAAAACGAGTTATGGGTATTGATTCAAGGAGCTTTTATTTTAATTCCTACAAAACAACGTAAAAATACATAAAAGCATACAAAATCATATAAAAGCAATACAAAACTACATTACATAATAATAAGATGAAAACACATAAAACCAAACGAAATGACTTAGGATTTACAAATTATTAAGCTCAAAAAGACCTAATTTGTGTATATAAAATACACTCATCAAATACCCCCAAACTTAAATCTTTGCTTGTCCTCAAGCAAAACAAACCTAAACTAAACAATTCAAAAACTTCTAATACAACCTAACTCGGGCAATGAATTAATAAGCCAAAAATGGTCTCAAAGACATCAACATGTGGAACTCAAAAGAGCGAACAAAGCGTTGCAAGTCTAAAATTTCAATTAACGAGTCATACTTTGCTTAAGGTCCCTTCCGTATGTGTGTGCGAGTAACCAATAGCACTAAACCAATCAAGCTCGGATGAACTATGCAACCATATTACCTTATGAAATAATCAAAATAAACCCCAAAACAACATGCTTAAAACATCACTCAATACAAAGGTATATAAATCACAATTTCAAAAATTTTGAGAACCAAGGGCTCTAGGTGAGTGCATTTTATGCTCCATCTCAACCTTAAGCACGCTCCTTAAGCACGCTCATATGGGCGAGGGCGTTTAACGCTCAACCTCAACCCCATGTAAGATTTGCAATATACAATTTTCTTTCTTTAATCACAATTATAAGAGAGTGCGTTTTATGCTCTATCTCTCTTACACATGTGTCCATGAGTGAGTGCGTTTTACGCTCCATCTCAACTCACCACATGACCATCAATTCAAACACAACAAATTTGGACACCTTGTTTCGAGTGATGTTTAAACGAGTTCTAGAGTTTAAAGATATTCCCCATAAGCATTTGGTTATAAAAGCCTTCTCTAAGCATACAACTAGCTTAATACTCATGGGTAAGTGCATGAAAGTGAAAAGACGCATAAGCAAAATAATAACCAATAAACAATAAGCACAAAGACTAAGCAACAATTGTCTATGTCTCATGAGTTAGATTCTCTTCAAACAAGCCATTATCATAGACCATAGATTATAGTTCAAATCAAATTAAAACAATGCTCAAGGAACACATCCTAAAAATAAATGAAATAATTTTTTTTGAATAAAAAGAAAAACATACTTAAATCACACAAAAACTAAATTAAAAACACACAAATATGAAGTACTACCCCCAAACTTAATGTCTGATATAGGAAAAATTAAAATAGAAGACTTCCATGAAAACATGTCAGGCGCCAATGATATTATCTTTCAATACCTCTGAGTTGGGAGCGTACTTGAAAGCAATTAACTAAAGAAATTAAAAATGCAATTAAACCACTAAAATTCAATCAAACAAAAATAAAATAAAACAGTAAACTTGGGTTGCCACCCAAGAAGTGCTTGTTTTAAAGTCGTTAGCCCGACTCCTTCATTTCTTTTCAATCCGGTTCAATCGCAAAAATGACCATAGCTTGCCGCCTCGCTGTCATTTCCTTGCTTTGAATGGCATGCATGCCTGGTTGTGACCCTCAAACTTCGATTCAACCGATGGCAAGAAGAAACTTTTCTCGTCCACTTTATCCATTATTGCACTTTCGTCAAGATCAACATGAAGAAATTCTTCATGAACCAATGGGTGCTCAATGGCTTTGAAAACCTCGAATGTGACTTCTTGATCTTCAATTTCTTTTTCATAATCCCCATCCATGCTCCTCGTCTCTTCAACCTCAGAATCAACATCCACAATAGGATGTACACTCTCAAAATCTTCATCAATAGCTTCGTGCAACTCCTCGCCACTTCCATGTTCATCCACCATGCACTGCTCTTCACCTTCCTCCATAGGGTCGATCTCTGTATCGCTAGGTAAGGTGCCTTGCGGGTGAATAATGCAATTATTGGCAAGATAGTTCATGATGCTCTACACTGAAGCTTGTAGATTTGTCATCCTAACCTCATTTTGAGAGATATGAGATATGTACAGAGTCATGAGCTCCTCCCTCATTCTTTCCTCTTTGTCACATCTATGCGAATTCACCAAACATTGCTCTTCACCTTCCTCTATACGGTTAATCTGTGTAATACAAGGTAAGGTGCTTTGCGGGTGAATAAGCACAACCTCGACAAGTTGTGCCATTTGGTTCTCCAGGTTTCGTAATAATTCTTGTTGCTCAATGAACAAGGGAAGAATCTCCTCCAAATTAGATGTATCATCATGGTGTGGTGGAGGTTGGAATGAAAATTCTGAATGGTATGAGAGACTTGGATCAAAGAATTGATCTTGATTGTTGTCCCATGAAAAGCTTGGACAAACATGCCAACCCGGATGATAGTAGTTTGGGTTGTAGTCAGCTTGATTCTGACAGTAGGCATTCTGAGTGGACTGGCTTTCAAGAGTGTCAACAGCCCTTGAAAGCGTTGCAACTTGTTCTTGCAATTGCTCAAGAAGTTATGACGAACTTGGTCATGTCGTCCCATCATAATCCCATTGATAGTTATGCTCATCCATTATCTGAAAACAAAATGAAAATACAGCAAAATAAATAATAAGAAAATTATTTACAAGTCTAAATTAACATCAATTCGATTTTCATTACTATTGGAAAAACACTAGAAGAACAATTCTCCAGCAACGGTGCCAAAAACTTGTTGGTCGATTTCACAACCGAAAAATACGCGCAAGTATACGCAGTCAATAAGTAATAAAGTGATAAGAGAGTTGTCGAACCCACAAAGAATTGTTCTAGTGTATCCCAAGTACCAACTATATATCGTCTCAATTTTATTTAGACAATTGATGATTTGAGTTTGTTGTTGTTTTGTAATAATAAGAACTATAGAAAGCGTTAAAATAATGAAATCTAATATTAACAAGTCTAAGATTGCAATTTTCCCCAACGCTTCATTTGAATATCCTAACTCTCTCATTTGAATTAATTAACAACATAAAATTGTCAACCGAGAAATCAAAGCTACTTATAAGCCTCTGTCGATGGTCAAATTTGAATCTTCCTAATGCGGCATGTAGGTATATGTCTATCCTACACACTATCAAGAGACCAATTTCAAGAACAATAGCAAGACACGTGTCACTAAATCTCATTTACCGTCCCTTCAATTACCAACTTTCACATAGGAAGTCATTAAGAATAGATTCTTCATTGGTTGCATACGGTATCTAGGTATATGTCTATCCTAAATACTATCAAGTTACCTGTCATTGAGGATAATCAACAAGACACACGTCACTTAATCTCAATTAATAACCCATAATAATCTTTAACTTTCGCATGATATCATAACAAGGTCTAAACACTATAATTCATTCGTCAAGTTCATATAGGTTCCCAGGGTAATTACTAGCTAGGAAATTAAGAACTGAAGCATAAATTATGATATTCAATTCACAAATGAGTAATTAATAGCAACGAGAGAGAAATTAATTCAAACTATGTGTTGGGTTCCATTGAAATCTTAGAATACAAGCTCTAGTTCATGGTAGCTAAGCAAAACATCAAACACATGGTGTACATCATGAAATAGCAATACAAATTCAAAGGAAAGCAAGAGATGATAAAACCCATTTAGAAGATAATCATGTGTTGCTTGCTTGGTTGATGACAATCTCTAGCATTTTCTCTTCATTTAGCATCCGTTTCTCTTTTTTCTCCTTAGCTTATTGCTGGAATTTCCTTGAATTGCAGCCCTCAAGCTCTTCTTGATGAAGTATGTGCAACCTTCCAAGGTCTAGATATGCCTTCACAATCCTTTCCTTCTTGGTTCTTTGGCTTGTGCTGAGTTTTTCCTTGTATTGCATCACTTTTGCTCTCAAATTGATGTTTTAGTGTGGCCTCCCAATCCCTAGATGTGAAATATGAAGCCCCAAAGAGTTATTACATAGTGCCTCCATGAAAAACCCTATCCAAACATCATATTTTGGGTTCAAAAGTGAGCTGGAATCGCACTAGGAGCTCCAAAGATCGAACTCAGCACGCCCGGGCGCGCCCGCACGCTGCCCGCCGCGCCCGCGTCCCGCCCCTGGCCATGCCGCACGCCCACACCTCGTCCACATCGTGCACGTGCGCGCGCGCTGGCTGCTTGGTGCCTAGCGCCGCGCGCCTGAGTCCATTCTGCGCGCCCGCACCCGTGGCCTGTAGCCCGACTTAACTTTGACCTCTGTTAGTAAAATGGCCATAACGTCTTCGTCCTAACTCGGATTAAGGCAATTAAGTAGGCTATAGAAAGCTAAGAAGTAGCTCTACAACTTTCATAACTGACGCTTGACGAGATAATGGCCGGAGGAAGGCTCAAATGGAGTCCGAAGAAACTGCTGTGTAAACTTCATGCTAAATCCGATGGTAAAATGGTCATAACTCTCTTATACGAACTTCAAATTAGATGATTCAAGATGTTCTAGAAGGCTAAGACAAATATCTACAACTTTCGTTCTTTGGGTTTTGAGAGATTTAGATTGGATCATGAGTGAAATTGGAAAACAAGCAGCTACTGTACCGAAAAACGAGTTATGGGTATTGATTCCAAGGAGCTTTTATTTTAATTCCTACAAAACAACGTAAAAACACATAAAAGCATACAAAATCATATAAAAGCAATAAAAAACTACATTACATAATAATAAGATGAAAACACATAAAACCAAACGAAAAGACTTAGGATTTACAAATTATTAAGCTCAAAAAGACCTAATTTTTGTATATAAAATACACTTATCAAATACCCCCAAACTTAAATATTTGCTTGTCCTCAAGCAAAACAAACCTAAACTAAACAATTCAAAAACTTCTAATACAACCTAACTCGAGCAATGAATTAATAAGCCAGAAATGGTCTCAAAGACATCAACATATGGAACTCAAAAGAACGAACAAAGCGTTGCAAGTCTAAAATTTCAATTAACGAGTCATACTTTGCTTAAGGTCCCTTCCGTATATGTGTGCGAGTACCCAATAGCACTAAACCAATCAAGCTCGGATGAACTATGCAACCACATTACCTTATGAAATAATCAAAATAAACCCCAAAACAACATGCTTAAAACATCACTCAATACAAAGGTATATAAATCACAATTCCAATTGTGTGAACTCCAAACTTATGCAATAAATTTTATGATTACACAAGTTATTCAGTATGCTAAAACCTCATGTTATTTAAATATTCAAAGTTCGATATTTCATAAACTATTATAAAGTTATGTCAATGCCTTGTTGTTTCGGCTAGACATATGTTAAGATATGATTTGAATTTGATATATTCTTAAATGTTTTCCAAACCAAATTAAATTGGTGCGGACTCTGATTTAAGTCTGAGATTAACCTCCATATTATTAAGGGACTTTTGGTCGGATTTCCGACTGGCCTTCGCGGTGTAAAATCAAATGCATATAGTTGTTTAAAAGAAATAGGTTATGCACAACATGAGTACAATAGGCTGATTTCCTAAAGTACTTGGAAAATGTCAGTTTACAGTATGAAAATCTATTAAACCTTTTATGAGAAGAAAATGTTCAAGGTCGTTTGACCGCTAAATTCTCAATTGTTACATAAATAGAAACTTTCCATTATTGTTCCCATTTATTCGAAAATATTTGATTCTTGATTTTATTGTTCACTTAATTGTTTATACCTGCTGAGCTTAGTAGCTCATTCTTGCATTGAATCAAATGTTTTCAGCTAAGTCCGAGCTGTAATGAACGCGAATTTTACATTTAATCCTTAAATATTTATTGAATTAAATAAATATTTGTGCGATTCATTTATTGAGCTAAATAAATATTTGATGAAATTGTTGTAGATTAATTTAATTGAATGTGTTAGATAGATTATATTAATGTGAAATAAGTTTTTAGTGCAAAGTGTGAATTTAATTGAGATAATTTAATTAAATGAGTTATTTATTAATTGTGACGCTGTTCTAATTAATTTAATAATTAATTAGAGATTTATTGACTTGTTATAATTAAATAAATGAGAATTTTTATTATGTGATTAACTGATTTATTGTGTAGTAGTAGCTTTTATTTAATTATAATATAAATTATTTGTTAAACTGTGACAACAACTATATAACAAACTAGTAAATTAAAATAAACCAAAAAAGGAGTTTATAGGGACAACCAAACACGGCCTTAAGAATATGGGAGTAGTTAAGTGCATACTGACCTTAACTGATACCCATGTTACGCAGTTAATAACATCAGTTGGTTTATACGTATTATTTTCCTAAGCAAGTAAGAGAAAACACAAAGAGAATTTTAAGAGGATTTGAGAATTGGGAAAAGAATTTATTTCATCTACTAGCAATTGATGAGTGTGTTTTATACACACAATTTGGGTACTTTTCACCTTGATAATTTGCAAGTCTTTAGGTAGTTTATATAGTTTTTATGTATTTTTATCTTATTTTTACATAAATTAGTTTTTAGTTATTTTACATGCTTTATGTTGCTTTGATGCATTTTTATTATGTTTGTAGGAATTGGAATAAAGAGCGCTCGGATCGTTGTTGGGATTGACTCATTGTCCGTGCCTGGACGTCTGTGCCCGAATGGTTATATGATGGATTGTGGTGATTGGCGACGCCCGGTGCTTAATTTGACAATATTTGGTAGTTGGGCGTGAGCGGCGTCGGATGGCGTGCACGGCGTGCGGCATTGGCCAGGCCACTTGGGCAAGCCCGTGCTTGAATTTTCGTGCCCGGAGGTTGTGACGATGAAAATTTATGTTTGGCTACGCTTGGGGCTTAATTTGATGACATATGGAAATTGGGCGTGCACGGCGTTGGATCGCGTGCACGGCGTCGGGCGGCGTGGCGCACGGCGTTGGCGCTGGGCGCTGACACTCGGCAGGCGCTGGCGTGCGGGCGCGCGCGCATGGCTCGGCAGCCTCGGCAGCAATTGGCTCGGCAGGCAGGTGGGGCGGCATGCAGGCGCCAGCGTGCGGGCGCACGCCTGGGGCGCGCGGGCGCGCGCGCTTGGCTCGGCAGCCTCGGCAGCGCAGCGATGCGGCATGCAGGCGCCAGCGTGCGGGCGCACGTCTGGGGCGCGCGGGCGCGCGCGCATGGCTCGGCAGCCTCGGTAGCGCCATGGGCGGCATGCAGGCGCTTGGGCACGGGCGCACGCCTGGGCGTGCGGGCGCACGCCTGGGCGTGCGGGCGCACGCCGCCGTGCTGAGTGCGATCTGACACAGCCATAGTGCGATCTGAGCTCCATTTTGTCCGATTTTGGCTAGGGTTTCATGAGGAAGACTATATATAATCTCTTCCTAGCTACATAGGAGATATCTAGAGAGAGGGAGGCTACAAAATACATCAACCAACAGAGCTCAAGGCTGGAAATCAAGCTGAATCAAGCCAAAAGCCAAGGAACTCAGTCAAGAAGAATTGCAAGGCCAAGGTGGAGAGCTAGAAACCATCAGCAACCAAAGGAACACCAGCTGAATAGCTTCAAAAGTGGTTTCATTTCTAGATTTTCATCTCCTTTATAATTCGAATTTGACAATGTATCAATTGAAAATGATGTTTATTGTAGCTATCATGAACTAACCTTCTATTCTAAGATTGCAATGGAACCCAACACTTAATTTGAATTGAATTCTCTCTCTATTGATTTTAGTTATGCACGTGTGAATTGATTGTCATAACCTTTGCTTCTAGATTAATTGTTTGGCCCGTAATTACCGTGGGAACCAATATGAACTTGACGAACGGATTATAGGTTAAGACCTAGTTATGATAACATGCGAAAGTATAGATTGTTGTGGGTTATTAATTGGATTAAGTGACGTGTGTCTTATTAATTATCTGCAATAATAGGTATCTTGATAGTAGTTGGGATAGATATATACCTAATTACCGCATGCAACCTATTGAGAATCTAATCTTAATGACTTCCGACGTGAAAGTTGGTAATTGAAGGGAGGATTATTTAGATTTGGTGACACGTGTCTAGTAATCATTCCTGAAATTAGTCTCTTGATAGTGTATAGGATAGACATATACCTATACACCGCTTAGGAAGATTCGTGATTGACCATCGACAGAGGCTCTTATGTAGTTTTGACTTCTCGGTTGTCAATTCGTATGCTATAACTAATTGAAAAGAGAGAGTTAGGAGATTTAAATGACGTGTTGGGGGAAATTGTAATCTTAGACCCTTCTATCTTGATATTTTACCGCACTTTACTCATTATTTGACTTGTGAACTCAACCAATCAACAAATTATCAAATCTTCATTGTTTAAATTAGATCAATTTGATAGACGATTGGTACTTAGTTATTATTTGTCACAATTCCCTGTGGGTTCGACTCATATCTTATCATATATTACTTGTTGACCGTGTATACTTGCACGTGTGTGTTTATCGATAGCTAAATCGACCAACAAGTTTTTGGCGCCGTTGCCGGGGAATTGTTTTCTAATAATTATACCAATATCAATTCCATTCAACTTGGTCTCTTTTTAGACTTGTATATAATTTTCATTTTGTTTTGTAGGTATTCTTGATTTGTATGCCACGCTCACGTGATCTTGAGTTAATTCCTTACGATCCCGAGATCGAGAGAAATATTCGACGACTACGTAGAGAACGAGTTCGAGGTATACCCAATCAAGATACCATGGCTGAGGAGGAGCCTAAAACCTTGAGGGAGTACGCCATGCCTCTTGTCACAGATTTGCACTCGAGCATTTCCAGGCCAGCCATTGAGGCCAATCACTTCGAAATTAAGCCTGGAACCATCCAAATGGTTCAAAACTGTTTGCAGTTTGGTGGGTTGCCCAATGACGACCCAAATGCTCATTTGGTGAGTTTTCTGGAAATTTGTGACACATTCAAGTACACTCAAGTGACTGATGATGCAATTAGACTCCGACTTTTTCCTTTCACACTCCGTGATAAGGCAAAGAGTTGGTTGCATTCGCTTCCCTCGGGTTCGATTACTAAGTGGGACGACTTAGCCCAGAAATTTTTGGCAAAGTTCTTCCCACCTGCGAAAACTGCAAGATTGAGGAATGACATCACATCGTTTGTTCAATATGATTCCGAGTCCTTGTATGAGGCTTGGGAAAGGTTCAAGGATCTAATTAGGAGATGTCCACACCATGGTTTGCCTCAATGGTTGCAAGTTGAGATTTTTTATAATGGGCTGACCAACGCCACTCGATCTAGTGTTGACGCAGCTGCAGGTGGTAGTTTAATGGGAAAGAATTTTGCGGAAGCCTACAAACTATTGGAAACCATGGCTGCAAATATTTATCAATGGCCTTCGGAGAGGAAAATGCCACAAAAGGCAGCAGGAAAATTTGAGGTGGATCATCTCACTTCAATTACAGCACAGCTAGCCGCGCTCACAAAAGAAGTGAAAAATTTAGGAGTTCAATCTGTGCAAAGCATTTCTGAGACCTGCGAGTTGTGTGTTGGAAATCACCCTACCGAGCAATGTCCCATCAATGCAGAATCCGTACAGTTTGTTGGTAATTACAATAGACAGCAAAACAACCCCCACTCCAATCACTACAATCCTGGATGGAAAAATCACCCAAATTTCTCATGGAGCAACAACAATAATACCCAAACCCAATATTCAGCTCCTAGGCATCAATATCCCCCAGGATTCCAAAATCAAACTCAATCACACCATCAACCCCAATCACACCAACAAGCCTCAAACCCACCTTTGCCACAACAGGAGAAAAAGCCTAGTGGGGACGAGTTATTGGCTCAATTGGTTGCACAACATAGCGCTTCGATACGGAATATAGAGCTTCAGCTTGGGCAAATTGCAAGCGCCATGAATATCCGTCCCCCTGGTGCCTTACCTACTGACACTGAAGTTAATCCGAAAAGAGATGGTAAGGAGCATTGCAAGGCTGTGACTTTGAGAAGTGGGAAGGAGCTACCGGAAGTTGTGAATGAGGTTCCAGCTGAAGCGGTGGTTGAGGATGGGAATGGGGAGAAAGAGGAAGAAAAGAGAAAAGAAGAAGAAAAGGAAAAGGAGCCAGTGCCAAAACCAGCGGGGAGCAAGCAAGGCCCTATGTATCCACCATGCCCGTTTCCACAACGTCAGTAGAAATTAAAGTTGGATAAGCAATTCTCTAAGTTCTTGGAGGTTTTCAAGAAATTGCACATAAACATCCCATTCGCTGAGGCATTGGAACAAATGCCTAGTTATGTGAAGTTCATGAAGGAAATCTTGTCAAGAAAGAGAAGGCTTGAGGAGTTTGAGACGGTGGCACTAACCGAACAATGTAGTGCTGTATTACAAAGGAAGTTACCACCAAAGTTGAAAGATCCGGGGAGTTTCACGATTCCTTGCACAATTGGTAACCAATTCTTTGGCAAGGCCCTATGTGATTTGGGGGCAAGTATCAATCTAATGCCACTCTCAATTTATCAACAGCTGGGATTAAGTGAGGCAAAACCTACAAATGTTACATTGCAACTTGCGGATAGGTCTCTCACATACCCAAGAGGCATAGTTGAAGATGTGCTTGTCAAGGTGGACAAGTTTATTTTTCCAGCGAATTTCATTGTCCTTGATTTCGAAGAAGACAGGGAGATACCTATCATCCTTGGGCGCCCATTCTTAGCCACAGGCAGAACTTTGATTGATGTGCAAAAAGGAGAGCTAACAATGCGTGTCCAAGACCAAGAGGTAACTTTTAACGTTTTTAAAGCAATGAAATTTCCTAATGTGCAGGATGAATGTTTCAGGATAGACTTGATTGACGAGGCGGTGGAAGAGGTGTTCACAGCAACATATGAAGTTGACCCTTTTGAAGAATTGCTAGGAGAATCACTTGAGAGTGAACCTCTGTTTCCTAACGAGATGGTAAATGTGCTGAATGTTCCCCCACGTTTTATCAAGTTTAAGTAACTATTTGAACCGCTAGATAGACCAAGCAGCTCTAGTACCATTGCAAAATCCTCATGGGAGGAGCCACCTACTTTGGAGCTCAAACCATTGCCAATCCATTTGAGGTATGCTTATTTGGGTAATGCTAGTACTTTGCCTGTTATTGTGTCTGCTTCACTTGATGATGTGCAGGAAAACAAATTGCTAAGAGTGCTACGGGAATACAAAACAGCCCTAGGTTGGTCCATTGCCGACATCAAGGGAATTAGCCCCGCTTTTTGTATGCACAAGATCATATTGGAAGATGAGGCCAAACCTGTGGTTGAGCATCAGCGTAGATTGAACCCCGTCATGAAGGAGGTGGTCAAGAAGGAAATTATCAAATTGCTCGATGCCGGCATCATCTATCCCATTTCAGACAGTCCATGGGTCAGTCCAGTGCAATGTGTTCCAAAGAAGGGGGGCATGACTGTGGTGTCTAATGAAAACAACGAGTTGATCCCAACTAGAACTGTCACCAGATGGAGAGTTTGCATGGACTACAGAAGGTTGAACAAGACTACGTGCAAGGATCATTTTCCGCTCCCATTCATTGATCAAATGCTAGACAGGTTGGCGGGACATGAATTCTATTGTCTCTTGGATGGATACTCGGGCTACAACCATATTGCCATTGCCCCCCGAAGATCAAGAGAAAACGACGTTCACTTGCCCATATGGGACATTTGCTTTCAGAAGAATGTCATTTGGGTTATGCAACGCACCCGCCACCTTCCAAAGATGTATGATGGCTATTTTCTCTGATATGGTTGAGCAAGGATTGGAGGTTTTCATGGACGATTTCTCAGTTTTTGGAGATTCATTCGACTTATGCCTAGAAAACCTTGTGAAAGTGCTGAAACGATGTGTTGAGACAAATTTGGTGCTTAATTGGGAGAAATGCCACTTCATGGTGCAAGAAGGGATTATTTTGGGGCATAGATTATCTTCAAAGGGGCTGGAGGTTGATAAGGCCAAGATCGAGACCATTGAGAAGCTTCCTCCACCAACCAACGTCAAGGGAATCCGTAGTTTCCTTGGACATGCTGGATTTTATAGGCGGTTCATTAAGGATTTCTCAAAAATTGCAAAACTGCTGTGTAGTCTCCTTGAGAAAGACACTCCTTTTGTCTTCGATCATGCACGTTTAGAGGCCTTTGAGTTACTAAGGAAGAAGCTTGTAAGTGCACCTATTATCGTGGCCCCGGATTGGAATCTTCCGTTCGAATTGATGTGCGACGCTAGCGTTTTTGCAATTGGTGCTGTATTGGGCCATCGCAAGGACAAGGTCTTTCATGTGATATATTATGCTAGCAAGACACTAACTGGAGCTCAACTTAATTACACAACAACGGAGAAGGAATTGCTTGCTATCGTGTATGCCTTTGACAAATTTCGTGCCTATCTCATTGGCACCAAGGTCATTGTGTACACGGACCATTCTGCCATTAAGTACTTAATAGTAAAGAAAAGCCACGCTTGATTCGATGGGTTTTATTGCTTCAAGAGTTCGATCTTGAGATTAGAGATAAGAAGGGAACCGAGAATCAAGTGGCGGATCATTTGTCTAGGCTGGAAAATGCAGACCATGAGGCGGGAGATGATGTCATGATTAATGAATTTTTCTCGGATGAACAGCTTTTCACCATCACACATGAGGTGCCATGGTATGCTGACTATGTCAACTATGTGGTGAGCCATGTCCTACCACCCGAGCTGAGCTATCAACAAAAAAGGAAATTCTTGCACGATGTGAAGCATTATTTTTGGGACGAACCTTTTCTGTTTAAGCAATGTGCTGACCAACTGATCCGGAAGTGCGTACCTCAATCTGAGATGGAAAGCATCTTGCAACATTGTCATGCCTCAGCTTTTGGTGGACACTATGGCGGAGAAAGAACAGCAGCGAAGGTGCTTCAATCTGGTTTTTATTGGCCAACGCTGTTCAAGGACGCCCATGTGTTTGTGCTGAAATGCGATCGATGTCAAAGAGTAGGGAACATTTCCAGGCGTCATGAGATGCCACTAACCACAATCTTAGAGGTTGAGATATTTGACATCTGGGGTATCGATTTTGTGGGCCCGTTTCCCTCTTCGTTCAACAATTTGTATATCATTGTGGTTGTAGATTACGTGTCAAAATGGGTTGAAGCAGCTGCGACACCCACCAATGATGCCAAAGTTGTGCTAAAGTTCCTTCGAAAAAATGTATTCACAAGATTCGGAACTCCGCGAGCAATAATTAGCGATGAAGGGTCGCACTTTTGTAACAAGAACTTTAATGCCCTTCTTGCTAAATATGGGGTAACTCACAAGATTGCCACGGCCTATCATCCTCAAACAAGTGGGCAGGTGGAGGTATCCAATAGAGAGGTGAAAAGGATTTTAGAGAAGGTTGTCAACCCGGATAGAAAGGACTGGTCATTGAAGCTTGATGACGCCTTATGGGCGTATAGGACGACATACAAAACTCCTATCGGGATGTCACCTTATCAGCTTGTGTATGGGAAAGCATGTCATCTACCGGTGGAACTTGAACACAGTGCTTATTGGGCCATCCGGAAGCTCAAATTTGATTTGAATGTCGCGGGAGAGAAACGCCTCTTACAACTCAATGAGATGGATGAGTTCCGTCTCCAGTCCTATGAGAATGCAAAGCTCTATAAGGAAAAAGTTAAGAGGTGGCACGACAAGAAGATAATCGATCGGAAGTTTGAGGTTGGACAACCCGTCCTACTTTACAATTCTCGGTTGAAGCTATTTCCCGGTAAACTCAAATCACGATGGTCAGGGCCATTCTATATCAACCATGTTTTCCCGCATGGTGCGATTGAACTGCGGGATGAGAAGACAAACCAATTGTTCAAGGTGAACGGGCAAAGAGTTAAGCACTATTGGGGTGGCGACATCGAGCGCCAAAAGACCTCAATTAATCTCGTTGATATGATATGAAGGGGGTATAGTCAGGCTGAGGACTTTAACTCAAGCGCTAATTGGGAGGCAACCCAATGTTTCATTTTAATGCTTAAGTCAAATTATTTTAAAAAAAAAAATTCAAAAGGATGATTTTTAGTGTTAATTGTTTCTAATGTTGTTAATTTTGTTGCTACATGTAGGTATTTGTATCCAATTTTGGCAATTGAGCGATGCGTGTCAGCGAAACGCCGATGGCACGCCAGCTGCAGCACGCCAGCAGCACCAGGCAGGCGCCAGCGTGCGGGCGCACCAGGCGCCGCGCGCGCGCGCGCGCACCAGGCGCAACGCTCGGCAGCAGGCGGGGCGCAGCAGGCGGGCGCATGCGGGCGCGCTGGGCGGCACCAGGCGCGCGCGGGCGCACAGCAAGCCGTGCGGCCGCACCTGGGCAGCTGGCTGGGTTCCTTAAATCACCAATTGGCTCATTTTTTTTTGTCATTCCATTTTTATATCTCTCTCCTCCCACTTCATAGCCAACTTGCTTACAACTTACCCAAACTTAATTTTGTGACCCATTGCATCATTTTGGCATCCAATTGCGATATCCCATCATCAATTTCACCTTCCATCTTGGATTTGAACAACAATTTGAAGGTTTTTGAAGAATTTCTTTGGGTTTTCACAAGTTCTCCAAGATAAGGTAATAAGGGCTATAAATTTCCAATTTTTCTTGCTTGGGTGCTGTGTTTTGGTGATTTTGATTAGCAGGTACATAGCTAGCTCCCATTGCAAGGCTTTGTGGAGGGTTCGGCCTAGTCCCCATTGCACTTACACTTGTGATTTTTTGGAGTGCACGCCAACTGTTCGACAAATTGTCTGTGAGGGAATTCTTGGCTACTTTGAGTGTTTTGCTTGCAACTCTGATCCTAATGGCCACCAAACGACATAGGGGTGAACCTTCCTCATCCAGGGCATATGATAAGAAAAGGTTTGTCAGTGCGGAAGCCTCCGAACGTTACCACACCACCATGGTCACAAAATCTTTGATTCCAGAACGAGGTATTCTTCCTGACACAACAAATAATTGGGGGTTGGCAGAAATATTTAGGGAAAGAGGATGGGAAACTTTTGCCGCTCAGCCCGAGCCCGCGTGTATTCCTCTTGTCAGGGAATTCTACGCTAATGCATTAGAAGCTGAAAATTTTGTGGTAACGGTTAGGGGCAAGAAAGTTTCATTTGGAAAAAGGTGCATTGAAGAATACTATAACCTACCTAAAAGCCATGGTGAGGATGACCTTACTAAATATGGGGCCGACAAGCCCGACTGGGATGCAGTGATTGCAACATTATGCAAACCCAGTGCTCGTTGGGCTACGACAAGGGGAGAGCCGGTGCATTTTCGCCAAGGCGACTTAAGCAAATATGGGAAAGCATGGTTATACTTCATCAATGCAAAGCTATGGCCGACCACACACGCAACTCAAGTAATTCCAATGCGGGCTCTTATCCTGTTTTGTTTGGTAACTAGGCGGAGCATTAGTGTGGGTCGGTTGATTCGGAACTCAATTCTTCAGTTTGTTAATGGGAAGTCTTCAGGCGGGTTGCCACAGCCATCCCTAATCTGCGGGTTGTGCAAGAGGGCCAAAGTTAAGGTGCATGCTCACGAGTTACTTCAACAACCACTCACACCCATTGACAGTCTAGCTATTGGCCTCTACAAGGTCTGGAAGCTGGCGGCACCGGAGCCACATGGAGCTGGGTTCTTGCCGTTAGTTCAGCCTCACGAGCCCGAGGCGAGTGTCGGAACTCCACCACCAACCACGGAGCACACCGAGGCATCTGACTCTTCTATGGACCTACTGATTGCTGAGATGCGGGAGCTTCGTCGTGAAAATCAGGCGATGAGGGTCGAAATACAACAGAACGAGCAGGCGAGACTGTGGGACGAGCAAGAGCGGGAGCGTGAGCATAGGCGCATGTCCCGCCGCCTTGATCACTCCATTCAGCAAGTCAATTCCTTATGCATTTACACGATCGATTTTTGTAACGCGGCTGCACAGGTGATCAACAACAGCGGGGTCAATACCGGCCCCAATGCAGTCCAATTTCCCATGACACCTATGTTCCCGGAATATGGCTTTGACTCGGATGATGATGCAAGTGGGGGGAGTCACGCATTTGGCAATAATGACGATGACGCTGCTTGATTTCCCCGGTGATGTTCTCTTTTTAAATTATGTCTATTTTAAACATCGAGGACTATGTTTACTTTAAGTTTGGGGGTGTGTGTTAGTTTAATTGTGTGTGTTGGTTTAAGTTAGTCATGTTATTGTGTCCAAGTTGTGTGTGTTTCAAGAATGGCCAATGATATTCTGCTGGTTAAGGTGTTCTTTCTAACGTAAGGCTCGAGCAGACTTAGTTACTTCTTAACATTATGGCTAACTCCCCTACTCTTGGTTACGTTAACCCCTCACGTTTTCAGCATGCCTGTTAGTTAGTTAGTATTGAGAAACCTCATTTACTTTTTTTGTTTGGGCGATTATACTTGAAATGTACTGAACTCATGTCTGCAACCTGTTTGTCATTTTAGGCTTTCATATAAGTTTGGGGGAAGTTATTAATTCGAAAAAAAAAAAAAAAAAAACTGACCAAGTTTAATTACGTGGCCTTTGCTACTCGAGTTAATAGACCCTTTTGGGGTGTTTTACACCTAATGCCCTAAAGCCATCTGGTTTGGGAGTCATTGATCAAACGCTCGTTACATGGGTAGCTCTGAATAGCCTAATGTGATTAAACATTGCACAGTCATGCGATTAGTAAGGTGAGATGGAGCGTAAAACGCACTCACCAATGTGATTACTCATTACTGCATCAATGTACTTGGAAACCCCCCCCCCCTTCCTTATGAGGTCGCCTTGTTTGATTTTCTCTAGGTAACGATGAGTTTGTAGATTTATAGTATAATCCCTCGGAAGTTGAGTTCATGCGTTAGCTCTGTCCTAACTGACATAAACAGATATCATGCACTCACACACACACTACTGGGATCTTGAGTAGCCGTATGCTTAGAACTCTTGTTAAATTGTAACTTTTCAGTCTGCTTGGGCCCCTTTTTGATTTTTTTTCCTTTGAGGCCAATTATTGGAGTCACTTTCCTCTAAATCCAGCTGTTTTTATATAAATTAGTTAATCTCTGTTTACTTGAGGACAAGCAAAGATTTAAGTTTGGGGGTATTTGATGAGTGTGTTTTATACACACAATTTGGGTACTTTTCACCTTGATAATTTGCAAGTCTTTAGGTAGTTTATATAGTTTTTATGTATTTTTATCTTATTTTTACATAAATTAGTTTTTAGTTATTTTACATGTTTTATGTTGCTTTGATGCATTTTTATTATGTTTGTAGGAATTGGAATAAAGACCGCTCGGATCGTTGTTGGGATTGACTCATTGTCCGTGCCTGGACGTCTGTGCCCGAATGGTTATATGATGGATTGTGGTGATTGGCGACGCCCGGTGCTTAGTTTGACAATATTTGGTAGTTGGGCGTGAGCGGCGTCGGATGGCGTGCACGGCGTGCAGCATTGGCCAGGCCACTTGGGCAAGCCCGTGCTTGGATTTCCGTGCCCGGAGGTTGTGACGATGAAAATTTATGTTTGGCGACGCTTGGGGCTTAATTTGATGACATATGGAAATTGGGCGTGCACGGCGTTGGATCGCGTGCACGGCGTCGGGCGGCGTGGCGCACGGCGTTGGCGCTGGGCGCTGACACTCGGCTGGCGCCGGCGTGCGGGCGCACGCCTGGGGCGCGCGGGCGCGCGCGCATGGCTCGGCAGCCTCGGCAGCAATTGGCTCGGCAGGCAGGTGGGGCGGCATGTAGGCGCCAGCGTGCGGGCGCACGCCTGGGGCGCGCGGGCGCGCGCGCTTGGCTCGGCAGCCTCGGCAGCGCAGCGGTGCGGCATGCAGGCACCAGCGTGCGGGCGCACGCCTGGGGGGCGCGGGCGCGCGCGCATGGCTCGGCAGCCTTGGCAGCCTCGGCAGCGCCATGGGCGGCATGCAGGCGCTTGGGCGCGGGCGCACGCCTGGGCGTGCGGCCGCACGCCGCCGTGCTGAGTGCGATCTGACACAGCCATAGTGCGATCTGAGCTCCATTTTGTCCGATTTTGGCTAGGGTTTCATGAGGAAGACTATATATAATCTCTTCCTAGCTACATAGGAGATATCTAGAGTGAGGGAGGCTACAAAATACATCAACCAACAGAGCTCAAGGCTGGAAATCAAGCTGAATCAAGCCAAAAGCCAAGGAACTCAGTCAAGAAGAATTGCAAGGCCAAGGTGGAGAGCTAGAAACCATCAGCAACCAAAGGAACACCAACTGAATAGCTTCAAAAGTGGTTTCATTTCTAGATTTCCATCTCCTTTGTAATTCGAATTTGACAATGTATCAATTGAAAATGATGTTTATTGTAGCTATCATGAACTAACCTTCTATTCTAAGATTGCAATGGAACCCAACACTTAATTTGAATTAAATTATCTCTCTATTGATTTTAGTTATGCACGTGTGAATTGATTGTCATAACCTTTGCTTCTAGATTAATTGCTTGGCCCGTAATTACCGTGGGAACCTATATGAACTTGACGAACGGATTATAGGTTAAGACCTAGTTATGATAACATGCGAAAGTATAGATTGTTGTGGGTTATTAATTGGATTAAGTGACGTGTGTCTTATTAATTATCTGCAATAATAGGTATCTTGATAGTAGTTGGGATAGATATATACCTAATTACCGCATGCAACCTATTGAGAATCTAATCTTAATGACTTCCGACGTGAAAGTTGGTAATTGAAGGGAGGATTATTTAGATTTGGTGACACGTGTCTAGTAATCATTCCTGAAATTAGTCTCTTGATAGTGTATATGATAGACATATACCTATACACCGCTTAGGAAGATTCGTGATTGACCATCGACAGAGGCTCTTATGTAGTTTTGACTTCTCGGTTGTCAATTCGTATGCTATAACTAATTGAAAAGAGAGAGTTAGGAGATTCAAATGACGTGTTGGGGGAAATTGTAATCTTAGACCCTTCTATCTTGATATTTTACCGCACTTTACTCATTATTTGACTTGTGAACTCAACCAATCAACAAATTATCAAATCTTCATTGTTTAAATTAGATCAATTTGATAGACGATTGGTACTTGGTTATTATTTGTCACAATTCCCTGTGGGTTCGACTCATATCTTATCATATATTACTTGTTGACCGTGTATACTTGCACGTGTGTGTTTATCGATAGCTAAATCGACCAACAGCAATCTAAACAAACAATCAAGGTAAATTCTTAAATCCAAGCTTTAATTATGTTTCTAAATTTCTCCATGAACGTACATTTTTAAGTTCTCTGTTAATTGATTTTCATATGTACATTGTTGAAAAGTTATTTAAAATTGTCAAAAGTGCATGTATAATCTACTATATGATGTTTATAAATTATTTTAATTGAGTTAATCCATGAGATTATGTTTTAATTGGAATTCTGAAAATTACAGAGGAACGATATATATTTGAATATGACTTATATGTACGAAAATTGATGTTTGATTTGCATATTAATCGGTAAATTTATGATGGATTGTGATTATATGTTAAGAAACGAGAAAAATGTAAGTTTAGTTGACTTATTTGGTGTAGTAACGAATCTATTATGAATGATTTCGTTAAACTTGATGAACCTTTGATAAATTGGTAAAAACCTCAAATTTTGGTTCTTAGATTCATGGTTTATATGATTTAAGTTGTTAAAATCATGCTCTAGATGTTGGGTTATGTTTCTGTAAAGTGCAGAACCTATGGGTAGTAATTAAATTTGTCGTTTGAATGAAACTTTGGCCAAATTTGGCATTTGCTGTGTTCTTCGCGAACTTAGGTAACTGATTTTGCAGAGCAGCGCAGCAGCACTGGTACCAAGAGGAAAACTGGCGCTGCAGTGCCGACCCGGTTTGTCTGGGTCCGGGTCAGTCCAGCACCGTAGTGGGGGCTATAGGCTTAAGCTCGGCGCCGCAGCGCCGATCCAGGTCGGGTCGGGTCAACGGGTCGGGTAAAAAAAAAAACCCTAGAAAATGAAATTTTTCCAAATTTAAAAATAAAATAATTTCACATATATGGAGCAACATGATAATTATATAAAAGAATAACACTAGTTTAAGAGCTAAGTCGAGTTATGCCTTTTGAAGTGATTAACTGTTTAATAAAGGAAGCGATTAGATGAACTTTGAGTGTTAATTGTTCAATGTGACCTGAATGTATAGGTTACTTCAAGAGCAAATAGATATTATTAATTGTAGCAGACGCACGGGGCCAGTATCTTATCCCTAACTCTACTTTATATCGAGCAAGTTCTTTACCCTAATTCGTTTAAGTTCATGAATTCAAATATGATATAGTACTAATTCCTTTTAAGTAATACTTCAGTTATACAGAGTTTACTCGATTGTATGCATTTGAGATTTATTCTTTAGTTCTTGAATATTCTTTTTATTATACCATTGAACCTTGATTGACTAGCGAACCCTTATTGATTCAACTAGTCCATAGTTGATGAATGTTCTAAATTATAGATATATTATTGAAGTAAATCCAAACCAAACTTTCTTTGGTGCAGACTCTGATGTCAAGTTGAGATGAACAACCCTTTTATAGGGGATTATGTTACGCATTAGCATTTAGATGTTGTGCACATACATGATACGAAGGGTTGATCCCCCTAAGTACGAGAAGTATGGTCCATATAATCTTACTACTTTTAAAGATTTCAAGTAGCAATACTTGATAACCTAGGACATAGTTCGTGATCTTGTGACCCTCAGACGTTCTTTTGGATTCTTGTCTCTAATCTTGATTCAAAAATCAATTTTTCAGTCATCCAGTATCCATTGATTATTCGCATATTATTATTGTTATTATTTCACTTGCTGGGCAATTGTTGCTTACTCTTGCATAATAACATTGCGGCTAAGGTTGAAAGAGTTGATGGGCCATTTACTAGTAAGGGCAAAGGCAAAATAAACAAGTGATGAAGACTTACTTAATTTATTTGAATGATGTCTATATAAAAGCTTTATGTTATTTATGTTTCTGCACTGATGTTTAATTTAAGGTTAGATGACCGGGGATTTATTTGTTTAAGATGTTGTAACCCTTTAATGGGAGATTTCTATTTCAATTAAGAATTTTTATTTATATTTGAATGGGTAGTTAGATGTGATGTGATTTATTTGGATAGTGAACACCAAATCCTGAGGGAATGAAGTACCTAAATTTGGGGATGTCATAGGTTGGTATCAAAGATGTAAGTTATGAACCTTAGGTGGAAAAACCTTAGGTAGTAGCCTTTTTAAGAGAAAGAGAACATAGTGGTAATAAACTCTTATCGAGTTCTAAGGAATGAATTAAGGAATTCATTAAAGATAATAAAAGATTTTATGTGCAATGTGCTTATGTGTTAACAACGTATGTGCTGCGAGTGGTATCGAGTATTAATTAAAACTTATACTTTGTTGTTAGGATGTCAGATGTTGGAGGATTCAGTCAGCCTAGGGAGATTGAGCCCCAAGTAGCTAGAGAGGAGGAGCCCCGTGATATTCATGTTATCCAGGAGCAGTTGTTACAAAGAGAGCCATCTCTGTTGATCAGTGTTATGGGTCAGGAGCATGAGCCTGCGTTTGATTCAGAGGAAGACTCTGAGGAGGTAAAGGTAGAGGCTGAGGAGGAGGATGAAGATCTCGAGGAGGTACCCCTTACCTCTATCGACGTCGAGAGGTACGATACACTGTATGACCGTACCATAGAGTTATAGGATAGAGTCAGAGATTTGGAGAGATTGGCAACTAGACGTCAGACTACTATAGAACAGAAGAATGAGAAGATTGAGGATCTAGATATACTTCTTGGAGACGTAGAATGGAAACTAGTTCAGGCAGAAAGTCAAAAGGAAGACTTGTTAGTGGAGAATGAGAAGATGAAACTTGAGATTAGGAAATTGCAGGATAACCTAAGTGAAGAGTTAGCGGAACGTGCTAGGGCAGAAGACGCCTGGATGAATACCGCTCGACGTGTAAAAATTTTTAAAGAAGGCGAACGGGCAAAAAACGCTAAGATTGAGGAAACAGACTACACTTTTCAGACAACAATTGATAGGGCCCAAGATTGAGTTCTCCACTATCCAATTTAGTTCGAGGACTTGCCATGGTATATGTTAGATCGCAGGATAATGTTCCGTATCATGGACGAAGAACGCAGAAAGGCAGTTCGACGCCTTAGTAGGCCGTGATAGAAAAAGTGTTGAAATATGTGTAAATATTTATGGTAGTTAGTAATGTAAATTCCAGCATGATTATACACAATGGAATGTGAATATTTTATCTTGAAGATTCTTTGATCTCGGGATAGTTGATCTAAATAGCAGTGATGCTATCTTTCTGTGTTTAAAACTTTTGAATGAATGAAATATCAGAGTTTATTTGAAATGTGTTATTTGTTAAGTGTTAAGTTTCAGTTGTTTACGTTAAGTATTAAACACTTAAGAAATTGAGTAATGATCCAATAAACGCATATTCTTAAACAGAAAATGCCGCCAAGACGCCAACCACGTCAACAAGCTCAGGAAAGCTCTAGTAATAATAACAACAACGATGTCAATGCTAATCTTGTACAGCAGTTGGTAAACCCTTTAGCCGGAGCATTTACGAATCAGCCGCAAGCTCCACCAGTTACGTTATTTAAGAATTTTAAAGCGGTAGGATCGTCAGAGTTTAGGGGTTCCCTGAACCCAATCGAAGCCCAAACCTGGGTGATAGAAATGGAGAAAGTGTTCGACGTTGCTAGGGTTAGTGATGACCAAAAGACTACCTTCGCAACGTTCATGCTTAAGTTAGAAGCCAGCTACTGGTGGCAAGCGAACAAGGTTCGAGGAGGTCAGGGTGTAATCCCATGAGATAAGTTCAAGGAGATATTCTTTGAGATGTACCTTTCGACAAGCTCACGCAATCAGATGGAGGTTCAATTCCTGGAGCTAAATCAGGGTACCATGACTGTACCGAAATACGCCACGAAGTTTAATGAGTTGGCTAGGTTCGCACCATATTAAGTGAATACTGATGAGAGGAAGGCGAGGAGGTTCGAATAGGGGTTGAAGTTGTGGTTGTACAACAAATGTCAATGTTCCAATTGAACATTTTTGTCGAAGTTTTGGAGAAGGCGATTATCACAGAAGGTGGGAGCGACGCTCTGACTAAGTATAACCAAGAGCAGAAGAAGAAGATGGGTGAAAATAAGAATAACAAGGCTAGTGGTAGTAATAATGGAGGTCACAATCAGAAGAGGAAGTGGAATGGCAATAGGTCTATTGGAAATCAACATGGAGGTCAAAAGAAGAAAGTGGAGGCGTGTATTACTTGCGGGAAGAATCATGTGGGGATATGCCTGAAGGGGGAAAGGGTTTGTTATAATTGCGGTTAGGAGGGTCATATAGCACCAAATTGTCCTAATCCAAAGAAGGGGCTTGCTTCACTTTCGGATCAAAGGATCATCAAGCTAGGGATTGCCCCAAAACGACAGTTGGAGGAATAAGAGCAAGAGGGAGTAAGGGAAACAGTGGTGGAAGAACGTTAACCATAATCGGATCAGCACCGACAAACCGACCTACCGCCAGGACTTTCAACATGACCGTGCAGGACGCTGTGCAGTCACGTGATGTGGTGTCAGGTATCATTTTGATCAATAATATAAATGTTTGTGTATTATTTAATTTGGGTGCTACTTGTTCATTTATATCCGATGACTTTGCTAAGAATCTAAATTTACCTAAGGAGGAATTAGATCACCCCTTGAACATAGAAATTGCGAATAGGGAGATAATATATGTTAGGTTTGTACATAAGAACTATAAGGTGGACATTAAGGGAAATGTGATGACTGTAGATCTAATCCCAATCAAACTAGAGGAATTTGACGTTATGTTAGGAATGGATTGGCTATTCAATTATGAGGCAATAATTGATTGCCAAAGGAAGTGCAGTAACCTTATGACTCCGTCAAAGGTAGTATTTTACGGCAGCAAGTCGCCTACGCAAGTGAGTTGTTTGACGATTATGCAGGCCAGGAAGTTGTTGAGACAAGGCTGTATGGGATACTTAGCCTACATAGTCGACACTCGAAAAGAGAGTCCGAAATTAGAAAAGATACATGTCGTAAAAACTTTATAGATGTGTTTCCAGATGAGTTGCCAGGACTTCTGCCAGACAGGGAAGTGGAATTCGTAATCGATCTGGTGTCAGGAACTGCCCCGATATCGAAAGCTCCGTACCGTATGGCTCCAGTAGAGATGAAAGAATTGACGGTGCAACTGTAAGAACTATTAGACAAGAAGTATATCCAACCGAGCGTATCGCCGTGGGGAGCGCCGATGTTATTTGTCAAGAAGAAGGACTGATCTATGCGACTTTCCATTGATTATAGAGAGTTGAACAAGGTTACGATTAAAAATAAATACCCGTTGCCAAGAATCGACGACTTGTTTGACCAATTAAAAGGAGCTAGGTACTTCTGGAAGATAGATTTGAAAGTGCTTATCATCAATTGAAGGTGAGGAAGGAAGACGTGTCGAAGACAGCATTCAGGACTCGTTATGGTCATTACGTGTTTCTGCTGATGTCATTTGGTCTAACGAATGCCCCTGTAGCGTTCATGGACTTAATGAACAAGGTGTTTAAGCCGTTTTTAGATAAGTTCGTTGTGGTGTTCAATGATGATATCTTAGTGTATTCCAAAACCGAAGAAGAGCATGCAGAAAATTTGAAGGCGACATTAGAAGCATTAAGAAGAGAGAAGTTGTACGCTAACTTTTCAAAATGTGAATTCTGGATATAGCGGGTGAAATTTCTTGGACGTGTGATCGACAAGGATAGGATTTTGGTAGATTCGTCAAAGGTTGAAGCTGTGCTTAACTGGGATCAGCCGAAAACATCGTCAAAAGTAAGGAGTTTTCTAGGATTGGCAGGTTATTACAAAAGATTCATTTAGAATGTTTTTTAAAATTACGACTCCGTTAACGAATTTTACTAGGAAATCGGTGAAGTTTGTTTGGATGGAAAAGTGGGAGGAAAGTTTTCAAGAATTAAAAAGAGGTTGAGTACGACACCTGTGTTGTCTTTACCAGATAGCATAGGAAATTTTATGGTGTATAATGATGCGTCACATAAAGGACTAGGTTGTGTGCTTATGTAAAACAGTAAGGTCATTGCGTATGCGTCACAACAATTAAAGGACTACGAGAAGGGGTATCCGACCCATGATTTAGAATTAGCTATGGTAGTGTTTGCTTTGAAGATCTGGAGACACTATTTTTACGGGGAGAAGTGTGAAATATATACAGACCACAAGAGTTTGAAATATATTTTCACATAGAAGGACCTGAATATGCGACAGAGGAGGTGGTTAGAATTGATAAAGGACTATGACTGCAAAATTTTATACCATCCAGGTAAAGCGAACGTTGTGGTCGATGCCTTAAGCAGAAAGGGTCGGGAGAAACTATCTATGTTAACTGCTAAGGATGAGCTAAATACAGCTATGGCAAAACTGGAGTTGGAGGTGAAGTATCAGGAGGAGTCTGACGAAAAATTGTTTCAATTGGGAGCCGGTCCAACTTTGGTGGATAAGGTTAAGGAAACGCAACTTCAAAATGAGGAGTGTAGGAAAATCGGGAAAAAATATCACAAGGTGATGAAGTGAAATTCAAAGTTGATAACGAAGGATTATTGAGATTCGAGGGAAGAATTTGAGTTCCGCCAGTACCAGAGGTTAAAGAGAAAATTTTGAGCGAGACTCATAGTTTAAGATATTCGATTCATCCAGGAAGTACGAAGATGTACCGGGATCTCCGACAGCATTTCTGGTGGCCGAATATGAAAAAAGATGTTGTCAATTGTGTAGCCAAGTGTTTGACATGTCAAAAAGTTAAAGTAGAACATCAGAAGCCAAGTGGGTTACTACAACCGTTAGAAATCCCATAATGGAAATGGGAACATATCACAATGGATTTCGTAGTAGGTCTTTCAACGACTCAGAAAGGTTTCGACGCAGTTTGGGTTATCGTGGATTGATTGACGAAATTAGCACATTTCTTACCGATCAAGGTTAGATTCAACTTAGATCAGTTGGCGAAGTTATAGGTGAAGGAGAATGTTTCAAGGCATGGTGTTCCAGTTTCTATCGTCTTAGATAGGGATCTACATTTCATATCGAACTTTTGGAAGCGCCTACAAGAATGCATGGGAACGCAGTTACGTATGAGTACGACATATCATCCACGGACTGATGGACAAAGCGAAAGAACAATTCAGAGATTAGAAGATATATTAAGAGCTTGCATCATGGATTTTAAAGGAAATTGGGATGATCATCTACCATTGGTAGAATTTCCTTACAATAACAGTCACCACACAACTATTGACATGCCGCCCAATGAAGCGTTGTACGACAGAAAGTGCAGAACTCCATTATACTGCGATGAAGTTGGCGAACGTCAATTGCTAGGACCAGAACTGGTACAGCAGACTGCAGAAATTGTCAAAGTGATCTGAGCGAGATTGATAGCTGATCAGGATAGACAGAAGAAATATGTCGATCAACACCGCAAGAATCGAGAGTTTGAATCAGGTAGCTACGTTTTCTTGAAAGTGTCTCTCTAGAAGGGGAAAATTCGATTTGGTAAAAAGGAAAAACTGAGCCCGAGGTTCATTGGACCCTTTGAAGTGTTACGAAGAATTGGTGAGGTCGCGTATGAGGTAGTTTTACCTCCGGCGTTAGATCACATCCATAATATTTTTAATATCTTGGTGTTACGACCATACAAACCTGACTACAAGCATATGAAGAAATGACTGTTCAGATAGTTGATAGGAAAGAGCAAGTACTCGGAAATAAAATTATACCTTCTGTTAAGGTGATCTGGAGGAACCACAACGCTGAATAAGCTACGTGGGAACTCGAAGATCAGATGATGAGAATTTATCCTCAGTTATTTGCTTAGTCTATGTGTAACGATTTTGGGGATAAAATCTTTGTAAGGGGGGAGAATATAACGGGACGAATTAATTGAGTCGTAATTCTGGGGACAAAATCCTTTTAAATGGGAAAAGATGTAATGAACGCGAATTTTATTTTAATCCTTAAATATTTATAGAATTAAATAAATATTTGTGTGATTTATTTATTGAGCTAAATAAATATTTGATGAAATTGTTATAGATTAATTTAATTGAATGTGTTAGATGGATTATATTAATGTGAAATAATTTTTTAGTGCAAAGTGTGATTTAATTGAGATAATTTAATTAAATGAGTTATTTATTAATTGTGACATTGTTCTAATTAATTTAATAATTAATTAGATATTTATTGATTTGTTATAATTAAATAAATGAGAATTTTTATTATGTGATTAACTGATTTATTGTGTAGTAGTAGCTTTTATTTAATTGTAATATAAATTATTTGTTAAAGTGTGACAACAATTATATAACAAACTAGTTAATTAAAATCAACCAAAAAAAGAGCTTATAATGACAACCAAACACGGCCTTAAGAACATGGGAGCAGTTAAGTGCATACTGACCTTAACTGATACCCATGTTACGCAGTTAATAACATCAGTTGGTTTATACGTATTATTTTCCTAAGCAAGTCAGAGAAAACACAGAGAATTTTGAGAGGATTTGAGAATTGGGAGAAGAATTTATTTCATCTACTAGCAATCTAAACAAACAATCAAGGTAAATTCTTAAATCCAAGCTTTAATTATGTTTCTAAATTTCTCCATGAATGTACATTTTTAAGTTCTCTGTTAATTGATTTTCATATGTAAATTGTATAATCTACTATATGATGTTTATAAATTATTTTAATTGAGTTAATCCATGAGATTATATTTTAATTGGAATTCTGAAACTTACAGAGAAACGGTATATATTTGAATATGACTTATATGTATGAAAATTGATGTTTGATTTGCATATTAATCGGTAAATTGATGATGGATTGTGATTATATGTTAAAAAACGAGAAGAATGCAAGTTTAATGGACTAATTTGGTGTAGTAACGAATCTATTATAAGTGATTTCGTTAAATTTGATGAACCTTTGATAAATTGGTAAAAACCTCAAATTTTGGTTCTTAGATTCATGGTTTATATGATTTAAGTTGTTAAAATCATGCTCTAGATATTGGGTTATGTTTCTGTAAAGTGCAGAACCTATGAGTAGTAATTAAATTTGTCGTTTGAATGAAACTTTGGCCAAATTTGGCATTTGTTGTGTTCTTCGCGAACTTGGGTAACTAATTCTGCAGAACGGCGTCGATACCGAGAGGAAAATTGGCGCTGCAGCTCCGACTTGGTTTGTTCGGGTCAGTCCAGCGCCGCAGCGCCGGCTAAAGGCTTAAGCCCGGCGCTGCAGCGGCAGTCCGGGTCTGGTCGGGTCAACGGGTCAGGTCAAAAAAAACCCAGAAAATAAAATTTTTCCAAATTTTAAAATAAAATAATTTCACATATATGGCGCAACATGATAATTATATAAAAGAATAACAATAGTTTAAGAGCTAAGTCGAGTTATGCTTTTTGAAGTGATTAACTGTTTAATAAAGGAAGCGATTAGATGAACTTTGAGTGTTAATTTTTCAATGTGACTTGAATGTATAGGTTACTTAAAGAGCAAATAGATATTATTAATTGTAGCAGACGCACGAGGCAAGTATCTTATCGTTAACTTGATTTCAATTACCAAGTTCTTAAATCCTATCTCTCTTTTATGTAAGTTCCTTAACTCTACTTTATATCGAGCAAGTTCTTTACCCTAATTTGTTCAAGTTCATGAATTCAAATATGATATACTAATTCCTTTTAAGTAATACTTCAGTTATACAGAGTTTACTCGATTGTATGCCTTTGAGATTTAGTCTTTAGTTCTTGAATATTCTTTTTATTATACTATTGAACCTTGATTGACTAGCGAACCCTTATTGATTCGACTAGTCCATAGTTGATGAACGTTCTAAATTCTAGATATATTATTAAAGTAAATCCAAACCAAACTTCCTTTGGTGTGGACTCTAATGTCAAGTTGAGATGAACAACCCTTTTATAGGGGATTATGTTACGCATTAGCGTTTAGATGTTGTGCACATACATGGTACGAAGGGTTGATCCCCCTAAGTATGAGAAGTAAGGTTCATATAGTCTTACGACTGTTTAAGGTTTAAAGTAGCAATACTTGATAACCTAGGACATAGTTCGTAGTCTTGTGACCCTCAGACGTTTTTTTGGATTATTGTCTCTAATCTTGATTCAACAATCAAGTTTTCAATCATCCAGTATCCGTTGATTATTCACATGTTATTATTGTTATTATTTCACTTGCTGGGCAATTGTTGCTCACTCTTGCATAATAACATTGCAGCTAAGGTTGAAAGAGTTGCATCTACTAGTAAGGCAAAGGCAAAGCAAACAAGTGATGAAGACTTGTTTATTTATTTGAATGATGTCTATATAAAAGCTTTATGTTATTTATGTTTCCGCACTGATATTTTATTTAAGGTTAGACGACCTTGGATTTATTCATTTAAGATGTTGTAACCCTTTAATGGGAGATTTCTATTTCAATTAAGAGTTTTTATTTATATTTGAATGGGTAATTATATGTGATGTGATTTATTTGGATAGTGAACACCAAATCCTGTAGGAATGAAGTACCCGGATTTGGGGGTATCACACGAGCGGGCCGAGAGTTCAGGAAAGAAGGATAAAGGGAAATGAAAGGTTTCCGAATAAGGAACATTATGTAATAATTATGTGTTATTGTTATGATAATATGTAGAATGATATAATATTTATTCCTAAGACAATGTGTTAAGCTTATAAAGGTTATAAAACCTGGGATTTAGAGTAAGACGGTTTGTAATAACTTAGTAATTATATTTTGTCTTTAAGATTATGTTGAATGGGTAGTACTGTGATGTACCGGACCCAGGTTTGAAGGCAGACCTAGATTTGGGGGCGTCAAACTTTCAATATAATGCCACGTGAATACGCTGTTAACTTTTTGACACTTGGATGATTTTTTCATTTTTTTTATAAAAAATTATAGCTTAATGAGTTGACTAGAAAATAAATTGATTCAATGATGCAAATGTAAACTAAGGGGTTAGTTTCGTAACAAAAAAGTGATTCAACTCTCTCTCTCTCTCTGGTGCAATGGAGGCCCTAAAGGCCAAACACTAATAATAAATATTCGTACAATCAGTTTCTAGCAATGCTAAGGAATCAAAAAGAGGTTCATTACCATAATTTAGTACAAAATTTGAACAATGTCCCAACTCTGCAAGATAATCCGCACATCTATTTTCTTATCGCCAATTGTGGATAACCCAAACAGTCCACGCATTTTAGAGAAGTTGTCTACAGTCATGGATTATGCCTTCATTAGGGTGGTTGTTCACATCCCCTTCCTAGATTTAACTTGCTACCTTTTCCGAATTAGTTTCCACTTCAAGGTAAGGAATCCCCTAAGCAAGAGTCATAACCTCTCTAATAGCCCATAGCTCCGCCGTTAGAATATTACACATTCCAATGTTTCCATATAATCCCTTTTGCTAGAATCTTCCGCATGACAAATTAAACACCCTATGGCCACAGAGACCGAATTTTGCTTTACACTAATATTGGTATTGAGTTTCGGCCAACCCACAAAAGGAATCTCCAAACCGTAGGCGAATTGGTTATGATAGTCTTGATTTTAGATAAAGGAAAAACTTGTTCAAGGTCGGGTTAATAGAAAGTGAATACGGTTTCAAAATGAGTGGAACAATTGTTTTCAATTGATTCTTAATTTGTTTCAGTTTTTGATAGTCCATAAAATTGCTATGAACAGCAGATTACCCTTTGATGAGAGAAAGGGATTACTTTGATCTGAACTAACGTTGAACTTAATCCATTCCAAAATAAACAAGGGCTAAAAAATAGCTTTACTCTACAATGAGATAAACATGTCCCACACTTATCTGTCCTTTAGGCAGTCTCTTAGAGCATGCAGAGTGTTCTCCATGGCCACACCACATCTCACACAAGTAGGAGTATCACACATTTTCCTTCTAAAGCTGGTTTTGTTAGTAAAAAAAAATTTCTTTGACAACAAGCCGCATGCACATTTTAATTTTTAGAGGAATCTTGCTTCACCATAACCACTTCCAACTATTATGAATAATAACATTATTAACATGGGATTCTTGATTTAATCTATAAGCATCCTTAGCAATGAGAAATCCCTCATCAGAATGTCCCTAAATTAGATTGTCATCCCCCCCCCCCCACCCAGTCTAGGTACAAGACTCCCTAAATAGCAATCTTGATATCTAATTTGAGTTGGATTTGAATTTTCTCAAAGTCCCAACTCTTGTCCCAGCTGATAATGTCACTCACTTACCACATTGCTTCTTTAGCCAAAATATCAAACTCATACAGAGGGCCTAAAAGTTTAACAATAAGAAAAGGATGGAACAAAATGGTTTAATACGAGTAGTCTCTATTCTTAAGGTCTTTATTACCCCTTACCACTATGGTTTGCTAAAAGTTATAGACAAATATACCTCCAAGATATATGTCAAGCCTATAACATAATTCACAAGCGAAATCTCTACGAAACTGCTTTGAAAAGGTTGAAAAATTTTAGAGAGCAAAAAGATACTTAGAGAGAGAATTAGTCTCCACTGAAAAACAAAACTGAACTTCATCATATATTCAAAATGTCAGTTACAAAAAAGTAATTATGTAATAACAATTAGAATTAAAACATAACAGTTAGAATTAAAACATAACAATATAACTTTGTTTGCAATTCATCTTCTTTGTTTGCAATTCATCTTAGGTCAAGTTCAACAACCCGATTCTAGTTTTATCTAACATGTTACGCTCACGGCTAGGGCGAAGCTCCTAACTTTGTTTGCAATTCATCTTTGGTCAAGTTCAACAACCTGATTCCAATTTTATCTAAAATGTAGGCTCACGGCTCGGACGAAGCTCCTAGCGAGGATGCGTACGTGAGCTTAAAGTGCCAATACAACTTTGCGCCGTGAACACAAACCCGGCCCTTGCCTCGATGGGGTTGTGAGATGCAGGCAGGTGATACTTTGCACCACATCACTGTGACCATTTCCAAGTCTTCCCTTTAATACCACAAGTAAATTAAACTATTTCACTTGTGTTTATACAGTATTAAATAGTTTTACTGCATACCAATGTGGACTTAAGAAAAGAGGGTTTTGCAAATAACAATGCACCTTTCAGATGCCCCACTTTGTGTGTAATTAAAAAATAGTATATAAATCCTACATAAATCATATAATTTTCTCTCTTAATCTCGTTGTAGTAGACTATCAAATGCACCGCTAATTTCATTTAAATTCAATCAATTAATGGGTTAAAATTAAACCTAAAAGTGACCAAAACTAATTAATTAAAAGAGCATTTTAACAATACTCCACATTTTTTGTAAAACTACTATTCTGCAAACAAATTTCTATTTATCAACTCCAAGGCTTGTATGCATAAAAGGTGTGACAAACATTGAACCTTTTCTTAGTATAAATAACTCAAAATTATATCAAATTATTTGGTGTCCGTAGATTTCATCTCTATTCTTAAATGACATGGTTGGAGTTGTCATACACACACATAAAACCTCCCTCCATCATGAGCATTCTCAATGCTTTGCAATATTATGGCCATGCACAATATCCTGTTTAATGAACCTCTAAGATAGTAAACCATAACCCTTTATAAGAAGTAGCTCCACTTCTAGTTCATATAGACAAATTACTTCTCTTGCATTTATGTTGATAAGAGTGTGATAGGTGCATAAAAATTGATTATTTCTATTCCTTTATGCTTAGTTTAGTTGCGTGTTATCTGTTATATAAACTGATTTAAGGTGTTTATCGATTTTGAGAAGAATTTGATATGAATTTGCAAAATATGGAGTTTAATGCTGAGTTTGATGTTGTTTTGCAGAAGTACTCTACGATCAGCATTGGTACTCTACGATCATCGAGTAGATACTCTACGTTTGTAGTGTTAAAGCGACAGTTTGACAGTTCTACGATCGCATGAAGGTTAAGGTAGAGTCATTCGACGATTTGACACAACACTTTACGTTCATAGTATGAGGACTCTACGATTGGTCTACTTCCGTACGACGATTTGTTATTTAATCTACGTTTTCAACTCTACGACTGACGAGGTTTACTCTACGATCACTAAGAGAGTTTCACCCTACGATTTGTTACTCTACGTTTTGCTGTTGAGAAGCTCTACTCTACGATCGTATGGCTCGACTTGTGAGTTGACTTTTGGAATCTAAGTCAAAGAAGGATTTAAGGTGTTGAAGCTTATGGATTCGATTCCTAACATGATTTGGAGACAAAATTACGATCAAAGAAGGAAGATGAAGTTAATCAAGAAAGAAGTCGAATGTAATAAGGAATCTGAGTCAGAGTTCAACATGGAAACTGAGTATAAATCCGAACTCGAATTAGAAAAGGAGAAAGAAACAGACTTGACTATGGAAACCTAATTCTAACTTTATAAGGAAGCTACAAAAAGTTGGATTGCAGAGGTCGATAAAGATTAAGAAGCTAGCATATCTGAGACTAAAGACTTCTAAAGTAGAGTAGAATTAAAATGCTTCTAGGGTTTCGATGTTGTATAAATACCTGTCACTTGTAATTAGTTCGGGACATCCCTAATATCATATCCTACACTTTGTTATACACACTACACATTATTTAGAGTTCTTACTAGCATACTAGCTTAGTTTCTTTCTTTCCATTCTAAGGGGATGTTAAACCTTATTTGCGATTAATAATATAATTAAGTTTCATTATTGATTCCTTCTTATATGAGATTTATTCTGATAATCTATTTTTAACTATTTATATGTTATTGGACTAACTAATTTTGTTTCTGCAGAATTGAATTGGTTAACTAATATCATCTGCTAGATTAAGATATAATATTAAACAAACGATAGTGTATTTGATCACAGGTAGTGCTTAGTAATACATGATTATGGACACGTTTTTGAGTATTGCTAAGGTTATCAAGAGGCAATACAGTGAAATTGGAGGCATTAAACTTGGCCATAGATTTATGTCTAACAACATATTTCTAATCCAATGAGCATCTTATCTTGGTTGAGCCAAAGCTATATATAAACTCTGACTCCATAGTAGATTAAGAAATACAAGTCTGTTTCTTGCTTGCCCAAGAAACACCACCACCAGTAAGAGTGAAAATCCACCCACTTGTGAATTTATTGTTCCCACATACTATTAATCTAATTTGCATCAGAGTGTCCCTACAAAACACTAGGGAATTTATCACAAAACAATCCTAAACTACTGGTTCTCTTCAGGTATCCAAGTACCCTTCCAATAGCATTCCAAATATCAACATTAGGACTGCTTGTGTATATACTAAATTTAGAAACTACAAAAGAAATATTTGGCCTAGTGCAGCGCATAACATACACAAGGCTACCAATGCACTTGCTATTCTAACTGTGCAATAGTTCTACTAATATTTTCTTTGAGTTTAACTCCTGAGAATATAGTATTCACCTCTTTAAACTCGAGGTGACTAAACTTAGTTAATATCTTTTCAATATAGTGAGACTGTATAAAATAGTATCCACTTCACCTAAGTTTATCATCTTATAGACAGAGGATAGGTACTTTGTAGTCTCATTTACTCCAACCATATTAATTTGTATTAAGTAATGATCAACATATCATAGTTTGATGTGATTTTAGAGTATACGCACATATTTGCACAGTTATATTTAAACCCAAACTTTAAAATAGTAGTTTGAAATCTCTTGTGCCACTGTTTTGGAGCCTGTTTTAGACCTAAAGAGATTTAACGAATTTGCACACTTTAGGCTCATAATCAGGAGCTACAAACCCTTCGAGTTGTTCCATATATGCTTTCCCATTCAAATTGCCATTTAAAAACGTTATCTTAACATCCATTTGATGAACAAAAAGATCAAACAGTAAAGCTAAGGCAAAACGAATTTGAATGGAAGTAACTTGTGCTACTTTTGTATAAATGTCAAAGTAGTCAATATCCTCTACTTATCTAAAACCTTTTGCTACTAATCTTACTTTAAAAGCAAAAATATTACCATTAGTATTATATTTTCTTCTAAATACCCATGGGCACCCCACGGGTTTAGAACATCTAGGTAAATATGTCAATACCCAAGTATTATTTTTCAAGATCGAATCAATTTCATCATTTATAGCTCCCTTCCAAAAGGCAGCATCCCTAGAAGCTATAACTTCTTGAAATAATTTAGGATTAGTCTTTAGACTATATATTAAAGGTATTTTACCACCTCATTATTTTGGTCCCCCTTTACTAAAAATAATAAGGACTAAAAAGAAATGAAATCATCATCCAAATTTTTCTCCTTTCTAGCTCTAGTACTCCTTCTAGGTCCACTTGGTTGACTTGGAACACTAGGTTCCCCAACCTCAGTAAGACCTTACATAGCTTCTTGAAATAATTTAGGATCAGTCTCGAGACTATATATAAAAGGTATTTCATTTACCACCTCATTATTTTGGTCGCCCTCAACCAAAAATAATAAGGACTAAAAAGAAATGAAATCATCATCCAAATCGTTTTCCTTTCAAGTTTTAGTAGTTGTCGACGCCAGTTTTATCCGCTTATGCGATATTTGGTCTTTTCCAATTTTAGCCTTTTGATTAGATGATTTTTTGGAAAAGGTCGGCTTGAATGTCGACGGGATTTTGAAAGATCGTTTTTTATGATGAGCCAATTAACCAGAGTCGCCAGTTGGTATATTTGAAATGGATGTACCAACTCATCCGAGTTTTCGCCCTTTTTTTATAAATCGCTGGCTCATATGTGACTCCGAATTAATTAGTCTGCGAATCGAGATTCATAGAGTTCGGGGGCTTGCTTAAGTGAGGGGAAGGTGTTAGGCACCCCTCGACTTCCGTGAAACACGGTTACCGCAATCTTGATGCTTTCCTATCCTTTAATTCATGAAACGTGTGCGTGTGCGCGTGTGTGTGTGTGTGCGTGTGCCTACATGAATGTTGTGGTGAGTTTGTATGACAGATTTATTTGGACTTTTTAGGGAAAATCGTGCTTTGATTTGAGAATGCTTCGGAATGTCCTTCGATTTATACGAGAAAGCTTGATTCTTTATAAGAAAGGTTTGATTTTAATTTGTCAAAACAATGAGACTTTCATTAGGTGTCGTTTTGGTGAAACAAGAGTTTTAAACCTTCGTCAAAATAGGAATCGAGATCTATACGTTGCTTTCGTAACTCAAACGATGGGCAACTTCTAGAATCTCTTTAGCCCTATGCACAAAGAATTTAATAAAACGTTACATATTTATAAAATCATTTTATGTGATATTTTGGGAAACGATTTTTTCTTTAGCTTTCTCGTTAAATGGGAATCGACATTCGTTGGCACTTTCAATCTCTTATCTTCGTGAAGCTAATAACCTAATTTGATTGATTTTATGAAAATCTTCATGGTTTAACCTTTGAAATCATTTTTTTTTTTTGTGTCACAAGATTTAATCAAGCATGAACACGCGTCGGGGCTATTCATGGGCATGTAAACCATCAAAATATCCCCGAACGCCAACAATCACATATTCCACTAGTACGGGGCCTTAAACCCGATCCTCGCCTTAGCGTCGTTTTAAGGCCCAATGGTTACATGTTACAAAACGAGCATCTTGAATCTATCACATACATCAAAACGTCCATCATCGGATTTGGACCACGGGGTCGCATTCCTAGGCTCACACGAGATTAATACATGCCTACAAAATGAATCATACATAACTAACCAACCCGGATTTATCTAATACACCATGATATCCGGAAATGACAATCTAAATAAATTACACCCAATAAATCACCCTAAACAAGCTAGAAATTTCATCACTTGGATATCCTCGGTTTATTAGGAAGAATTTTATTCCGATGGAACCTTCACTAATAATCCCTAATCCACGATTGTTCAACAATATACATGAAAACTACATCCCATCTAAGCAAATAAGATGATATGAATTGTTACAACCAAAGGGAATTTTTACCTTGCAAAATGATCTCAAAAGGATGAAGTCTTGGTATTTGAATAGTATGAGAAATATATTTGATACAATCAAAATTAAAGGAGTAAAATTTCTCTTTTTTTTTCTCTCTTTTCTTCCTATTTTTGTTGCAAAAATCTACTATTTTTCTCTCAAATTCCGTGCTGCTGTTGTGCTGAATCCTTCTTCTTCCAAATTTCTTCCAACCTCCTGTATGCTGCTCGAAGCTGGGCTTAAATAGGCTGGCCAAAGCCAGCCGCAGATCTATCTGCGGCTGGCCGCAGATGGATCTGCGGCTGGCCAGCTGGCACGCCTCCCATCGCACTCAGCTGGTAGTGCTGATTTCCTGGTTTCCGTGCTGGCGCACCCACTTGGCCGCAGATCTATCCGCGGCTGGCGGGCTTGACTTTCTCGATTTTCGTGCCACGCCTCGATTTTCGTGCCGCAACGTCGGTTTTCGCTGACAGGGCTCGTATTCTGCAGTCCGGGAATTTCCGGGAGACGTGCCACCTCATTCGGAAATGCCTGCCTCGGACGGCTTTATTGTCACGTAAACTTGGGTTGCCCAAAACATTGCGGCGGCGGTGTCGGGCGCTTGCCCTTGTGCCCGCTCCTTTGCTCCCGCAAGCCGGTTCAATTGACGATTTCGCCCTCCTGTCATGGTTAGTAGAAGGAAACGCAAAATTTGGGTGTCTACAGCTGCCCCTCTTTATCATGTTTATGAAATGATAAATGAAATGAACAGGATAAAGAATAGACACTCGATGCATGAATGACAGTGCGTAAGAATGACAGTACATACATGATGCCACACATATAGCTTATGATGCAACATAAGATGTAATGCATGCAAGACATTCGTAAGAGTGTCAATGTATCAACCCCTTGACCGTGTTTGTTAGTCTTTGGGTTCACTCTTTCAATCTATCGTCTCGTTCGGGGCCGGGTATCGTCGCCGGTCACCCATCTCGTAACCCCCGGTTATCGTCGCCGATTGGTTATCTGTCGGAGCCGGTTATCGTCGCCGGACATCCATCTCGTGATCGCCGGTTATCGTCGCCGGTCGATCGTCATGTCGGGGCCGGGTATCGTCGCCGGTCACCCATCGCGTAACCCCCGGTTATCGTCGCCGGTTGTTTACCTGTCGGAGCCGGTTATCGTCGCCGGACATCCATCTCGTGATCGCCAGTTATCGTCGCCGGTCGATCGTCATGTCGGGGCCGGGTATCGTCGCCGGTCACCCATCTCGTAACCCCCGGTTATCGTCGCCGGTCGGTTATCTGTGGGAGCCGGTTATCGTCGCCGGACATCCACCTCGTGATCGCCGGTTATCGTCGCCGGTCGATCGTCATGTCGGGGCCGGGTATCGTCGCCGGTCACCCATCTCGTAACCCCCGGTTATCGTTGCCGGTTGGTTATCTTGTCGGAGCCGGTTATCGTCGCCGGACATCCATCTCGTGATCGCCGGTTATCGTCGCCGGTCGATCGTCATGTCGGGGCCGGGTATCGTCGCCGGTCACCCATCGCTTAACCCCCGGTTATCGTCGCCGGTTGTTTACCTGTCGGAGCCGGTTATCGTCGCCGGACATCCATCTCGTGATCGCCGGTTATCGTCGCCGGTCGATCGTCATGTCGGGGCCGGGTATCGTCGCCGGTCACCCATCTCGTAACCCCCGGTTATCGTCGCCGGTCGGTTATCTGTCGGAGCCGGTTATCGTCGCCGGACATCCATCTCGTGATCGCCGGTTATCGTCGCCGGTCGATCGTCATGTCGGGGCCGGGCATCGTCGCCGGTCACCCATCTCGTAAACTTTTCACTTCAACACGTCAAATGGCTTCAAGGGAGCGAGGTGGGGCCCACCAGGGCCAGCCGCAGATGGATCTGCGGCCAGCCGCAGATACATCTGCGGCCAAGATCGGGCCTTATAACCAACGCGCCTCCTCCAGATCTGTCACTTTCAACTTGCAATCCTCAGAGATTCTCTCGATTTTTCTTGTTCGCAAAGGCTTTTTGTCGATTTTTTCAATTTCCCTGCAAAAACTGCTCCGGTAGGATCGATCTACGCGCTACAGGTAACACTTTGACCGGTCACTTTTCAATTTCGTCAATGTTTTGCTATACATTTGACTATTTGCATGTTTAGACATAAAATGTATGCTTCACAATGTTTATGCAATATACCATCATATATACATGCTATGTATCAACTGCGTGAGTCCTATTTTATGTTCATGAGGCGGTCCCACATATTGTTATTCCTTTTCTGCAAGAAAATCATGCATTACATGCTGTAATTACACATATGAATGCAATTTAAATCTGTTTGAGGCTTTGATTGATGGAAAACACGTTTGGCTTATGCCTGGGATGTCCATTTTACAAACGGAACTCTGCCGATTTTTTTTTTTTTTTTTTTTTTTTTTTTTACCATAACCATGCATCATGTTGCATTAATCATATGATGAGGCTAGAAATTTAGAATGTTCATTACATAATTTTAAAAGGGAACTTACCTTCTTTCTCGCCCGTTCTATTCCAGCTATGGATCGTGATGCGCCCAGTAGCTCCTCCGCCTCTCGGACTTCGGGTGTTCGTCGTCGTAGGGCTGCACCTGCCCCTATTCCCCCTCGTACCCGTCAGGGTCGTCGCTTGGCGGAGTCTGTCATCCGTCCTGATCACCCGGACGTTGAGGAGGTTGCTCCTCCGGAGGTTGCGGTGGAGGAGCCGTCTTCCAGCACATCAGCTCCCCCCACTCATCGCGCCTTATCTGGCGCTTCTGTCCAGATACCCGATCTATTGGGTCGGGATCTCAGTCGTCATCCCTCGGCATCTCTTGTGGCTAATGAGGTATCCTCGATTCGGCTTTTCATTTGTTCTTGATTTCTCAATTTCCGGTTCTATCTGGATTGACCCGTTGGTGATTTTCATAGGTGCCGGAGTTTACCCAGCCGAGGGGTAATTGGTTCAACATTTACTCTCTCTACGCGGCCCTGCACAGCGACTACCGGGCTGTGGTGGATTCTTGGGGCCTCCGTCATTTCTTCACTATCATCCCCCGGCAGTGTCCCTGGGGTTACATGAGGGCCTTATCCGAGCGCTGGTTCCACCAGACGCAGTCTCTCCATCTTCTTGACTGCGAGGTCGTGTTGACCCCCTGGGATTGGAGGTACATTACGGGCATAGAGTTCACCGGGTCCCGTGTCCCCCTGGATCTTGATATCACTCCAGTGGAGGTTCGAGCTTTGCTAGGCTTCGCTGCTGATGATCGGGTCTTCAAGGCCCGTAGTATTCAATCCGGCGCTTTGGCTGTCGATGCTGTTGGGGGTCTGTACGCACTGCCCATTCCAGCGGACCAGGGCACTCGTGACATCCTACTACGGCGCCTGTTCCTGACTATCATGAGGGGTTGTTTCCTAGGGAACAACTCCTCTACCATCCACTTCAGCGTCGTAGGGGCTGTTCGAGATGTAGGCCGGATTGGTGACTACGATTGGGGGTCATTCACTTTTGCTTATTTCCTCCACGGTCTGTGTCTACGCTCAGAGGGACAGACTGATGCCTGGCTCGGTTTCTACCACTTTCTGCTGGTGAGTCCCTTCCTCCTCTCTCTTACTGTATTTCTTTTCCTTTCATCTCTTTTCTGTATTTGATAGTGACTCATGCCTTGCCTTGTTTCTATTCACAGTTCTGGGCTTACGAGCGGCTGCCATGTCTGAGGCCTATCACTACTCTGGGCCCGGACACTTATCCTCGGGGTCGGCGATGGCATCACAGTACTCTGGAGGAGGTCCCCGTGACGGGCAGCTTTGCACATTGTCGTATTCAGCTGGAGTTGATCACGGCTGCCGACGTCGTCTGGATTCCCTACCTCTCCGAGCATCTGACTGTGGGGTTTGCTGACGGGCATCCTTCCGGCCCGGAGTTCGAGCTTTCCACCCGTCGCCTCACTTTGCAGAGTGTTGGAGGCTGGGTGATGTATCTGGGAGAGCGCGCATTCAGATGCGTCACTGGGGAGATCCGCATCCCGCACTCCCTTTCTTTCACTACTTTCTGGCCGCTGGATTCTCAGCCCTCGGAGATCATGCTCGCCGGGGAGGACGGTCGGATGCTTTCCACAGGCCCCAGTACGAGTGAGGCTTTCAGGACTTGGTGGGTACCTCGTACCATCGGTCCCCAGACTCGGGCCACTTTCTTTCTTGGAGACATGGTTTCCAGGCTCGGTTACGATGACCGATTGGGCTGCCTGTGTTCGGACCCCTACCCACGCTGAGCAGATCGCCACATTGACCCGTCAGGTGGATCAGTTGTCGCTGTTTATTCGGGGGTTGGGCCGGACCCCGGAGGAGGAGGCTTACACCTACGATCCTGACGGTGCGGGTTATGATGCAGGCCCGAGTTCATCTGATGCCACAGCGCATCCCTACATCCCTGATATGAACTTTGGTCCTCCGAGCTCGACGACTCCAGGGGATCAGTTCGAGGATCCTGCTTTCATAGATGATACTGATTTTATTTAGACCAGGATAGGATAGGGCCTTTTGTATCGGCACCTACTTAGATTTCTTTTTCATTTATGCACTATGTACTGAACTCATTTATTTATTTATGCCCAGTTTTCTTTTTCATTTTTATGGGATTCACCTGCTTTATTATTAACTGTATGATGCATGCTTTTTATTTATGGGTAGAGAATGACCCCTGTACAGTCTTTTTTGATACTATTTTTTCACAGATGTCGTCCTCAGATGCCGTGGTTCGTTTGGATTCCACTCCTCCCACAGGGTTGGTTGGCAGCCTCTTCCGCTGGTTGGACAGTCTACTGCCAGCAGATAGGGTTGTCGTAGATGGTCTTTTGGGACATTCTTGGTCCTTATTAACCTTCCGGGTGCCAGCGGGCTTTGTGGATGGTCTTCTGAGCTATTGGGCCCCTGCCCGTCAGGTGTTTAGGTTTGGGACAGTAGAGCTGACCCCCACCCTTGAGGAGTATGCTCGCTTCACCGGCTTGCCGTTGGATGGTCCCTGTGCTAGGGTTACCGTTGGTTCCATGCGCCGTCAATTCTTGACTTTCACCGGTTTGCGGAGGGCTGTCTTATTACCGGTAATCACATCAGACCATATGGTTCCTCTTCAATTCTTGATTGACCGATTTGGCTCACCTGACAGTTTCCGTCTTTTCCTCGGTGATTTTTCCGTGTCCGAGGAGCGCTGGGATGCCTTGAGAGTGGGCGTTCTGATGGCCTGTGTTATCTCAGTTTTGTATTTGCCTGCAGGATCCGATCATTTGGACATGCGAATTGTTGCGGCCGTTAGGGCCCTTCAGGAGGATCACACCATTCTCCCAATGATATTGGCGGATACCTATATGTCGGCCACATATTGCCAGTCCTTCCGAGGGAGATTCTTCAGAGGGAGTTCGACCTTATTGTATATGTGGTTCATGAGTCATCTTAGTCCCATCGGCCATTTCCGTCGCCAAGGGTTTTGCTTCAGCCATGACATAACCACGCAGTTTTCGCTTCGCCCCGCGAGTTGTACTGATGTGGCCTCCTGGACATCATTTTTGTCTATCATTGAGGACCCCTTTCATCTATTGGTTTACTCGGGCTATTGCTCCTTCATGAGCTTCTTGACTCATGTGCCTGGCATGGATTTCATTCCCATTGCTGGGTTAAGGGGCGTGACGACCTATCATCCCCTGGCGGTTATGGGGCAGTTTGATCAGACACAGGATTTACACCCCTTCGCGGGTGCAGCCGCATACCGATTTCTTATATCATCCTGTACAGAGAGGGATCTATTGCAGGTATACGAGCTTTGGGATCGCAGGATCTTTGCCGAGTATAGTGCGAGCTGTCACATCCAGACATTTGCCTACGTACAGTGGTTGCGTGGAGACCTGGATTCGGCTAGTTTGAGTCGGACTGGGGCCTTTGATGACTCTGGAGTGATTTTCACAGAAGATACCACAGACCATTCCATTTCAGCCGATTCTGCCCCGAGTCGGGTCGCTGAGGATTCCCGACTCCGCCTGGCCCTGATTACTACTGAAGCCGAGAGGGATGTCGCCCTTGCCGAGAGAGATGAGGCCATTCGGGCTAGAGATGCTGCCATTGCTGATAGAGAGGCCATTGTATTTCAGACCAGGGCAGTGGTAGACGCTCATTTTTGGGACTGTCAGCCGAGCTACTGCTTTACTGGATCGTATTGATATGATGGGGCAGCAGATTGCAGGAGATGCTGATGCTTCAGATCTATCCACCACCCTGTCCATCCTGCTGCGGCTAGTTTCAGATTTGTAGATTATTTTATTTCCTGCATAGACTATGTTGGTTTCATCAGTTATTGAAAGAGAAATCTTGTAATAAAACGACTTATATATATAGACATGCATTTAAATTTAGTCATTTTCCCCTTTTGTCGTATCATTGCCATCCATTGGATCATCATTTTATCCAACTGACCATGATTTTGACATTTCGCCTTCTTTCTTTCCTCAAGACTTGATGGAGATTTGACAGATATTGCCGCACACCTTTTGATTTCGTCGGATTGAATCTCAGATTTTGGATAACTGTTTGGGTTGGATCAGGGTATGTATTCTGGGATGAAACTGGTTAGGCAGTTGGTTTCGGGAAGGTTTTGAGGGTGTAGGAAGGTTTTATCTGGCTATCGAAAATTGGTTTTGGTTAGGGAAAGGATTATATATATTTTTTTTAAAGGATCGGACCGCGCCATGATGGCTGCCTACGTACCCCCACAAGTTGGGAGATCAGGTCCTACGTAGTTCGCTCTCAAAGGAAAAAAGAACTGATGATTTAAGCGTAGAACCGCTTCACCGAGTCAGAATTGAGGGGTTGTGGAAATACCTCACCATCCATTTCTTGCAATATGAGGGCTCCTCCGGATAGCACTTTCTTAATCATGAATGGTCCTTCCCAATTCGGGGCAAACTTCCCCTTGGCTTCGTCTTGACAAGACATGACTCTCTTTAGCACCAGGTCATTCTCCTTGAATTTCCGAGGCCTGATCCTTTTGTCGTATGATCGGGAGATCCTCTGTTGATATAGCTGGCCGTGCCAAACAGCAGCCACCCTCCTTTCATCAATTAGGGCCAATTGGTCGTATCGACTTTGCATCCAATCCTCCTCGCTTATCTGAGCATCGATCACTATTCTGAGGGACGCCATCTCAACTTCAACTGGCAGGACAGCCTCCATTCCATACACCAAAGCGTAAGGGGTTGCCCCTGTAGAAGTACGCGTTGATGTTCGGTATGCCAGCAGGGTGAGGGGTAACAGATCCGGCCATCCCCGATGATTAGCAGACATTTTCGCCATGATCTTCTTGATGTTTTTATTTGCAGCCTCCACTGCCCCATTCATCTTAGGACGGTAAATGACGGAATTGAGATGCTTAATCTTGAACTGGTCACGCAGTTCCTTCATGAGGGCGTTGTTTAAATTCTTGGCATTGTCGGAGACCACAACCTCAGGTTGCCCATATCGGCAAATGACATTATTCCTGACGAAGTTGACGATGACCTCCTGAGTTACTTTAGGGAAAGAAGCTGCTGCCTCTACCCATTTGGTGAAATAATCGATCATGACGAAAATGAATCGGTGCCCGTTGCTTGCTTTGGGCTCTATTGGTCCGATTACATCCATTCCCCACATTGAAAATGGCCACGGGGAGGTCATACAGTGCAGTTCATTGGGAGGTGTATGGATCACATTAGCGTGCGCCTGGCATTGGTAACACCGTTTGACATGATCATCGCAATCAAATCGGCCTTCAGCGTTAACCAATAATACCCTGTCCTCAAGATCTTTTTGGCCAACATCGGTCCACTCATATGTGGCCCACACACCCCGCCATGGATTTCATTCATAATCCTTTGGGATTGCGTTTCGTCCACGCATTGCAACAGTCCCAACCCGGCATCCCTTTTGTAAAGTGAATCGCCACTCAGGTAAAACTTCATCGCCATCTTTTGAATTCTCATCCTTTCAGTCCGATTTGCCTGATCGGGAAGGGATCTATCTCTCAAATATTCCCTAATGTTATGATACCAGGGCTGCCCTGTCAATCCCACCTCGTCTGATAACACTGCCACATGTTCCTCATATGCCGGGGCATTCTGTACGGTGATCTCAATCTGTGGACTGTCCCTACTCTTGATCACGTGGATTAAGGAAGCCAAAGTCGCCAATGCATCGGCAAAATCATTTCGTCCCCGAGGAATATGGCGGAAGGCGATATCTTCGAACTCTTGCATAAGCTGGGTGACACAACGATGGTATGGAAGTAACCGAAGCTCCTTAGTGTTGTATACCCCGATTGCTTGTCTGATTACCAATTCTGAATCCCCGAACACCGCTAGTCTTTTTACTCCCATGTCACGGGCCAATCGGAGTCCCAAGATACACCCCTCGTATTCAGCGGTGTTGTTCGAATTGCTGAAACGAAGTTTAGTGGCCACGGGGTATTGTTCTCCGGTGATAGAGACTAGGACCGTTCCGGCTCCTGCCCCCTCGGCATTCATGGCACCATCAAAATACAGCTTCCAGAATTGTCCCTCGTCATCACATTTTTCGCGCGATACCCAAAATATATCCTCGCCCGGGAGAGGAGTTTCTAACGGCTCCATCCCTCCTGCCGGGGCTTCTGCCAACTGATCTGCAATTCCCTGCCCTTTCATGGCCTTCTGGGTCACGTACACCATGTCAAACTGTTGTAAAATTAACTGCCATCTTGATAGTCGACAATTCAGCATGGGCCTTTCGAAAATATATTTCAGGGGATCCATTCTTGATATCAGGTACGTTGTATGCCCATGGAGGTAGTGCTGTAATCTCCCTGCAGCCCAGGCCAGAGCACAACAGGTCTTCTCAATGGGAGTGTAATTCTGCTCACATTGGCTAAATCTTTTGCTGAGGTAATAGATGGCCTGCTCTTTTCCCGCCTCATTTTTTTGTCCCAACATACATCCCATCGCGATGGCATTTACTGATATATACATAAACAGAGGGATCCCATCCTTCGGGGGTACCAGCACTGGTGCCTCCGTCAATTGTTTCTTAATGGTCTGAAACGCCCTCTGACATTGCTCATTCCATTCTTGGGACACCCCTTTTCTTAACAGTTTAAAAATCGGCTCACATGTAGTCGTCAAGTGGGATATAAAACGGCTGATGAAGTTTATTCTCCCCAGGAATCCTCTTATCTCCTTCTCTGTGTGGGGTGCCGGCATATCCACAATGGCCTTAATCTTTGCTGGATCCAACTCAATGCCCCGATCACTAACCAGGAATCCCAAGAGCTTGCCTGACTGCACTCCGAAAGCACACTTGGCTGGATTGAGTTTTCAAATTATACTTTCTGAGTCGATCAAATAGCCTTTTAAGATGAGTTATATGATCGGATTCTACCTTTGATTTCACAATAATGTCATCCACGTAGACCTCTATCTCCTTGTGCATCATATCGTGGAACAAGGCCATCATGGCTCTCTGATAAAGTAGCCCCTGCATTTGTGAGACCGAAAGCCAGTCGTCTATAGCAGAAAGTGCCCCAGGGGGTGATGAATGCGGTCTTTTCCCGGTCCTTCTTCCGCCACCATTATCTGATGATATCCCGCAAAGCAATCCACAAAAGAATACATTTCGTACTGGGCTGTGTTATCTACCAGGATGTGTATGAAAGGCACCGGGGAAGTTATCCTTGAGACTGGCCTTGTTTAGATCTCTGTAGTCTACACATACCCTCACCTTTCCTCCAGGCTTAGCATACCGGGACCACATTGGATAACCATTCAGGATAAGTGGATACCATAATGATTCCCGCCCTGAACTGCTTGATGATCTCTTCCTTCACTTTTAAGCTCCACTCCGGTTTCAATTTCCTTAATTTTTGTTTGACAGGCTTGAAACCCTCCTTGATGGGTAATCGGTTGTATCACAATGTCGGTGGACAATCCGATCATATCCTCATGAGACCAGGCAAAGACATCCTCATATTGTTTTAGCAGCTCAGTCATTTCGGCTTTCTGGCTGGGGGTGAGGTCCGTCCCTATCTTGAGTTCCTTTGGCTTGTCAGGGGTTCCAATATCAACGGTGATGGTTTGGTCCAAGTTGGGTTTGGGTTTATCCTCGACCCATCCTTTGATCTCGTCAGGTGCGTCGTCGTAATCTGTCTCGTCTTGTTCAATGCCCATTAAATCGAAATCCAGCTCAATGTCAAAATCATAATCATCATTCAAATTTGAAAGACCATTTTGTTAGGCAAGGATTACTCAAATGGGTACACCTGACATGAAACAAAATACTTGTCATATATAAATCATTTTTCACGACGATCGCAATTTCAAATAACACGAAGAAACGACACAATTATGCAGAAATAAAACAACAACAAAATAAAACTTCTTCATTCCCCCATCCTCTAGGGTTAACCACCCTGACGTCGGGCTTTACCCTTGTTTGGATATCACTGGTTTCTGGGTCCAATTATCGATGGTCAGGTCAGATGAAATGCGCTGGATAAAGGAGGGCCTCACATCGGACACCTCCCCGATGATTACGGATACGTCACCTGAGTCCTTCTCCATATCTTCTCCAGGAATAATCAGCCCTGCCCAATCGATGACAGGCACAACTTGTTGGGCTCCCGGTGGTGTGATAACATTCGTCCCCTCCTTACTGCTTGTTAATTGTCCGGGGATATAGCATTTGGTTTCAAACTCTTTTGCGACCTCCCGCAGGAAACTTTCCCTCCGGGCCGACTCATTACGTGTGGGGGTTAACTCTTCATTCCCTGCCCCAATCACAGGTCCGCCGATCCCCTGCTTATTGTCGACTTTGGTCACTGGACTGCCAACTAGTCAAATCGGAGTCGCACCCTGACGGTGTCCCCATACTGCGCCCACATGGTATCCCAATCCTGCTTTGCCTATCTGCTGTGGTAGGTGGATGGGCTCGGTGATTCCCTGACTGCTTTTCCCTAGTCCCCGTCCAGGTTGGAAGTTCATTTTAATCATTTCCCTTGCCACAAAGGTGAGTTCCGGAGAGACCCTTGGTTTCACAGCTGGAGCTCCCAGGCATCTATAATGGGGAGTGCTAATCTCTAGTGCTTGAAAGCTGGCAGGCGCCGCCGACTCATCCACATTGATTACTGGTAGGCCACTCCTGGGAGGAGAAGGGTCATCACATTCGGTGCCCGAGATTGTTACCAGATTCCCATCGTATGATCAACTTGATTTGTTGGTGGAGCGTGGAAGGAACTGCCCCGGCCATGTGTATCCACGGCCTCCCTAACAGCAGGTTGTAGCTTGCCGTAATATCTAGGACTTGGAAGGATATATCAAAAGTACAGGGCCCTATCTCCACTGGCAATTCTATCTCCCCGATGGTATCCCTCCGGGATCCGTCAAAAGCCCGAACCACCACATGACTGGCCCGTAGGCGCTTGGGACTGATGTTCATTTTCTTTAGCGTGCTGAGAGGACATATATTCAATGCCGATCCCCCGTCGATCAGCACCCCATTCATGACATATCCTGAGGAGATTACCGTGATGTGTAGCGGTTTTCGGTGCCCCCTTCCCTCTTTGGGAATATCCTCATCCGTAAAGGATATTGCATCGGTTTCCAATAAGTGGCCTACCAGCTGGCCGAAACCCTCCTCACTAATTTCTTTGGGCACAAATGCCTCCTCCAGAACCCTCATCAGGGTTTTGCAATGCTCACTGGATGACAACACCAAGTCCATGACTGATGTTAGGGTTGATTCCTCATTTAAAATCTGGATCCCCCTTGTTTCTGGGTGATCCATCCTTTTCAAAAACTCTATGGCCCTTTCCTCGGAAACCTCTTCATTTTTTCTCTTTTGGCTCTCAAGGACTCGCCCGGGAAGATATAAGGGGTTCCCCTTGGTCGTCACGGAAGCACAACTGGCCGCTTCCTCTGGTATTCCCCCATAATCCCAGGGTACAGTCTTCAGACTACTGATAGGGAGTTGCGGCCTTGCTGCAAGGATGATGGGCCTCGGGGCTGTCAACTTGACAGGTCTTTCCATGCCGTTTGGACTTATCCCTATCAACCTGATGGGCGCTCCCCGTGCACTCCCATGATCATGTATCACGTTGATCGATTCCTCAATTTTCTGCACATAGTTCAACCTTGGCGGCCCCCCAGCCTCACTTGCCTCCGTCGCATTAACTCCCCCTCCATCATGTCTTGGCAGGGGATTTGCTTTAACATTCGGGGAGTCCGGTTGTTCCACCACAATTTCCCCACTGTCTATCATGTTTTGGATTCGATGCTTCAACGTCCAGCAATCTTGTGTATCATGGCCAGGGGAACTGGAGTGGTATGCACATCGCTTGCTCGGGTCAAACCTTCTACCCTTTGGGTCACTCGGTGGTGCCAGACCAACTATTTTCTTTTGGGCTACTAATACCGCTAATACCCGTTCAAAGCGGCTCCCCGAGCGGGGTGAATACTCGATTTCTGCGAGGCCTCATATCTTCTTCGCCCCTCTGCCCTTTGATCTGTGAAATTGAGCTATCGGGATGGCCCTTCCCCCTCTGTACCTGTACCGGAAGATGGCTTTCTGCTTTTCTGGATGACCCTTGTAGGATGAGGGAGACATCCTCCTCCTTTTTCTTTTGGACCCTCCGGGAAGTGCTACCGTAGTTTCCATTCTGTATTTGCTCGGCAGCAGTTTCTAAAGCAGTAAGATCCCGGATTTTACCCGATTTCAACCCCATGTCAACCATCTCTCCATGTTTAATCATTTCAGCAAAGGGTCTTCCAATCCCCGAGATGACCCGCTCATAATACGGTGCCTCCTGAATGTCTACAAAGGTCATTACCATCTCTGAATTCGCTCATCGGGGGGGTTACCTGTGCGGCCATGCCCCTCCATCGTTGCGCATATTCCCTGAAGGATTCCCTAGGCTGTTTTTTAACCTTTGTCATTTGGTACCTGTCAAGAGCCATCTGGGCCTGAAAGCTGTATTGGGTTAAGAAGGTATGGGCCAATTCCTCCCAGTTGTGGATTCGGGCGTTGTCGAGGCGGGCATACCAGATCCTTGCCTCCCCTGTTAAGCTTTTCTGGAATAGTTGCATTCTTAACCCCTCGTCTTCGGCATAAGACCCGAGTTCTCCAATGTATATTTTCAAGTGTGTATAGGGGTCTCCCTTTCCATTGTATTTTTCAAACTCGGGAACTTTGAACTTTTTCTGGATATCTGGCTCCGGGGAAAACACATAGATTCCGAATAATTAACCCTGCCCAGGGAGCCTATGCCCCTTAGAGATTGGATGGTCTCCTCCATGTGTTTCATTTTTCTCCGAAGGTCGTCATTGTCCCCTTCTTCTGGGATAGTAATCACTGTCCTGCTAGGTATGGGAACGGGCTTTGGGATGACTGGCTCGTCCTTGAGTCGGGGTTGGTCCTCTTTAAGCAAGTTTGTACCATTTTTAGGAGGATTCTGATCATCCCCTGGTGGTGGAACATTATGCGATCCCTGGTTTGCCGGATCCTGTCTGATTAAGAACTGTTCCTTTAGCATTGTGGCCATTTCCATCATCTGTCTTTTAAAATCATCAAACTCCTCCCGAGATATGGAACTATGATTGGGAAGATCAGCCATTTCAGAGGTAGAGACCTGGGCTTTCTTAGACTGTGAACGGGTTTGAGGAGCAATCCTACAGAGACAATGGTTCGAAGTTTAGTCTTGGGGAAACGCCAAATGGATGCATGCTAAAACTGTAATTTTTTGTGTGTTTTTTTTTTTTTGGGTTTTTTTTTTAAATCTTTCCCTGCAAAAGAGAAAGTTAGTAGTCCTTTAGTGCCATAACCAATGCTAAACATGCTTTATTATGCTCCCCCAACTATTCCCTGCAATTCACAGCGGTTAGTAATCTCTTTCGACACAGAAAAGGGGTGTATGAATATTGAATGAGATCATGACATTTAGACATATAAACGTAAAAAGGCATGAAGAGACTTTTCCTGCGTTGGGTTAATCTGAGGCTGACCTACCCTAGGGTTACTCTCGCGGGCTTTTCGGCATGAAGGTTCCCAAATCTTCGCAATCTACTCGTTTGAGCCCTTTCGATTGGAGCGGATTTGAGTGGTGCGTTTCCTGAGCCATCTCCGGGGAGCAGCCCCATCGAGTCCAGTAATAAGCAACCGACGGGTTCGCCTCAGGAGGAGGTACTCTCTCAACATACATTCACATTCATCGTCCTCACCGTATGCAAAATGATTACTTTAAAGTAAAACAAATCCATTCAATCATTCATTCATTGGACAAAAGGCACACATTCACACACAACAATAAGTAAAACAAGTCAAAATATCGCACGTACATACACATTTATGATTTTTAGAGGATAGGATAGCATCAAGATTTGAAAACGGCTTAAGCCCTCTAATCTCCCCAGCAGAGTCGCCAGCTGTCGACGCCAGTTTTATCCGCTTATGCGATATTTGGTCTTTTCCAATTTTAGCCTTTTGATTAGATGATTTTTTGGAAAAGGTCGGCTTGAATGTCGACGGGGTTTTGAAAGATCGTTTTTTATGATGAGCCAATTAACCAGAGTCGCCAGTTGGTATATTTGAAATGGATGTACCAACTCATCCGAGTTTTCGCCCTTTTTTTATAAATCGCTGGCTCATATGTGACTCCGAATTAATTAGTCTGCGAATCGAGATTCATAGAGTTCGGGGGCTTGCTTAAGTGAGGGGAAGGTGTTAGGCACCCCTCGACTTCCGTGAAACACGGTTACCGCAATCTTGATGCTTTCCTATCCTTTAATTCATGAAACGTGTGCGTGTGCGCGTGTGTGTGCGTGTGCCTACATGAATGTTGTGGTGAGTTTGTATGACAGATTCATTTGGACTTTTTAGGGAAAATCGTGCTTTGATTTGAGAATGCTTCGGAATGTCCTTCGATTTATACGAGAAAGCTTGATTCTTTATAAGAAAGGTTTGATTTTAATTTGTCAAAACAATGAGACTTTCATTAGGTGTCGTTTTGGTGAAACAAGAGTTTTAAACCTTCGTCAAAATAGGAATCGAGATCTATACGTTGCTTTCGTAACTCAAACGATGGGCAACTTCTAGAATCTCTTTAGCCCTATGCACAAAGAATTTAATAAAACGTTACATATTTATAAAATCATTTTATGTGATATTTTGGGAAACGATTTTTTCTTTAGCTTTCTCGTTAAATGGGAATCGACATTCGTTGGCACTTTCAATCTCTTATCTTCGTGAAGCTAATAACCTAATTTGATTGATTTTATGAAAATCTTCATGGTTTAACCTTTGAAATCATTTTTTTTTTGTCACAAGATTTAATCAAGCATGAACACGCGTCGGGGCTATTCATGGGCATGTAAACCATCAAAATATCCCCGAACGCCAACAATCACATATTCCACTAGTACGGGGCCTTAAACCCGATCCTCGCCTTAGCGTCGTTTTAAGGCCCAATGGTTACATGTTACAAAACGAGCATCTTGAATCTATCACATACATCAAAACGTCCATCATCGGATTTGGACCACGGGGTCGCATTCCTAGGCTCACACGAGATTAATACATGCCTACAAAATGAATCCTACATAACTAACCAACCCGGATTTATCTAATACACCATGATATCCGGAAATGACAATCTAAATAAATTACACCCAATAAATCACCCTAAACAAGCTAGAAATTTCATCACTTGGATATCCTCGGTTTATTAGGAAGAATTTTATTCCGATGGAACCTTCACTAATAATCCCTAATCCACGATTGTTCAACAATATACATTAAAACTACATCCCATCTAAGCAAATAAGATGATATGAATTGTTACAACCAAAGGGAATTTTTACCTTGCAAAATGATCTCAAAAGGATGAAGTCTTGGTATTTGAATAGTATGAGAAATATATTTGATACAATCAAAATTAAAGGAGTAAAATTTCTCTTTTTTTTCTCTCTTTTCTTCCTATTTTTGTTGCAAAAATCTACTATTTTTCTCTCAAATTCCGTGCTGCTGTTGTGCTGAATCCTTCTTCTTCCAAATTTCTTCCAACCTCCTGTATGCTGCCCGAAGCTGGGCTTAAATAGGCTGGCCAAAGCCAGCCGCAGATCTATCTGCGGCTGGCCGCAGATGGATCTGCGGCTGGCCAGCTGGCACGCCTCCCATCGCACTCAGCTGGTAGTGCTGATTTCCTGGTTTCCGTGCTGGCGCACCCACTTGGCCGCAGATCTATCCGCGGCTGGCGGGCTTGACTTTCTCGATTTTCGTGCCACGCCTCGATTTTCGTGCCGCAACGTCGGTTTTCGCTGACAGGCTCGTATTCTGCAGTCCGGGAATTTCCAGGAGACGTGCCACCTCATTCGGAAATGCCTGCCTCGGACGGCTTTATTGTCACGTAAACTTGGGTTGCCCAAAACATTGCGGCGGTGTCGGGCGCTTGCCCTTGTGCCCGCTCCTTTGCTCCCGCAAGCCGGTTCAATTGACGATTTCGCCCTCCTGTCATGGTTAGTAGAAGGAAACGCAAAATTTGGGTGTCTACAGTAGTCCTTCTAAGTCCACTTGGTTGATTTGGAACACTAGGTTCCCCAACCTCAGCATTGGACCTTGCAAGACCTTTAAGCTCAGGTTTAGGCATATCACATTCTCAACATATTTTGAGAATTTATTTTCAAAATATTCCACGCACTACAAAAAAAGAGTCATTGCCGACGGGCATTGTCGTCGCCCCTGGCTCCCGTCGGTAATGGGGTTATTGGTGACGGGGGTCATTGGCCACGGTAGTCCGTCGCGAATGAGTCATTGGCGACAGCAGGGGCGATGGACTATTCGTCACCAATAACTATTTAAATTTATTTATAAAAATAGTCAATAGCAACGGGTTATCTGTCACTAATGACTAATGGTTCGTTGGTAGTGGGTGTTTAATTTTATTATTCAAAAGAATCAATAATTCGTCACTAAGGTCGTCGGTATTACTCATTAGCGACGGACAGGTCGTAGCCAATACCCCGTCGCTAATGATATTTTTAAAAAAAATTAAAAAATTGCAAAACCTCTTTTCATTTACATATACATAATTGTACCTATTATAAACTAAAAAAACAAATAATTATTTATAAACGCATATCAATAACCATCAAATCTTTTGCTATCAACCATCAAATACGTAGATAACGTAATCACATAGATATAGTATAAAATGTTAGTAGATATAAAATGTAATCACCAAAAAACTTTCATCAATTTAGTTAGATACATAAACTATCAATCTAACTAGATACAAAACCCTAGTTTGTACAACTCAAAAACTGTATAAGTACATACATGAAAGTAAAAATATAAACATAAACTACGTACTAACACCAGCATCATCATCGTCATCTATCGTCTCACCTCTGGTCCCACCCTCCGTAGCATCATCAGCATCAGCTCGGCGATCCTCACCATCTCCTCTAGGGCCCTCACTAGCTTCTCGACGGTCATCGCCTTCGCCGCTACCTCCACCCCACGAGGCTCATCAACAAGACCTATAAAATTAAAATATTAAGTACGAAATCCAAAAGAGAGTATATTTAAATAATTCTTCTAAGTGTTCTTTAATATATGCAAGTTAGGCAAACGAGCGGATAACTCGACCTCCGGAGCTCGGAATCGAGTACCGTAAGTTATAACGTGTTCTAAATATCTAAGAGGTGTTACGCCTATAGTTTCATGTCGTTTCGATGCTCGGGACGGGTTTTGGTCTATATTTTGCTAAGTGTTCTTTAATATGTGCTAGTTAGACAAACGAGCTGATAACTCGGCCTCCGGATCTCGGAATCGAGTCCCATAAGTTGTAACGTATTTCAAATATCTAAGAGGTACTATACATACGGTTTCGTGTCATTTCTACACCCGAGTCTAATTTTAGTCTATTTTTCTTATATTTTTCTAACTTTTCTTTAATTTATAAAAGTTCGGCAAACGAGCTGATAACTCGGCCTCCGAATCTCGAAATCGAGTCCCGTAAGTTGTAACGTGTTTCAAATATCTATGAGGTGTTATGTCTATGGTTTCGTGTCGTTTCGACGCTCAGGACCGGCTTTGATCTATTTTTTGTATATTTTTTAAGTTTTCTTTAATTTATAAAAGTTCGGCAAAGGAGCTGCTAACTTGACCTCCGGATCTCGGAATCGAGTCTCGTAAGTTGTAATGTGTTCCAAATTAAAAATAAAAGGCAATACGGCGGATAACTATATGTTTGACAGTTTATATAAGCTATAACTACATATTAATAGTACTTTGATTTATTTTGCATGCTTTAGAAGTAAAAGATCTACCACTGCATGTATCTTGATACAACTCCACCATGTATACCTGCATGAGCTCAACATTGATTACAACTCAATAGAAGTTAACATTGTAAATAGCACTATGTAAACCTAAGTACTATTATTATGGAGAAATACATAGTGCAGTAAGCACCAACCGTATTCATATATAAAGAGACTAAAAAGATGTATTAACTATTTAATAAATGCAACTGACGAATTCCCCGAACCACAGAGATTGATGTCCAACAAGCATATAAATAAACAAATACTAACAAGACGATAGTGATGCAACAATATTTTGTGACTTGAGATTATAAAATCAAATGACATAATTATACCTTTAAGGAGAATGAGAATTTGTTATGGTTCTGCTTAAAATTTTAAATAGTTCGGAAGTAACCAAAGTGGTAAGCCCAGGATTGCTATCAGATCCATAAATAGTGTGATGACCCGGATTTTCAGAAAAATATTAAAATAAGAATTTAATAAATAAAATTCTTATTTGGTGTTATGATATGTGGTATTATATTGCATAAGTCAATACGTGCTTTGCAATATGTGATTTTTGTAAATAAAAAAAAACAATCTATTATTGTTATATATTTATTATTTCATGTAAATAAATTGTAGAATCAATTTATTAAGAAGAAATGGGATAAGTATAGTTTATGATGAAGGAAATTATTAAAATAATTTATAATGTTAAATTATTTTAATATAGTAAATTGGTGGTATTAAATATATTTAATAAGCTCCATTTTATTGGGTGAAATGTATGCATGTTATGTAATATAGTGAATATATTATTATATTTGCTATAGTTAAATAAATTGTGAGAAAACAATTTATAGAAAGAAAAGAAAATAATTGAAAATATTATTATATAATTTGGTAAAAATAATAATAATAAATTGTGGAAAACAATTTATTTAAAGAAAAAGGAGATGGTTAAATTTAATGATATAGAAAATTATTGTATTCATTAAATTAGTAAATTGAAATAATTTATGATATTAAATTATTTTAATATAGTAAGTGTATTGCGTTAAATATACTATGTTTATTTAACGTATAGCTTCAATTTTTATTGGAAAGTTTTTATGAAAAGATATTGCATTATAATATATTTGCCAAATGGATGTGAATTAAATGATAATTATTCCAATCAATTGATGTGTTACACAAAAAGGTGTTAAATTAATTATGGAAATAATTCCATAATTAGTGGATGATGTTTATGCATAATTATAAATTTGATAAGTGAATATATATATATATATATATATATATATAAAAGAGTTTTTGTTTAGAGACAATTTATGGAGGGAAGTAATAAAATGTAATTAAAAACCCATATGGGTTAACTAAATGATTATTGGAATAAATATTAAGTTTATTCGTTCCATTTCAAATATTTATTTAAATTATGAACATAACTTCATAATTAGTAAGATAATTTTTATACATAATATAAATATATAATTCTCCAATATGTAATTGTAGCACCTAAATTAATTTATATGTATGTAATAGCAGTTAATAATGAATATCAAATATTATGTATATCTATGTACTGGGAATGCAATGTGATATATGTATAAACCAAGTATGCTAAAATGTTAAGACTAATCCGTTGGGAGAAAAGATGATAAAGTGATGAGATGAGTCACTAGAAAAGATGATAAAGTGATGAGATGAGTCACTAATGTTAAGCAGGAGGTGTCAAGTTATCAAATAATCAGTAGGACACTAAGTTATACAAAGCAAGCTCGTTATTCATTATTCATTCTTTAAGTCCCTGCCTCTTCCATTTTCGTTCCAAAAACAAGAAAGGAAATAGAGCAGCCCCGAACCATTCCTTAATTCCATTTTTGTTCAAAAAAAAGAAAAAAAAAGAAAAAAAAAGAAAGGTCAAGAAATCAGCCTTTTTGCTCCTTTTCTTGCCTACCATCCGAACCAAAGAAGAAGAAGAAAAACTAGGCAAACCTTTACTCTCAAATTAGTAGTATGCCAAGAGAATAAATAAAAAATTAGCAACTGGGTTAGGGAAAGGAGTCCGACTAGCAGCAGGAGAAAGGAGGTTATATGAGTTGATTCCTAAAATTAAAACTTCACAAAATTCAATTGTTACGAGGTGCTGTATGGGATAATAACGCTTTGAGCTCGCGTAAGCGCATAGAATCAATAGCTATACATCGCGAAGGCAAGTTTTTCAGTCTTAATTGTTGTGTGAGAAGTTGATATTGTTTATGTGTGAATTGTTTTATATTGTAATAAAGCCTTTGTGAGTATATTGAAAAATGTGTTTTCTACTACAATGCTATATGAATTGTCAAAATCAACTTATGACTGAAGTTAGTTGGGTTATGGAAACTCAACTTATTTATGATTTGTGATATGTGAAAAATGGAATGTATACTTAGAAAATGCCAATCATGAATTATTTGATGCATGGATATGATGCACATTACAAAATGTATATAGCATGAATACACCGTAAGTATGTATGCTATGTGATGCATGCAATGTGTTAACTGTTGGACTTGCTGAGCCGTCGCGCTCATTCTTGCAAATAACTTATTTGCAGATTAATGGATGAACTATCGGATGATCATGGCAATAAAGATTTAAGGCTCGTTACAAAAGAAATGCTAATTATTTTCTTTAGTTGAAGTTGTATTAGTTCAAGATGATTGTTTGTAATGTAAATAGATTAAGTTGTGTTGAATTGGAGAATATCGAATAAAAGATATTCACTAGATTTGATTATAAAACTTTACCTTTAAAATTGTAATGTAATATAATGTGATTGAAATACTATATGGAAAATAGTATATGTTATATATATGGCTTGCTGTATTGAGAGCTCAGATTACCATTTTAGAAAACTGACTTATTATGTAATTCATTTAACTTGTTGAATTACAACGAATCATATGGAGAACTTAGTCATATATTCAAAGTTGAGTTTGATATTCATAATTGTCGTATGACACAAAACATAAAATATATGAAAATGATACGTGATGATGAATTCTAAAGGTTGCGAATTCTGGAACTGAGAAACGATTTAACCAACTGGGTTTTAGTATTTATATGGGTATTGATTGTAAGTGTAAAGCTGAATCAAGATAGTCGTTAACGCACAAAGTCGGGTTTGAGGAATAGTCCCGATTTTGGGGGCGTTACACTTGGTATCAGAGCTGATAGGTTATAAACCTTAGGTAAAAGTACCTTAGGTTATAATCGTAGATAGGAGGATAAGGAATAAACTCAAATAGAGTTTAATTGTTAAGAGATGAATTTTAGAAATTCATTATTAAGTAAAGAAAAAGATAAATAAGATTCAAAGAAGAATCTTGAAAGGTTATAAAGATAAGAATCTGGAGTTACCTGACTCTAGTAAGTAAAAGTGAAAAGCTTAAATAAAATCATAATATATGATTAAAGTAAAAGATAAGAAGATCGTAAAACAAAACGATCATGAGATAGAAAACAATCGTAATATAATATGATTATAAGAAGGATCACAACGTGATCTGATTAAGACATGGAATGATAGATGATCAATCGAAGGATTGAAAATTTTATAGCAGAATTATTCTACGAAAGTTGTACTATGAAATTGTAATATGTAAGCTCATGAAAGAGTAATTAATGTTAAGATACGTATTAAATGAAATTGGTATTGAGTAAAGGGGAAGTTAGAATTATGTGGGATTTCAATTGAGGACTCATGTTAGTGGCTAAGTTGTACGATTCCTGGTATGGGACGGGAATTTGTGCTTGGTTTGAAAACTACTTAGCTTCCTATATTAATATAGTGGTTGAGTTGAACAAATCCTGGTATGGGACTGAATTTGTCCATGGTTTAACAACCGCTCAGCTTCCTATATTGATTAGTGGTCGAGTTGGTTCGACAACTACTTAGCTTCTTATATTGATAATCATTGAAATATTGGTATCGCTCTATCGATATACATATGATGAGAAGGTGATTCTTTTCTCATATTTATATTTGATAGTTAGAGAATATTAAGATTAGGTGCGAGTTCTTTGAATTCATACTTATGGTAAGTTCATGACTCATAATCATATGATACGTTTTTGAACCCTCAGCGAATGGACGTCTTTAGTCTTGCTAGGATAAGTTCCTAAACTCATATGATTGTGGTAAGTTCCTGAACTCATAACGTGTGGTATGTTTAATGAACTATATTGGGGTATAGAAAAGTTGTGCATGAAGAATTGAGGATTTTTAGTATAGTAAGCTTTAAGGATGATAGAAATAGATAGAATTATTAAGCAATGGATCATTGGAGAAATTGAAGTTGGTGGTGGAGGCATAAGTATTCCAAATCTTCTAGCTATGCTAGACTTCGAAATTTTTCACATCAAGCTAAATTCGCACTGATGTGCCTTTAAAAAATAATAATAAAATTTTTGTTATCCTTAAAACAAGGTGACAAGGGTGTGTAGATGGACTTCGAGCCATTATCACATCGTTACCTGTTGTGGCATGATAACACCAAAAATGATTTTTCAATGTTTTAAACTGTTTAAAGAAGAGTCTACGCTATTTGTTTCGGCTAGACAAAAATGATTTAACATATCAAAATGTATTTTTAAATAGTCATCAATGCATCATGGAACCTGGTGTAGAATGACAGATGATGGAGTCATCAATGCGGAATTAACCTAGTGTTGGATGTGATCTAAGGATCGTCAGCCCACTATGGTATGATGTAGTATGACGAAATCATAAAATTAATGACGACATTCTCAACGGACTGGTAAAAAAGTGTGGTACTATGCGTCATAAAATGATTTTCAATGTTTGGATAAAGATAAAAGTGTTAAATGCCAGTTGAATCGGCTAGACACAGATTCAGATATCGCTTATATTAAGCTTTTGAGCTATCCAACTAAACCATTTTGGTTTGGACTCCAGATTTTTAAAAAACCCTTAATTGGGAAAGTTTTCAGAGCACCAGATGGTGGCACAGATGAACGTATATCGTTCAAATTGGCGCCTAACGGCGGCCACTCAGATAGTGTTGATCAACACGGAAAATTCCTGAATTGGAAAATTCTGTTTGCGCGAAATAGCGGCATAGATAGCAGAGATCAACATAGGGCATAACACATGCTGATCACCTACGTGCCCGTAAGACCAGACGGTTCACAGATGAATTTCTGATAGAACCTTTTCAAAAACATGAAAAAGAAAGTTTGTGGTCTTTATGACCCTTAGCAAGATACAGAAAGTTTCCTTAAGCGATTGTTTTTGAAATTATGAAGTTATTCATCTTTCTTCACAATTATAAATCAATTGTGGAGAATTTCAATTCTGGTAATTGAGATAGAAGGGGTGATGTTCCCTAGAAAAGAAGTAGCCGTGAGAAGCGACAAGTTTAGAAATATTCTTGAGAATGAATGATGAATTCAGAATGATCTCTAAGAAAGAGAAAGATAGACATAGAATTCGATGAATCGAACAGTGGAAGGCTAGAGAATTGAATTTCGAGAACGAAATTTGCAGAAGAAGAGATAGATGTGATATCCACGAAAGTTAATGAGCTTAGTAGAACATAAGTTTAAGTGTGGTAATCCTGAGAAGAGGATGTTGATGGTTAAAGAAAGGTCTTACTCGGAGTGTATCGAGTTAAGGAAGGTTATGTGATAAAACCTGTAAACAGTTGTGTAACACCTATATTAACATGACGAGTTGAGATTATTCAACGGTATAGAATGTTGAGAGAAGGTAGATGTTGTGATGACTCGGATTTTCAGAAAAATATTAAAATAAGAATTTAATAAATAAAATTCTTATTTGGTGTTATGATATGTGGTATTATATTGCATAAGTCAATACGTGCTTTGCAATATGTGATTTTTGTGAATAACAAAAATCTATTATTATTATATATTTATTATTTCATGTAAATAAATTGTAGAATCCATTTATTAAGAAGAAAGGAGATGAGTATAGTTTATGATGAAGGAAATTATTAAAATAATTTATAATATTAAATTATTTTAATATAGTAAATTGGTGGTATTAAATATATTTAATAACCTCCATTTTATTGGGTAAAATGTATACATGTTTTTTTTATGTAGTGAGTATATTATTATATTCGCTATAGTTAAATAAATTGTGAGAAAACAATTTATAGAGAGAAAATAAAATAATTGAATATATTATTATACATTTGTTTTGGTTTGAAATAAATTGTGGGAATCAATTTATTCAAAGAGACGGATAACTTTAAAGATACAAAACTTTTGTATCTGTTAATGAGCAAATTAAAATAATTTATAATATTAAATTATTTTAATAGGAGTATAATGTAAATTTTGTGGTGAAGAAAGTAATTTATATATGGAGATTAAATTTAAATTATATTATGAAATAATATAATTTGATTATGAAGTCTTGTAATGAATTCGCTATGAATTAAATTTCATGAGCAAGTTAACTAATTCACTTAATTAAATTGGTGAATTAAGATAATATTTAAATTATGGTTAAATATATTAAAGTAATATATTTAATGAATAGAAATAAATTGTTGAAGGCAATTTATGGAAAGAAGAAGATTATTAACTTTAATTATACAAAATTTGTTGTATATATTAAATAAGTAAATTAAAATAGTTAATTGAATATTAATTATTTTAATTGGTCCGTTACGTTAAATAAAGAGAATTAAAATAATTTATGATATTAAATTATTTTAATATAGAGAAATTATTTCATTAAATAAATTATTTTATGTATAGTTTCCATTTTTATGGAAAAGAGTATGGTTATAATGCATTATAATATTTAGTATATGTAATGTATTATGTGTAATTAGTATATGTTAATTAAATTCGTTTTGAATAAAGGATGATATATATATATATATATATATATATATATATAATATAAATAAATTTTTTAAAAAAATATCTGTAATTAATAAAGAAATTTATTATATTGTACAATCTTGATGAGCTATTTAAATAGCTAATGGAATAAATATTAACTATTTCCAATTAATTGATTTGTTACACAAAAAGTGATAAATTAATTAATTATGGACTAATTCCATAATTAGTGGGGTGATTTTATATACATAATCACAAATGTACAAATTATTAAATGATTGGAATTATATGTAAATATGTAATGTAATGAAGTATGCTGAAAATGTAATGTGATGTGTATATATAGGTATTATATTGGTAAGTTAGTACATGTGCTGAGTAATTAAAGAGGAAAGCATGAGGTGGCTTAATAAGCCTTGATGAAAGACACGTATCAATGGAGTAGCTTCGTAAGGAAAGAATCAGCAACTTCATGTTATTCACCTAAAGCTACCTAGTTCAAATTATTTTTTTAAAGATACTAGTTCATTTCCTCTCCAAGTTCTTACGTTCACCTTCAAGAACTCATAAGTTTTATCCAAAATTAGAAACAGTATAGTAAGAAATCGAATTCCAAGCTTCTTTAATCACCAAACATATTAGAAAAAAAATTGAAACTAGCATGGAACCGAGGGAGGTTAACATCAAAAAGGGTTGTCAACATAAGGATTGCAACAAGAATTCATATAAGAATAGCAATCAAAGAGGTAACCCAAGTATTTTCATTATGTTCATGCTATATTAATTAAGCAAAATTATATGCTATGTTGGGCTGTGTTTGACTATAAATTAGTATGAGGGAGTTTTTATGATGTGGAAACTAAGAAAACCCTTGCGGTAGCCATGAAAGGTGGTGATTTAGCTGAGTTAAAGTTCTTGGAGCTTTTAAGCTTTAAAACTTAATAAGATCAATAGAAAAACTTCCCAGAAAGAAAACTACATAAAAAAAAAATTTATCAATGGTAAACGGCGAAGGAAATATCGCCGGCGAACGAAATGCGGGTTGTAGTTTGGAGGACCAAACGAATTCTGTTTTTAATTCTACTCATACCTATATCACCGTGAGATATAATGGATCTGATCTGGGCAAAGAAACCATGAAAAACTCGCCGGAAAATATTTTGGGTCGCCGGAGAAGATGACCGGAGGTTCGCCGCCGGCGAACTTTCCGGCGAAGCCCGTTAGGGCTATTTCTGGCCAGAATTTAGAAAAACTTTAAACTACAAAGTTGTAGAGAATTAAATTTTGTATGCAATTGATATAAGATTCGTAATTTTCTGATAAAAGGGCTAATTATTATGAATTTTTAAAGTTTCAACACTTAGGAAATTATAATTAAATTATCCAAAATATTATTTGAGCTGAAATGAATTTACAGAAATCTTATAATATCATTTTAGAATTTCTGTAAATTTTTGAAAAAATTATTGAAGAGTAGAAGTAATTATTATATTTTTAAGCTATTTAAAGATAGTTTAAAATGGTGGAAATTCATAGAAAATTCTATGAATGGTAGAAAATTATGAAACTTGATGGAAAATTCTATAATATTATTTTAGAATTACTGGAAAGTTTTGGTGAATTATTGAAGATCAGAAGTAATTATTGAAGTTTTAAGCTATTTAAAGTTAGTTTAAAAATTAGAGGAAAGTCATAGAAAATTCTATGAATGGTGGAAAATTGGTGAAAAATCTTATAATAATATAAGATTAATATTGATGGTATTTTGAAGAAATAAAAATATTTAGAGTTATTATTTATATTTTGAAGCTATTAAATTATATTTTTCCTACATAGAAATAATCACAGAAAATTCTCGGATAATTCGAAAAATGTGAAAATTGGTTGGAAAGTCAAGAATAATATTCTAAAGACTTTAGAAGATTTAGTAAGCTCGTGAGGTGTTGGGACGTTATGGATGGAGTGTTAACTGACTAATGAACGAGATATAGTTATTGTAAACTAAATTATCTCGTTAAGTTAATGTGAACTAAGTTGCATGGATTGTATGACTAATGTTTGGTCTATGTGAACACTTGTGACACCCCCAAATTCGGGTCTCCAATACTCGGATCCGGTCATCACGATCCAATACAAACATTCACCTCTAACAACATATGGTAACTAAATTGCGGAATAAAATAAACATACGTTGTTCATTACAAGGTGTTACTAGTCCCAGAATACAAATAACCTTAAACACATACACAATCTGTACCCTAATAACTATCAGGGATTAAATTACATTACAGTAATTAACTACACATAATTTTATTTCCTGCTACATGAAGTCTATCACTTCATCTTTTCCTTCCCTTTGTTCTTCCCTGACGTCTCGGGTTTAGCTGCAATGAGGTCATGATATAGCAAGAATGAGCAACGAGTTTGCCCAACAAGTTTAAAGTATGACAATAAGGATATATCATGATGAAGGGATATTAAGGAATTTCAACATTAGAAAAATCAGAAGCAAGAACAATAATTGCTTTTAGAACAATTGATAGTCAAATAGACTTTGAACGATAACTTCCAAAGGAGTCAATAGCTGGTTGACCCTCTGGTTACTGGCTACAGAATAACGTACTTGAGGGGATCAGCCTCGCGTACCCTATGTATATGCATAACATTTAATTCTGCTATTTGTACCTTATATACGGTACGTGGGGTACTCCCCTATAAATAAAGGGGTGTTCATACAGTCTAAGAATCCTTACCATTGATTGGTTCAGATAGCTTTTATAAATTCTCACATATTTGTCTGACCGAACAAGGGTTCAGACTTAACCATGAATGGTTTATAAATTCCTGAATTTAAATATACGAATTTCAAATGCACGAGTGCGAATGTCAATAAATATACAGATGTGGAATAATTTTGAAAGTAATTAGACCACTTAAGGCATGCTTGGAGATAAAAACTCAAGCTTAAAGAATAACTTGCAACAGTATATATATACCTTTTTGCACGAATTAGAAATAGTGCATAAGGCTTAGAAATTTGCTCAATGTAAAAGTTGAGTAAAGAAGAACTTGCAATAATGTAAGAAGTTTAGGGTTAGGAACTTGCCTGTTCGCTCAGCTACAATTTAAATCTTAGCTTTAATTTCTTGAACTTGGATAACCTATCAGCTGGTAGAGTTGGTTTATCCATTAGCATTGCGTAATTATACCCACTTATGCTATTTATTTAACAGATAAACAATTCACCGAATACATTTAATTACTACCTAGCCATCAGCTAAACAGAATTTAATTTTAATGGCCTCTAGCTATTATTTAAGATAAACAATAGTTAGTCATGGTTACCTATCATTTGAGTACCCTTCTAAATGTGGGTTAAAATTCCTTATTTATCAGTTACAAGATAATTAATGAATTTAACATGATTTGATAACAACTAAATAGTAGTTGATCTCTTACTTCATCTTTTATTTACTTAATTACTATTCACCTTAAGGGCAATTGAGTAATTATTACACTTGGTTCTTTATTCAACAATAATTAAATATTCAATGTATTAATTCTACACACACTTAATTATTATTAAATATTTATTGAATAATTATTGAGTGTTTATTATCTTTATTTATTAAGGGCCACAGATAATCTTATTAATCTCACTCATACTTAATCATTATATCATTAATGATTAAGTAATTATTATTCTCATTAGCTCTACTCATACCTAATTATTATTAATCAAATAATAATTAGATATTTATTATCTTTACTTATTATTTATGGATAACTAATAAAACAATTATTTGTTAACCTTGTTCATCATTAGATATTTATTATTTACCTTTATTATTTAATATTAATTAAAATAATAATTAAAATATTTATTATCCTTATTTATTGACAAATAATAAAAAATTATTTAATTAACTTTATTATTTAATATTAATTAAATAATTAAAATATTTATTATCTTTATTTATTATTTATTGATAAATAATAAATAATTTATTTCATTGAATATTTGTTATCTTTATTTCTCACTTATTGACAAATAATCAATTTATTAACTTAATTCATACTTGATTATTACCTAATAGTAGTTAAACAATAATCAAATATTTAGTAGCTTTATTTATTATTTAAGGGCAAATAATAAATAATTAAATTATTAACTTCATTTATACTTAATTATTATTTAATATAAAATAATAATTAAATATTTATTATCTTTATTTATTATTTATAACTAAATAATAAATAATTATTAATTGACTTTATTCATACTTAATAATAATTAAATATTTATTTTCTTTATAATAAACAATTATTAACCCTAATTTATTGTTGTTTTAAATAACCCAATGAATTACATAACCAATTTGGGATTTCCTGTCAATAATTCATATCAATTATCCAGTTCATTACTCATCACAATAGGGAAACACCCATTAGATATAGCCAAAGAAAATCAAGTTTCACACAACCAAACTGCCGACAGAATTCCAAAGTGAAGAATGGTTTTTTCGCTCAAGCATTTTAACAATCACTTGTTGGGTATTCCCTAAATATCAATATCAGCCTGTTTACAGAATCAACTTAAACTACCAGAACCCTAGGTTCCTTTACTATACAGTTTTCAGCAACAACAACATAACCCAACAGTAGCCAAACGAAACAGAAACAACAGCGAAGCAACATAGCAAGGAAAATTTGAATTCCATAACAGTTCTTGAACATATAATGATATTTTTGGTTCATTCGGATACTTCAACAGACAGTTGGGGGCATGCTAGTTTTTCTTCACTCACTAACAGTACCATACAATCTTCAAAACAAATGTATGGTATAAACTGATACCATCAACTGATAGAATCAACAGTTTCCCAACAAAACTTAACACAATACAAATAATGGACAAAATTCAAGTACAGAAGAAAATTTCCAAAAATCAAACCCACAAGAAAATCGGCACCTCGGTATACCTTGGGTTTGATCGTTTTGCAATCCTCCTCCTTCTACCACAATACGACACCCAGCCTAGCATTTACTGGTTATTTCCCCTGATTTCCTTTCCTTGCTGCGACCTCCTATTATCTATTATGTATATATATATATTTTTTTTTCTTCTACTTGGACTCACAATCGAAGGAATCGGCGGCTTGGCTAGGGTTTGGGTTCCCAATTTATAGCAAATCGTTTACCCAATTAACTGGGTATTACCTTAATTGATCAACAGGGACCAACGGTAGGAGGGAGTGGGGGTCAGCTATTCAGTCGCCGACCCTTGAGCCGCGTGTTCAATCGGTCGAATCACCGGTCGTCTTCAAACCCCTTGGTCCGAACGTTGAACCCTCAGTCGCCCACTTTCACCCTTGAATCGCCCGCTGGTTGCTCCCTTCGTCGCCGGCGCACGCCTGGCGACTTGCCCTTGTCCCGTCCGATTTGATCGAAAGCTTGGTTTTGCTCGGCTGTTTGATTTGAGGGCTTGGGCTTGATAGCTGGGTGAGATGGAATTGAGGGTTTGGGGATTTTGGTTCGATTTCTTCCCCAATTTGGTTTCGCTGATGATGATATATTCCTAACCCCAAATGAAAAGAGTCCAACCCGACTGGAGTGGTATAGAATGGGTCGATCCGACATGGAAGAGAATTAGAATGGGCTCAATCCAAATAGGGTTGGGCCAGCGGTTTTAAATAAGAGATGGCCCAAACAGAAAATAAAAGAAGGAAATTGGAATTGACCCAACTAATTTAATTTGACCAGCCCACTCGTTTGACCCAATCAGAAAAATAAAAGGAATTTGGCCCAATCCGGAAATAAAAAGAAATGGGCCATCCCAAATAAAAGAAAAGTGGACTAAATTAATTTAACTGCATTGTATTCCTAGTATTTTAAATTAAATAGCTAACCCAATTAGTTATTTGTTTAAAATATTTATTGTAACCATAATTCTTTATTCGAATGATTTAATCTGATAATGAAATTATTTATTAAATCTCCCAAATTTTCTTGCAAATGAATTCTTAGGGCTAACTCACTAATTTATTTAAACTACCAGTGAGTCCCTTTAATGCACAGAAAATTATTGGATCACATATTTTTATAATTAAATAATAATACCCACATGGATCCAATTAAATTCGTAAAATTAAATAAAACGAATTTCATATGATAAAATAAATTGTACAAGATTTAAAAAAAATCCTGGGCATTACAACACTTAAATTGGTGTAGGATTCGTGAAGCGCAGATAGCTCAAATGTAATCAACGCGCAAGGCAAGTCTTTCAGTTCTTATGTGTTATATGAATTAGATATTGATTGATTATAATTTGTACTGAAATGAGTATGTTGAATTACCTATGATGCACCATAAATTGTGAAAGTCAATTTATGACTAAGTTGATTGAGTTACGGAACTCAATCTTTATATGATACGTGAAAAGCAACATGTATGATAAGCATAATAGAATGTTTATGATGTATGAACTGAGCATGAAATTTTATGCTACGTGAAGCATGAAAACTGTTAGATTTGCTGAGCTGTCGAGCTCAATCTTGCAAAAAAAATAAACTTTTTGTAGGTCAATGTTACAATGCGATATTATTCGCCATCTGATGATATGGATTAGAAGACGTGCAAAGGAATACCTTTTATTTATTTTAAAAAAAAACAATTTGTATTGAATCATGATGATGGTTCTTGACATGTGTACTGATAGGTAAGTAAACCTTGAGATATTCAATAAATAAAGAATATTTGTTTTGAATGCATGAAAATAAGCAAATCAATATAGTGATAATACTATATAATAAAGAATCCGAATGTAGAATTGAGTTGAATATACTCATATCTACTTCGATATATAATCGTAAAGGTTGCGATTCAGGGAATAGAAAGAAAGATATAAAAAAATTTTAATTATCCGCATTTTCAACTATTATTTCATCATAGTATGATGTAAGGCTGAATTAAGATAGTAATTAACGCACAAGGTCGGGATTAAGATTAGTCCTAATTTTGGATAAAGTTGGTCCCGATTTTGGGGGCGTTACACTTGGTATCAGAGCTATGGGTTATAAACCTTAGGTAAATATACCTTAGGCTATAACCGTAAACAAGATAGTTGAAAAGAAAGAAGATGCTAAGCATAAACTCGAATGAGTTTTAAATGATCTTCAAATGAATTTAGAAATTCATAAAGAATGCGTTAAGATAATACGCAAATATTCGAAGAATAATCTTGAAAAGCCAAAGGATCAGGGAACACCTGATTTGAATAATCATAAAATAATATGATTAAAGAAAGGAGTAAGAAGATCGTAAAAATAAAACGATCATAAAATAGAAAAGAATCGTAATATAACACGATTATAAGATAAGATCACAACGTGATCTGATTGCGTCAAAGAATTGAATGATTGACAATTTTAGCTTAACGCTATAAATAGAAGGTACTATGAGATAGTGCGAGTAAAACTCAGAAAGAGTTATAGATGATGGAATACAGATTAAAAAAAATTCGTGTTAGGCAAAGAGCAAAATAATATTTGATAGGATTTGGTGGGATTTCAATTGAGGACTCATGTTATAGCTGAGTTGTACAAACCTTTGTATGGGCAGGGGTTTTGGGCTTGGTTTAACGACCACTTAGTCTATCACATTGATAATCATTGAAATGTTGGTATCGCGCTATCAATGTATGTATGATGAGAAGGTGATTCTTTCCTCATATCTATATTTGATAGTTAGAGAATAATAAAATTAGGTGCGAGTTCTTGAAACTCATGCTTATGGTAAGTTTGTGACTCATAATCATATAGTATGTTTTTGAACCCCTAAGCGTATGGACAGTCCCTGATTAGTTCTTGGACTACGTATCGCTAGGACAAGTTCCTAAACTCATATTTTTATGGTAAGTTTCTGAACACATAAAGTGTGGTAAGTTTGACGAACTATATTAGGGAATAAGAGTGTTATAAAATAAGAGCTAATTATTTGTAGTGTATGGAGGAAGTTGAAGTTGATGGAGGAGTTTGGATATTCCAAATCTTCTAGCTATGCTAGATTTCGAAGTTTATTGAAATCGTGCTGATATTTGTGTCTTTGAAAAATATTGGGTCATGTTATTAAACCCATAAATTTTTGAAAGTTCTATTAGTTCCTAAGTCTATGCTACTCGCCTCAGCTAGACAAATTCGATTTGAAATTATCAAAATGTATTTTAAAATCGTCAACGCACCACTGAAAGCATGGTGTGGATATGACAAATGATGGAATCATCAACGCACGGTGACAAGGGTGTGGATGTGGACTTAGAACCACTAACACATCGTTACCTGACGCGGTATGAAGAAGTCATAAAATGATTTTTCAGTTTACCTGAGCTATTTTATGGAGTATGTCTATGCTAATTGTTTTGGCTAGACAAGACATGTTTTGAAAAACTTCAAAATGTATTTATGAGATCGTCACTTACCATTAAAGCCATGGTAAGGAGATGATAATTGATGGAGTCATCAATGCAGCTTAACCTAGTGTTGGATGTGATTTAAGGATCGTCAGCCCACTATGGTATGATGTAGTATGATAAAGTCATAAAAATGACGGCATCCTCAACGCACTGGTAAAACAGTACGGTACTATGCGTCATAAAATGATTTTCAATGTTTTGATAAAGATAGAAGTGTCAAATGCCATTTGAATCGGCTAGACACAGATTCAGATATCGCTTATATTAAGCTTTTGAGCTATCCAACTAAACCATTTTGGTTTGGACTCCAGATTTTTAAAATCCCTTAATTGGGAAAGTTTTTAGAGCACCAGATCGATGGTGGCACAGATGAACGTATATCGTTCAAATTGGCGCCTAACGGCGGCCACTCAGATAGTGTTGATCAACACGGAAAATTCCTGAATTGGGAAATTCTGTTTGCGCGAAATAGCGGCATAGATAGCAGAGATCAACACAGGGCATAACACAGGCTGATCACCTACGTGCCCGTAAGACCAGACGGTTCACAGATGAATTTCTGATAGAACCTTTTCAAAAACATGAAAAAGAAAGTTTGTGGTCTTTATGATCCTTAGCAAGATACAGAAAGTTTCCTTAAGCGATTGTTTTTGAAATTCTGAAGTTATTCATCTTGCTTCACAATTATAAATCGATTGTAAAGAATTTCAATTCTAGTAATTGAGATAGAAGGGGTGATGTTCCCTAGAAAAGAAGTAGTCGTGAGAAGTGACAAGTTTAGAAATATTCTTGAGAATGAGTGATGAATTTAGAATGATCTCTAAGAAAGAGAAAGATAGACATAGAATTCGATGAATCGAACAGTGGAAGGCTAGAGAATTGAATTTCGAGAACGAAATTTGTAGAAGAAGAGATGGATGTGATATCCAAGAAAGTTAATGAGCTTAGTAGAACATAAGTTTGAATGTGGTAATCCTGAGAAGAGGATGTTGATGGTTAAAGAAAGGTGTTACTCGGAGTATATCAAGTTAAGGAAGGTTATGTGATAAAACCTGTAAAGAGTTGTGTAACACCTATATTAACACGACGAGTTGAGATTATTCGACGGTATAGAATGTTGAGAGAGGCTAGATGTGAACTGCGTAAGTGAGGTTCGTTAAGGTGATTTCAGGAACGAAATCCTTATAAGAGGGGAAGAATGTGATGACTCGGATTTTCAGAAAAATATTAAAATAAGAATTTAATAAATAAAATTCTTATTTGGTGTTATGATATGTGGTATTATATTGCATAAGTCAATACGTGCTTTGCAATATGTGATTTTTGTGAATAACAAAAATCTATTATTATTATATATTTATTATTTCATGTAAATAAATTGTAGAATCCATTTATTAAGAAGAAAGGAGATGAGTATAGTTTATGATGAAGGAAATTATTAAAATAATTTATAATATTAAATTATTTTAATATAGTAAATTGGTGGTATTAAATATATTTAATAACCTCCATTTTATTGGGTAAAATGTATACATGTTTTTTTATGTAGTGAGTATATTATTATATTCGCTATAGTTAAATAAATTGTGAGAAAATAATTTATAGAGAGAAAATAAAATAATTGAATATATTATTATACATTTGTTTTGGTTTGAAATAAATTATGGGAATCAACTTATTTAAAGAGACGGATAACTTTAAAGATACAAAACTTTTGTATCTGTTAATGAGCAAATTAAAATAATTTATAATATTAAATTATTTTAATAGGAGTATAATGTAAATTTTGTGGTGAAGAAAGTAATTTATATATGGAGATTAAATTTAAATTATATTATGAAATAATATAATTTGATTATGAAGTCTTGTAATGAATTCGCTATGAATTAAATTTCATGAGCAAGTTAACTAATTCACTTAATTAAATTGGTGAATTAAGATAATATTTAAATTATGGTTAAATATATTAAAGTAATATATTTAATGAATAGAAATAAATTGTTGAAGGCAATTTATGGAAAGAAGAAGATTATTAACTTTAATTATACAAAATTTGTTGTATATATTAAATAAGTAAATTAAAATAGTTAATTGAATATTAATTATTTTAATTGGTCCGTTACATTAAATAAAGAGAAATAAAATAATTTATGATATTAAATTATTTTAATATAGAGAAATTATTTCATTAAATAAATTATTTTATGTATAGTTTCCATTTTTATGGAAAAGAGTATGGTTATAATGCATTATAATATTTAGTATATGTAATGTATTATGTGTAATTAGTATATGTTAATTAAATTAGTTTTGAATAAAGGATGATATATATATATATATATATATATATATATATATATATATTAAATTATATATTTTTAATATAAATAAATTGTTGAAAACAATTTCTGGAATGAAGAAAGAAATTTAGTATATTGTACAATCTTGATGAGCTATTTAAATAGCTAATGGAATAAATATTAACTATTTCCAATTAATTGATTTGTTACACAAAAAGTGATAAATTAATTAATTATGGACTAATTCCATAATTAGTGGGGTGATTTTATATACATAATCACAAATGTACAAATTATTAAATGATTGGAATTATATGTAAATATGTAATGTAATGAAGTATGCTGAAAATGTAATGTGATGTGTATATATAGGTATTATATTGGTAAGTTAGTACATGTGCTGAGTAATTAAAGAGGAAAGCATGAGGTGGCTTAATAAGCCTTGATGAAAGACACGTATCAATGGAGTAGCTTCGTAAGGAAAGAATCAGCAACTTCATGTTATTCACCTAAAGCTACCTAGTTCAAATTATTTTTTTAAAGCTACTAGTTCAATTCCTCTCCAAGTTCTTACGTTCACCTTCAAGAACTCATAAGTTTTATCCAAAATTAGAAACAGTATAGTAAGAAATCGAATTCCAAGCTTCTTTAATCACCAAACATATTAGAAAAAAAATTGAAACTAGCATGGAACCGAGGGAGGTTAACATCAAAAAGGGTTGTCAACATAAGGATTGCAACAAGAATTCATATAAGAATAGCAATCAAAGAGGTAACCCAAGTATTTTCATTATGTTCATGCTATATTAATTAAGCAAAATTATATGCTATGTTGGGCTGTGTTTGACTATAAATTAGTATGAGGGAGTTTTTATGATGTGGAAACTAAGAAAACCCTTGCGGTAGCCATGAAAGGTCGTGGTTTAGCTGAGTTAAAGTTCTTGGAGCTTTTAAGCTTTAAAACTTAATAAGATCAATAGAAAAACTTCCCAGAAAGAAAACTACATAAAAAAAAAATTTATCAATGGTAAACGGCGAAGGAAATATCGCCGGCGAACGAAATGCGGGTTGTAGTTTGGAGGACCAAACGAATTCTGTTTTTAATTCTACTCATACCTATGTCACCGTGAGATATAGTGGATCTGATCTGGGCAAAGAAACCATGAAAAACTCGCCGGAAAATATTTTGGGTCGCCGGAGAAGATGACCGGAGGTTCGCCGCCGGCGAACTTTCCGGCGAAGCCCGTTTGGGCTATTTTCGGCCAGAATTTAGAAAAACTTTAAACTACAAAGTTGTAGAGAAATAAATTTTGTATGCAATTGATATAAGATTCGTAATTTTCTGATAAAAGGGCTAATTATTATGAATTTTTAAAGTTTCAACACTTAGGAAATTATAATTAAATTATCCAAAATATTATTTGAGCTGAAATGAATTTACAGAAATCTTATAATATCATTTTAGAATTTCTGTAAATTTTTGAAAAAATTATTGAAGAGTAGAAGTAATTATTATATTTTTAAGCTATTTAAAGATAGTTTAAAAATGGTGGAAATTCATAGAAAATTCTATGAATGGTAGAAAATTATGAAACTTGATGGAAAATTCTATAATATTATTTTAGAATTACTGGAAAGTTTTGGTGAATTATTGAAGATCAGAAATAATTATTGAAGTTTTAAGCTATTTAAAGTTAGTTTAAAAATTAGAGGAAAGTCATAGAAAATTCTATGAATGGTGGAAAATTGGTGAAAAATCTTATAATAATATAAGATTAATATTGATGGTATTTTGAGGAAATAAAAATATTTAGAGTTATTATTTATATTTTGAAGCTATTAAATTATATTTTTCCTACATAGAAATAATCACAGAAAATTCTCGGATAATTCGAAAAATGTGAAAATTGGTTGAAAAGTCAAGAATAATATTCTAAAGACTTTAGAAGATTTAGTAAGCTCGTGAGGTGTTGGGACGTTATGGATGGTGTGTTAACTGACTAATGAACGAGATATAGTTATTGTAAACTAAATTATCTCGTTAAGTTAATGTGAACTAAGTTGCATGGATTATATGACTAATGTTTGGTCTATGTGAACACTTAAATTGGTGTAGGATTCGTGAAGCGCAGATAGCTTAAGTGTAATCAACGCGCAAGGCAAGTCTTTCAATTCCTATGTGCTATATGAATTAGATATTGATTGATTATAATTTGTACTGAAATGAGTATGTTGAATTACCTATGATGCACTATAAATTGTGAAAGTCAATTTATGACTAAGTTGATTGAGTTACGGAACTCAATCTTTATATGATACGTGAAAAGCAACATGTATGATAAGCATAATAGAATGTTTATGATGTATGAACTGAGCATGAAATTTTATGCTACGTGAAGCATGAAAACTGTTAGATTTGCTCAGCTGTCGAGCTCAATCTTGCAAAAAAAATAAACTTTTTGCAGGTCAATGTTACAATGCGATATTATTCGCCATCTGATGATATGGATTAGAAGACGTGCAAAGGAATACCTTTTATTTATTTTAAAAAAAAAAACAATTTGTATTGAATCATGATGATGGTTCTTGACATGTGTACTGATAGGTAAGTAAACCTTGAGATATTCAATAAATAAAGAATATTTGTTTTGAATGCATGAAAATAAGCAAATCAATATAGTGATAATACTATATAATAAGGAACCCGAATGTAGAATTGAGTTGAATATACTCATATCTACTTCGATATATAATCGTAAAGGTTGCGATTCAGGGAACAGAAAGAAAGATATAAAAAAATTTTAATTATCCGCATTTTCAACTATTATTTCATCATAGTATGATGTAAGGCTGAATTAAGATAGTAATTAACGCACAAGGTCGGGATTAAGATTAGTCCTAATTTTGGATAAAGTTGGTCCCGATTTTGGGGGCGTTACAGATGTGAACCGCGTAAGTGAGGTTCGTTAAGGTGATTTCGGGGACGAAATCCTTATAACAGGGGAAGAATGTGATGACCCGGATTTTCAGAAAAATATTAAAATAAGAATTTAATAAATAAAATTCTTATTTGGTGTTATGATATGTGGTATTATATTGCATAAGTCAATACGTGCTTTGCAATATGTGATTTTTGTGAATAAAAAAAACAATCTATTATTGTTATATATTTATTATTTCATGTAAATAAATTATAGAATCAATTTATTAAGAAGAAATGAGATGAGTATAGTTTATGATGAAGGAAATTAGTAAAATAATTTATAATATTAATTTATTTTAATATAGTAAATTGGTGGTATTAAATATATTTAATAACCTCCATTTTATTGGGTGAAATGTATGCATGGTATGTAATATAGTGAATATATTATTATATTTGCTATAGTTAAATAAATTGTGAGAAAATAATTTATAGAAAGAAAAGAAAATAATTGTATATATTATTGTATAATTTGGTAAAAATAATAATAATAAATTGTGGAAAACAATTTATTTAAAGAAAAAGGAGATGGTTAAATTTAATGATACAGAAAATTATTGTATTCATTAAATTAGTAAATTGAAATAATTTATGATATTAAATTATTTTAATATAGTAAGTGTATTGCGTTAAATATACTATGTTTATTTAACGTATAACTTCAATTTTTATTGGAAAGTTTTTATGAAAAGATATTGCATTATAATATATTTGCCAAATGGATGTGAATTAAATGATAATTATTCCAATCAATTGATGTGTTACACAAAAAGGTGTTAAATTAATTATGGAAATAATTCCATAATTAGTGGATGATGTTTATGCATAATTATAAATTTGATCAGTGAATATATATATATATATATATATATATATATATATATAAGTATTTGTTTAGAGACAATTTATGGAGAGAAGTAATAAAATGTAATTAAAAACCCATATGGGTTAACTAAATGATTATTGGAATAAATATTAAGTTTATTCGTTCCATTTCAAATATTTATTTAAATTATGAACATAACTTCATAATTAGTAAGATAATTTTTATACATAATATAAATATATAATTCTCCAATATGTAATTGTAGCACCTAAATTAATTTATATGTATATAATAGCAGTTAATAATGAATATCAAATATTATGTATATCTATGTACTGGGAATGCAATGTGATATATGTATAAACCAAGTATGCTAAAATGTTAAGACTAATCCGTTGGGAGAAAAGATGATAAAGTGATGAGATGAGTCACTAGAAAAGATGATAAAGTGATGAGATGAGTCACTAATGTTAAGCAGGAGGTGTCAAGTTATCAAATAATCAGTAGGACACTAAGTTATACAAAGCAAGCTCGTTATTCATTATTCATTCTTTAAGTCCCTGCCTCTTCCATTTTCGTTCCAAAAACAAGAAAGGAAATAGAGCAGCCCCGAACCATTCCTTAATTCCATTTTTGTTCAAAAAAAAAAGAAAAAAAAAGAAAAAAAAAGAAAGGTCAAGAAATCAGCCTTTTTGCTCCTTTTGCTGCCTACCATCCGAACCAAAGAAGAAGAAGAAAAACTAGGCAAACCTTTACTCTCAAATTAGTAGTATGCCAAGAGAATAAATAAAAAATTAGCAACTGGGTTAGGGAAAGGAGTCCGACTAGCAGCAGGAGAAAGGAGGTTATATGAGTTGATTCCTAAAATTAAAACTTCACAAAATTCAATTGTTACGAGGTGTTGTATGGGATAATAACGCTTTGAGCTCGCGTAAGCGCATAGAATCAATAGCTATACATCGCGAAGGCAAGTTTTTCAGTCTTAATTGTTGTGTGAGAACTTGATATTGTTTATGTGTGAATTGTTTTATATCGTAATAAAGCCTTTGTGAGTATATTGAAAAATGTGTTTTCTACTACAATGCTATATGAATTGTCAAAATCAACTTATGACTGAAGTTAGTTGGGTTATGGAAACTCAACTTATTTATGATTTGTGATATGTGAAAAATGGAATGTATACTTAGAAAATGCCAATCATGAATTATTTGATGCATGGATATGATGCACATTACAAAATGTATATAGCATGAATACACCGTAAGTATGTATGCTATGTGATGCATGCAATGTGTTAACTGTTGGACTTGCTGAGCCGTCGCGCTCATTCTTGCAAATAACTTATTTGCAGATTAATGGATGAACTATCGGATGATCATGACAATAAAGATTTAAGGCTCGTTACAAAAGAAATGCTAATTATTTTCTTTAGTTGAAGTTGTATTAGTTCAAGATGATTGTTTGTAATGTAAATAGATTAAGTTGTGTTGAATTGGAGAATATCGAATAAAAGATATTCACTAGATTTGATTATAAAACTTTACCTTTAAAATTGTAATGTAATATAATGTGATTGAAATACTATATGGAAAATAGTATATGTTATATATATGGCTTGCTGTATTGAGAGCTCAGATTACCATTTTAGAAAACTGACTTATTATGTAATTCATTTAACTTGTTGAATTACAACGAATCATATGGAAAACTTAGTCATATATTCAAAGTTGAGTTTGATATTCATAATTGTCGTATGACACAAAACATAAAATATATGAAAATGATACGTGATGATGAATTCTAAAGGTTGCGAATTCTGGAACTGAGAAACGATTTAACCAACTGGGTTTTAATATTTATATGGGTATTGATTGTAAGTGTAAAGCTGAATCAATATAGTCGTTAACGCACAAAGTCGGGTTTGAGGAATAGTCCCGATTTTGGGGGCGTTACAAATAGTATATGTCTTCCCATAACCCGTTTGGCCATATGCAAATATGCATACATTAGATCCACAACAGATTGCACCAGATACTGCATTAATGACATTGAATGATTTCAGATATAGAATTACATAAAAGGCAACTAGCAGAACTGCAACACTTAAAATTAATTAGTAAATTTCATTCAACTTACCCTGGTATCTTCAAACACATCTTCTTGGGTGGCATTACCATCAAAGACACGATCATAATAGTTGTTAACGCCAAATTCTGACCGCTCGCCAAATCAAAAAATAACGAGCCGAAAAGACGTTTAACGGTATAGGATGTGCATTTGTTTTAGTGTGTGGAATAAAATAATGACACATAGAAATAAAATAATAACACGAGGATTTTACGTGGAAACCCAATTGGGAAAAAACCACGGGGAGAGATTTCAGAAATCCACTATGAAAATAATAAGGAAGATACAAGTCCTCAACTAATAAATAAACTCAGTATTGGTTGCCTGCTTTTTCTCGCCTTTCTCTTTCTAAACCATCTGATGGGAATATCTATGTTGGTATGTCTATGCTTTTTTCTCCTCTCTTGGTGTTTCTCCCTTGGTCCTCTTGGATCTCTCTCTCAGCATAATGAAAGATAACATATATATAGTACATGTTTGCAGTCGGAATTGAAAGGACTTGTACATTAATTTCTTTGTGGTCCACAGGCAACTTTTGGTTGTTTTAACCTCCTGAAGTTCTTCCCTTTTCATTCTTTGTCATTTCATTTTTTAACTTTCCATATTCCAAAGTACCATTTTTAAACTTCTCACCTTCCAACCCAACCACTATCACATGTTCAACACATCATGCTTGGAGCACACCAAGGGAGAAATCACATCCCAACATTGCCCCCCACTCTCTTATTGTAAGAAACTTAAAATAAGAGAGTATATAAATTGTGACCTTGTTATAAGCGTTTGTTTTACTCCCATAGTTTCCTCTGTTATATGAATTGTTTTGTCCCGAAGAATGTTGTTTGTTCAGGAGAACGTTAAGTCCATCCCGAAGAATGTTGTCCGTTTCGGATGGTGGTTTAATTGTCCCGGAGGATGCTTGACCATCCCAGAGAGTGCTTTGATTGTCCCGGAGGGTGCTTGACCGTCCCGAAGGATGGTTCCTATCTGTCAGCGCCTCAATGGCTGATGCAATTTTCTTTACTTTCTCTCTTTCCAACGAACTATCAGTGGAGCGGCTCCGACGCCTGTGAGCGGCTTTTGTGTCTACTTCTGTCCTGCGAGCGGCTTTTGTGCCTGCTGCGGATCTGTCCAACGAGAGGCTTCTGTACCTGCTGCGGATCGGGATGCGACTCTTCGGCCTGCTCCTATCCTGCGAGCGGTTTTTGTGCCTGCTGTGGATTTGTCCTGCTAGCGATTTTTGTGCCTGATGTGGATCAGAAAGAGACTTTTTGGCCTGCTCCTCATTTGTCTAGAGCCGTCCGAACGATAGGTCCTGGATTAGCTTCGAATATAAATAATAAATTCGCGTGAGCGATAGCCGAAGTCCGAATTGGAGTATAGGGCATCACTATCAGAGTTTGTTGTTTGAAGTGGACTGCTTAGGTTCCGCCAGTGAAATTAACCTAGCAATCACGAGTATTCACAACATTTATTAGTACATCATATAATCATGCATGTAGTGGGATTTGTCATATATTCCACACATCAGTACATATTATTATATTTATTTGAAACATAGACAGAGATGGAGACTTAGCTTTTGGATGTGAGTCTGCCGAAAATAAGTATTCAAAAAATTAGAACCATCTCCCTTTAGTTGCTACTGCTCATAATTGTTTAATCAATAATGGGTGATTTTGATTCAACACTAAAACCGCCCTCCTTCTAGCGCCAATGTTAACGCCAAATTCTGACCGCTCGCCAAATCACCAAATAACGAGCCGAAAAGACGTTTAACGGTGGAGGATATGCATTTGTTTTAGTGTGTGGAATAAAATAATGACACGTGGAAATAAAATAATAACACGAGGATTTTACGTGGAAACCCAATTGGGAAAAAACCACGGGGAGAGATCTCAGAAATCCACTATGAAAATAATAAGGAAGATACAAGTCCTCAACTAATAAATAAACTCAATATTGGTTGCCTGCTTTTTCTCGCCTTTCTCTCTCTAAACCATCTGATGGGAATATCTATGTTGGTATGTGTATGCTTTTTTCTCCTCTCTTGGTGTTTCTCCCTTGGTCCTCTTGGATCTCTCTCTCAGCATAATGAAAGATAACATAAGTATAGTACATGTTTGCAGTCGGAAATGAAAGGACTTGTACCTTAATTTCTTTGTGGTCCACATGGCAACTTTTGGTTGTTTTAACCTCCTGAAGTTCTTCCCTTTTCATTCTTTGTCATTTCATTTTCTAACTTTCCATATTCCAAAGTACCATTTTTAAACTTCTCACCTTCCAACCCAACCACTATCACATGTTCAACACAACATGTTAGGAGCACACCAAGGGAGAAATCACATCCCAACAATATTGTTGCTTTGTTTTATCATCTCTCCACAGATGTTCAACTGTGAACTCATCAACACTCATAAGCACACTTCTTTCCTTCTCATCAGCTTCTTTGTCGTTAAGTGGCCTTAATCGACAGAAGATTATAATCTTGCCTTTTATTTCAGATACATACAACACACACACACATAAATGTGCACTATTAGTGCCACCGACTAGGAAACATGACATCTTATAACAAAATATAATATTAGTTACATAAGACAAAAGAGTATGCAACCTTCTATTGTGTTGAAATATCGCTTCTTTAATATTTGTTCTTCCTTGTAGACTGCTTCTAACTCAGCCAACTGAGCCCCTTGCATTTTCAAGATTGCAGCTGTTTGGTCATTCTTTTTATTAATATCCTGAAACCATAAACTGATTATCAAAAACTGTTCATAAGGTATTCTGTAGGTAAAATAACAGAAAAATATATATCAAAAGGAGAAGATGAGAATATTCCCCCAAAATGATAGGACAAGGTCATCACCTCCTTCATATCTCTTAATTCCTCTAATTCCTTCAGATTAATTTGCAATGTTAACAACTCTGCATCTTTGATGGCAATACTCGACTCTGCCGAGGCTAATTTCTGTTTGACATCTTCCAGCTTCTTCTCAGCGCAAGTTCAAAAACTTGGAGCTTCATTGCCTTACATTGTTCTTCAAACTTCTTCTCAAGAACTTGAACCTGCATTTTAACATCCACAAAAATTAGCACTGCACAAAGACATACATATGTTTGTCATGCAAAGAAAAAGATTCAAAAGCATTACCTCATCACTTTTCTTCTTGTCAACCCTTGATATTATCTCTTCCAGTAATAGTTTTCCATTCACCAGTCTCTTCTTAGCTTCTTCTGCTGCATACAACTCTGAACTGCGAATTTTTAACTCATCTTGGATCTTTTGTAAGACCTACTCATAAACATCCATCAATTAACCATCAGAAACCAAGTGATAGATATCTAATATATAAACAAAACAAAACACAAATACGAAGTCTACATGAATGAGGCAAGAACTAAACTCTAATATTATCAAAGCTTGCCACTAATTACAAGAATGTGCTCAGCCAAAAATTTAAAACCAAGCATTTTGTCTGACAGTAAGGATACTTATATATATATATATATATATATATAGGAAAATTTTCAAAAGCGAACTCTTAAAAAACGAACTAAAGACGAACCGTCGTCTTTGGTGTATATGGCGACGATTCGACCCGTCGCCAAATATTGCATGGCTACGGCGACGGATCGAATCGTCGCTATAGACACCAAAGACGACGGTTCGTCTTTGGTTCGCTTGTTAAAGATCGCTTTAGAAATGAACTTGAATTTTATTATGAATTAGGAAAAATTACATCGGAAAACCGATGTACAATAATTAACAACAATAATGCGTACAAATTAAAATGTGTGTAAAGGTGTTATAAATGCAATTATTATTAAAGTTTAAATTTTTATTCTTAATTATTGAGGAATATATGTGTAAAATGTATAGAAATATATATTATTTGAGTAAGTTTAATAGAGGCGAAGAATGTAATATTCGGAACATGCATTTAAATAAGATAAATTTGAAATTTTATCGCAAAATAGAAAGGAATTATGTCGGAAAAAAAAATAGAATAATAATAATAATAATAAATAAATAAATAAATAAATTTGAAAGTATAACTAAGCATATTATACTAACAGATGGCAATAAGCTATCATACGTGTATAAAGCTGAAGCAAGTTGGTGGCAACTAATGGATGGGACCAAGGATAAGGCGGCTAGTACATGGGATATATATATAAGTTAAGGCGGCCAATACATGAGTGAGTCAGAGGGCAAGGTCGACAACTCCTTTTAGATAAGAAACAAAAGATATTTTTCCTTTGGAATGATCAGGATCCCCAAGTGAACTATTACATATATCTATATATACTTAAAAGCACCTTACCAAGTATTCTAGCGAATATAAAAAAAAAAGAAAAAAGAATCATCATCACATGGGGGAAATAGGAGACTGAGTCGACTGAGAGCAAAGGAAGAGTAAGAGAAAAATTTAGGAAAATAAGAAGGAAGCAAAGGAAGGAAACAAAATTAGGAGGTATGCTTCTAATTATTCCTTTTGTTTTTATATATGTAATTTTCATATATGATTATATAATTCTTTTTATATAGGAAGGGTACATATTCCTCAAAACATAGTAATAGTTATATATGATGTGTTAATATAGCAAAAATCATGCATGTGAATGCAAAATTTTAGTAAAACAAAGGGGAAGAAAACCCTAGAAACAAAAAAAAACTAGAAACCCTAGTTTGAGAGTTTGAAATTACAAAATAAGGAAGAAAGAAAAATTAAATAAATAAATTTTTAATGGGAAATGGATATTTAAAAATACAAGAAAATGTCCAAATTAGCAAAGATGAAAAAAAAAGTGTAAAATACATTTGTCCGAATAAATAAGTAAATAATGATATAGGTCAATTGCAGAAAAAATTTATTGAGTTGGAAAATAGACTACGGAAAACAGGCAAGTTTTCCCAACTTGTGCAAGTTTATTATTATGTGCAAGTCCCTTAATTTATAAGAATTTCCTGAATGCCAAGTTCCTGAACCATAAGCATTTTTGCTTTTGGTATAATTTTTCTGAGTTATGAATTTCATTCAAGTTCATTGCTATTATGTAATATTAAATTTCAGAATATATTTGCAAGATTTGTTGAACTCTAAATTTTTAAATACCCCTGATTTATTTGTAATAAAGAGAAAGTCATTGTTTCGGCTTACTCTAAAAATAAGAATTTATATTATTTGTTTTCCAAACCAAATTGTTATGGGACGGAATCCTAGACTGAGTTGAACAGCCCTATTTTATATAGGGGATATTATTGTCGGAAAAAAAATTCGGCTTATGGAGATAATGTTGTGCATAACATAGGGTACGATAGGTTGACCCCTAAAATGCCTGTGGAGAGTTTTTCAATCTTTATGACTGATAAACACTTATGGAGAGTCAACAGTTTTTATAACTGTAAGACACCTACGTTCTTGGTCCTTATGGCCACTCAGCCCAGAAAAAAAAAATTTATTTGATACTCGTTAATTTAAATCTGTTCATTATTGTATTATTCATTATTCTCATTCATTATCCTGATTTAATTTGCATTCAGATATTTGAATTCTCTATAATTCAGTTCTTGATATCTCATATACTTGCTGAGCAAACTAGTTGCTCACCATTGCGACATATATATTCTTTGCAGAAAAGGACGATATAGCAGAAGGAACCCAGTCCAAAAGTAAGGGAAAGGAAAAAGTAAAAGAAGAATGAAATCGTAGATAAATCATATCTTGTATAAAATGTAAATTTCAAGAATGTATGTAGATCGTAGTAGATAAAGACCTGGGATGTATTTATGTACTTGATGTAACTTATGTAACAAACTAGTGATTATGTAATATAACTAGTAGATTCTGAGTAAATGTAAGGTATAGTGACCACCATGTCTATAGTAGCGAGTACTCAGATATGGGGGCGTCACATGTTGGTATCAGAGATGTAGGTTATAACCCTTAGGTTAGAGAACCTTAGGCTATAACCTGATTGGAATCTAGTAGAGACGGTGATAAAAGAACTCACATAGAGTTTTTGCGTAAAATAATAATAATAATTTTGGATTTGAAGATTATTTAAATTGCATATTATATATATATTTTCGTGCTAAGTCAGATATTTTATCCTTTTGTAGGATGGCTAACGAGGAAGGGGTAAGAGACATACAGGTAGTTTGGGAGGAACTCATAGCAGAGCCAGACCCTGAGGAAGAACCAGAGGAAGAACTTGAGGAGGATCCAGTAGGGAATCTTGTAGCACCCGAGGAGGCAGCTGATGATACAGCCGAAGATGATGATAATGATGAGGATAAAATATTTGCAGAAACATATACTTAATCAGAGGACTCATAGATACGAACCGAGAGCTCGAAGTTAGAAACCATCAGGTAGAAGAGAGAAACGCAGAGCTGGAAGTTAGAGGTCAATAATTAGAACAGATAAACTAGGAACTAGAACCTCAGACCCAGGTATTGGAGTCAAGAGTCCACCAATTGGAAGAAAGGGAAGAGGAACTAGAGGCCATTTGGAGTGCGGAGATAAATACCCGTATCAGAGTAGCGACGGTGCTAAATGGGGTAGAAGAAAATTTAAGAAGGAAGAAAAGGAGGATGGATTGGGCAATATATAACTTTGGAGTTTCCTATGAACGATTTGTAGATAGGGTGATGAGTCATCCAACAGAGGTAGGTCAGACAATTCACACCATAAGCAAGGACCTGGTTTAGTTCATAGCGGACCAAGAATATAGAGAGGCCGCAGAGATATGGTTGTTTTTGTAATAGGTAAAAGCTTACTTTTGTAAGAAGTAGGTACAAGTATGTAATCCCATCTTTTGATGTATAATTATGGAACGTATGTAGGAAGGTAGAATCTGATATGTAAAATAACTAACTATTGTACAAAAATATGTACATATATGATGTTTAATATTATGGTATGTTTTATAAACATATGTCTTGTGAATGACGGATGGTATTAAATAATTACTTATTTGTGTTACATAACGATTATGATGATATATTGTTACATTAAACAGAAAATGCCAAGGGGACGACCACAAATGAGGCCTGTTAATGAAGTACCAAATGGGCAATTTGAACAGTATGAGAATCATGAACCAAATCAGAACCCTCTACAACAATTTGTAGATTTACTGGCAGGAGCTCTTCAAAGTAGAACTCAAAATCCAAACCCACCTACGCCACATGTCACAACTTTTAAGGATTTTAAAAATGTGAGACCCCTAGAATTTAAAGGAACCACCGAGCCTATAGAGGCTCAGGCTTGGATAAAAGAAATTGAAAAAGTGTTTGTTATAGCTAAAGTTGAGGAGGACCAAAAGACATTGTTTGCTTCGTACATGTTGAAAGGAGAAGCAAATTTTTGGTGGGAGGCAAACCAGCACAGGGCAGGGGATGGTGTGATACCTTGGACTAGGTTCAAGGAATTATTTTTCGAAAACTATTTTCTCCGAAGTCTGCAAAGCCGCATAGAAATGCGATTTCTAGAACTTAAGTAGGGAGACGTGAGAGTACCACAATATGCAGCAAAGTTTAACGAGCTAGCAAGATTTTCCCCACACCAAGTAACTACAGAAGAAAGAAAAGCAAGACGGTTCGAACAAGGTTTGAAACCCTGGTTGTACAATAGATTAGCTGTGCTACAGATTGACTCGTTTGGTACATTGCTAGAGAAAGCGATCATTGCGGAGAGAGAAAGTGAAGCTTTAACTAAATATACTCAGAAGCCTTAAAGCTTGGGCCTCATGCTGCGGCGTGAGTCCCAGTCTTTCCTAACTTGCCCCTCGCTGCAGCGTGAGCTGCAGGGCTTATGGGTGGCCCTGCAGCGCCATTCTGTAGTAACCGGATTTTGGGTTTCTTCCCAGTTCGCGACTCCGACCTCCGGCCACTCCAACCTTCATAACTCCTTCAATACGCAAGCAAATTGGTCCATTTCGGACTCTATGGACTCCTAACTCATGGGGCTACAACATATCAAAAATGTAGAGCTACCCATTAACATTAACATGGTCAAATCTTAAGCCAAAGTGTAAATTTCATACTCTATTCTTCGAGTTCTTGACATGTTTTACAAATATCATTACTACGAACTCGTTTTAACTCCTTTTTGGTCCATTCCAACTGGGTTAGCTTCGTAACCCATGGAACTACAATACCATAATAACAAACAAAATTAACAAACACGAAATCATAGCTTTATAGTCCTCTAAAAAGTCCGAATGTCTAAGTTCATGTCCAAAGTCCATTGTTCTTGCTCCATTAAGCCAAAGTAAGGATTTCTTGCGTTTTTGTTCCACTTTAAAGGTATTAATAGCTTACATAACCTCTTAACAACATTTACAAACAATAACAACAAACAAAACAACCAAGAATCGCCATAAATCCGACCCACAAGCTTAAGAGCTCAAAACTAAGAAAAACTTGAAAATCTTTACAAGAAATCAAATGGAATGGATTTGATTGATTGTTTAGCTCTGTAAATCCTTCCTAGATGTTAAGAAACTTAGCTAGGCTTTCTTTTGGGGTTCTCCTTGCTTGGTTCCTCCACCCGTGCCTTCTTCTTCTTCCTCCTTTCTTCTCCGGCGAGTTCCTTCTCTTTTTCCGGCGACTTCTTCCTCCTTCTCCCTTTTCCAGCGAGTTCTCTTTCTCTCTCTCTCTCTCTTTGCAGAATCTGAAATGGGTTTGAAGGAAGAGTTGATGGATTGCAAGAGAGAGATGAAATGGTTGAATTATTTGGGAGAAGTGGAGTGAATTAGGGAGAAGTGGGAGAAATGGGTGTGAGGCTCAAGGTGGGCAAATTTTTCAAAGGTTTGCCGACAATACTCCCCCAAGCTCTCATTTGATTGGTCCAAAATGGGGGATTGGTTCCCTCTTAGAGTAACAAACCAAAATAAATACCCGAAAATACCAAAACTATATTTGAAAACTCCTGCTTTTGTACCAAAACTGGTAAATAACTCTACCCAAAATTAAAATGGGTATTACCATAAATATTGGGATGGGTAAAAATAATTATTATAGGATTTGTCTAAATATTCGGAACACCTATTTAATACATTTTGAATACGGATAAAATCACGTATCAGCTCAAATAAAATTTCCGACACTTGAAAAAATTATTCGTACGCATACACGTATTTATGAAATTTATTAACATCGAAAAAGGCACAAAACATTATGGCGTGAATAGTGCCTCGGGAAACGTGCCCCGTGAATAGTGATTTAGCGCCGCTACGCGAAATCAATTATTCACTTAAATAAAACTATAACACGTAAAATTTTATACATTCACATAATATAGTTTGTCACACAACCTTTAAACACGTAACACAAATATAATATTAATAAAATATAATATATCTATTAATATTCAAGATTCGAATTACAAGGCAATTTCAGAATTCTCGGTCATTACATCCTCCCCCCCTTATAAGAATTTTGTCCCTAGAATTATAGTCTAGGTACGGAAAACTTAACGGGTTCACTCAAAAAGATGCGGATAATTCTTCCTCATCTTCTCTTATAGCTCCCACGTAGCTTCTTCAGCTACGTGGTTCCTCCAAAGTACTTTGACCGAATGGATGACCTTATTTCTTAACGTCTGCTCTTTCCTATCTAATATCTGGACAAGAATCTCTTCATATGACAAGTTTTTCTCAACTTGAATCGGTTCATAGGATATCACATGCTTGTAGTCGGGTTTATATGGCCGCAACACAGAAACGTGGAACACATTATGAATGTGCTCAAGTTTAGGAGGTAGAGCTACCTCGTATGCCACTTCACCTACCCTCTTTAAAACTTCAAATGGTCCTACGAACCTGGGACTTAATTTTCCCTTCTTTCCAAATCTGATCTTCCCTTCCCAGGGAGATACCTTCAAAAACACAAAGATGCCAACTTCAAAGTCTCGCTTCTAACGATGCAAATCGGCGTATTTCTTCTGTTGGTCCTGAGCCGCTACCAATCGAGCTCTTATCACTTTGACGACATCCATGGTCTGCTGTACCAATTCAGGTCCCAACAGTCTCCGTTCACCGACCTCGTCCCAACACAGAGGTGTTCGACACTTCCTTCCGTATAATGCTTCATATGGCGGCATGCCAATACTTGCATGATAACTGTTATTATAGGCAAACTCCACCAATAGTAGATGATCGTCCTAGCTGCCTTTAAAATCCATCACACATGCTCTAAGCATGTCCTCAAGCGTCTAAATCGTTCGTTCACTTTGCCCATCCGTTTGAGGATGATACGCCGTACTTAACCTCAACTAGGTTCCCATCCTTTCTTGCAAGCTCTTCCAGAAATTCGACGTGAAACGCGGATCTCTGGCAGATACAATAGATGCTGGTACTCCATGTCGTGACACAATCTCTTTCACATATAACTTTGCTAGCTGCTCCAGATTGTACCTTATCTTGATCGGTAGAAAATGTGCAGATTTAGTTAAACGATCCACGATCACCCAGATCGCATCGTAACCCTTCTGAGTTGGTGGAAACCCCGTCACAAAATCCATCGTGATATCTCCAATGGTTGTAGCAGTCCGCCCGGTTTCTGATGTTCTGCTTTTACCCTCTGACATGTTAAGTATCGCCCAACACATTCTGCAACCTCCCTCTTCATGTTCGGCCACCAAAAGTGTTGACGCAAATCTTGATACATCTTGGTACTACCAGGGTGTATCGAATACTTTGTAGAATGAGCTTCTTGCAGAATCTCTTCTCTTAACTCCGGAACCATCAGTATCCAGATCCCTCCTTCAAACCTTAGCAGTCCCGTGCCATCGATTTTGTACTTTAATTCTTCTCCTTTTGAGATTGGCTTCTTTATGGCAACACATTCGTCATCCTTTTCTTGAGCCTCCTTTATCTTGTCTAATAAAGTCGGACTCGCCTCTACTGCGAACAGTTTCTCGTTTGCATTCGTCAGATATTTGACTTCCAACTCCAGTCTTTCCATATCTTTGATCAGTTCTTCCAGAGCTGTCAACATCATCAACTTATCTCTGCCCTTCCTACTTAGAGCATCAGCTACTACATTGGCCTTACCGGGATGGTATAGAATCTCACAATCGTAGTCCTTGATCAACTCCAACCATCGCCTCTGCCTCATGTTTAGTTCCTTTTTAGTGAAGATATACTTCAGACTTTTGTGGTCTGTGTATATCTCACACTTCTCCCCATACAGATAGTGCCTCCAAATCTTTAGAGCAAACACCACTGCCGCTAGTTCCAGGTCATGAGTCGGATATCCATTCTCATAGTCCTTCAGCTGTCATGACGCGTATGCAATGACCTTCCCATGCTGCATCAATACGCACCCAAGGCCTTTGTGTGACGCATCACTGTACACCACAAATCCCCCTGTATCATCAGGCAGTGATAACACAGGTGCTTCACTAAGTTTCTTCTTTAACTCCAAGAAACTCTCTTCGCACTTATCTGTCCATACAAACTTTATAGTCTTCCTAGTCAAATTCGTCAACGGTGTCGCTATCTTTGAAAAATTCTGAATAAATCTCCGATAGTAACCTGCCAATCCCAAGAAACTTCGGACTTCTGTTGGCGTCTTCGGCTGCTCCTAGTTTATTACTGCTTCTACCTTGGCAGGATCCAGCGATACACCGTCCTTGTCAATCACGTGCCCCAAAAATTGCACCCTTTGTAGCCAAAATTCGCACTTGGAAAACTTTGCATACAACTTCTCCCTTCTCAGTGTTTCCAGGGCTATTCTCAAATGCTCGATGTGTTCCTCCTCCGTCTTCGAGTAGACTAGAATGTCATCTATGAAAATGACAATAAATTTATCTAGGTATTGCTTGAACACTCTATCACTACAAAAAAATGGACATTTGGCAACGATTTTTCGGGCAACGACTTATAAAGTCGTTGCCAAAAATGCATGTTTAGCAATGAAATTTGTCATTCGTTGCAGTTTATGAAAGGCTTTCATATTTCGTAACGAAATTCTTTGGTTGTTGCAAAATTTCGTTGCCAAATCGTTGGCGGGAAAAGAAAAAAAAACCTTGCCTATTTACTTTTTGTTGCCGATGAGATTTCTCCTCATTGTAGGCAACGTAAACTTTTTTGTTGCTATATTTCGTTGCCTAATATGGGCCACATTCATTATCAACAATTTTTTTTCGTTGCGTATTTATACATTTTTTTGCAACGACTAATAAATTGTTGCCCAAAATTAAGATAAACCCAATAAGCACGTTTTGGCCTCTTTTTTCACATTTTTGTTTGATGCTACTTTTGAAGATTATAATCTACAAGGTTATTTGAAGATTAAAGGTTAAAAAGCTTGTGTGTTTGCTACATTTCCTCTGGCTTTTAGTTTTACTGAGAATTTCTTCTCATTCTGTAAGAATGCATTCCTTATTAACAAGTATGCAGGAAACATTGCATGTTGGTAAACTGTATCCATTAATTTTTTTTCGGGTACTAATCCTTTAGCCAAATGGAAAAGGATGCTTATGTGTGCCAACAGTTACTATTCACGAATTTAAAAGTCTGTTTCTCATAATGTTGATGCAAGAGAACTGAAAATCAAAAGTTACAAAAATGAATCCTCGAGAGGAAACAAGAAAAAAATATTTTAATTAATAGTAAAATAATACAACGCAGATGTTGTATTAATATTCAATAATATAACGCAGATGATCAAAACTTCAATCCAATGATACTCAAAGTTACGAGAACAAGAAAAAAAATAAAAGACAAATAAGCCAACATTCCAAACAGAACATTTGTCCACAAATAATGATCAAGAGTTATTTTCAGCTCTTTCTGTCCCTGAGTTGGTGCTACCTTGAATCAACCGTAGAAATTCTGGATTGTCGGCTAACTTGTTCATTATATTCTCAAGATTGTCAATCCGTTTGTCTTGTGACCTAATGGTTGATTGAAGCTCTTCATTCTTAGAGCGTGACGCTTATAACTCTGCTGTCAATACTTTTTCTTTCTCGCTAGATGAAGACTTCTCTGCTCGAGGACCAAATCCAAAACCAAGCAATCTCCCTGCTTTCTTGCCCAACACTCGAGTCATAATCTCCCTTTTGTCATTAGTGTCAACATTTTCAGATTCTGCTTCCATCTCAGAGATGCATTCAGTCTCAAGTGATTTCATTTCATTCTGTGAAATTAACAACAAACGCAAATAATTCAAAGATAATCCCAAATTTAAAAACAAGATAAGGTTTGTATAACTTACATATGCGGATTCATTTTCAGGTTGTATCCACTCGTTTGTTCGCTTTTTCTGATGTGTGATTTTATAACCTTCAATTAGATCTCCCTGAAAATCAAATTAGAATAATTAATAACGAGAGCATTATTTTATTTTATTTAATTTTTTTTGCTAAATTTGTTTGTATATAAAATTGAAAAAAATGAATATTACAATACAGCTCATAGCATAATCCCATCTCCCGTATGCACTAGAGCACCCAGATAAAACTAGGAAACCAATTACCTAACCTAATTGCATTAGATCTCACAACCAGAGGCTAGGTGAAAGGAGAACTTAAATAAAACACTAACAAAGCTAATGAGATAAAAAGTTACAATCAACTTGGGCCATAAAGGTAAGAATATGGCTGGCATACTCCACTGTCCAAATCCGAGAGCCCAAGCATTGACAAAATCCAAGCTTAACTACACAACCTCTAGAAACTAGAGAAATCCATCGGGTTATAGAATTTTAAGAAAGAGAGATCTGCATTGTGAGTTAAGAGCTCTATTAGAATAATACTTTGGTTTTGTGTTGTACTTTTTTGGTTTTTAGTAACTTCACAACCTCAAGTCAAAACTGTTGCCTTAGAAGATTTTTTACAGTGACTGATAAAACTATTGTAATGAACTAAATTGGAAATTTTAGGATAAGACTAAATTCAGAATTTTACATATACTAAAATCCAACTCTCTATGATCAAATCACCACGAAACAACCCCATCCCACCCAAACACCAACCAGATCAGATCCAAGCTCTCAAAACAGAGAGCATAGGTGGGCCGCAAGAAGGAGAGGGGTCAGACGAGAGCAAGAGTGGAGAGAAGACAGTATAAAGAAGAAGGCAGAGGAGTGGCCAAGCCCAAAAACCATGAACCAAAATCACCACAAACCAGATCCCCGACATCCTCAAATCAGATCCAAACTTCAATCCCAAACAGCACTGATAAGTTCAAAATCTCCTCTACTCACAAAAAGCAATAAAAAAATCGGATCTATATGCACCGAACTATATCAGTTTTGGAGCTAATTCACGCTTGGGGTTACCGGACTAGCCCCAAATAAAAATCAAGAAATTGGACAGAGCAGGAATGGAAAAAAAAGGATGGGCTGATTTAAGATAGGAAAAAAGGCAGTTGAGAGTATAATGTTATTCCAAGTCATTTGCAGTTGATTTGCACAATTTTGTACTAATATTCGTAAATATATGTTGTGTGTTGCAGGGATGGACTTTTACGGATTACCATTTCAATACTTTGAGATTCCAGCAGGTCAATCAATCCGACTTCTGTTGCATGCACATGCATACTTACATAGTAACAAATATATTTTAAAACAGAGTTGTGTAATCAACCATAAAATACCTACAATGAATAATTTGAAATCACCTGATGCACTCATGCACCTATTTCCATAATGATAACTGGACAAAAGAAAGAAAGAAAAAAACTAGTTTCTCTTGACAACACTAAATAGAGGCCTCTAATATAATATTCCGAATATTCTATAAAGAATCCTCCAAACTGAAAACTATAAAATACTGCATGAAGCCTGAAAACTTTTCAACAAGCCTGGATGGTTCTCACATAGTAGAAGTTGAAGGCGGAGAGTGTGTAAATGTGTGTTGTATGTGCACTTGTGAGTGAGTGTGTGTGTGGGTGGGTGTGGGTGGGAGAGAGGGAGAGGGAGAGGAAGAGGGGAAGAGATAATAGTTTAAGAGGTTTCATGCTTATAGCAAAATAGTAGGAAATGACACTTGTTTTTTGGACCTTTATCAATATTTCATGTATTTACATCTCACAAGACACACAAGTCCAGATAAATTTCTAACTTACAGAGACATATAACTGCAAGAAGCAGTTTAGCAAGGGAGGAAGAATTAGGACTACAAGTTCAGGACATCATAGGAAAAAGAAGAAATACATGTCTGTCATACATAACTTACATGTCTCCTAAAGAACTTGATGTAGACTTATTTTAGACGTTGACGGATGAAAGTTGCAAATTGGAATGGGTTTTATGTAATATGCCAAATTTGAAATCATTCTTTTGATTTAGATGCTCAGAATCTGAGTGATAGCAACTGTCAGGGGAACAATTCAAAAAGTAGTCCCTCCATAGTCTCTTCACCAAAAAAAAGAAGAAGAAAATACCTCCATAATCTTGTTTAACTGCCAAACTAATATAGCGTACATATATATATGTATATATAATATAGCGTACATATTAGTTTCAAATTTGTTTTGAATTTTGTTTACCATAAAGTGCTACATATACATATACATATACATGTAGGAATAGTGAAACTATATTAGTTTCTAATGTCATTCCAATAAATTAAAAGATCATAGTTGTTGAAAATCTTAGGCTGCTTCACACAAGATCACATTCCTCAACAAATTTAACCAAATTGAAACATATATACATACATACCTTCTCTGAATGATGAACAACAAATGGTTTTGACCCTCCACTGTGAATGGCATTATTGCCTCGATTTTTCTTGTTTACTTCTGAGCGATGCTGAAAAAAAAATCATTGAACAAATAATATAACTCTAATACTTTTTGATAACTGGAAATAATGTGCATATAAAATAAAGGATTAAAGTTAGAATAACCATACAATAAATTTTGGCGATGTCCAATAATCACACATCTCATTCCACTTGGTACTATCAATGTTGTCTGGAGGCTTTTTCCTAGCATCTTCGGTTGATGGAAAAGTTTTGAAGTACTTGTAAAGTTTACACCTCTCCCCTCTATTTTTATCCTTTATTATTCCAAGTGCAACACGCTTCACATGTGGCTGAGAAAGGTCGATATCGAAGCGAGCCTAAGAAATAAATAAATCATTATTGCAGCAAGAATTACTAGATGATCAAGATTTAATTCTCCTTGTAAGGATCGTGTGTTGCGGTATGCATTCCACATTACCAATTTGTTCTTTTAAAAGATGTACCAGGAGTGGTGGCAAATAAGCATCATATTGTGAGTCTTCTATGTTTTAATTATCAGCAAGTATATACGTGGATAATTATATTTGGGACAATTGGGATGTGCAGCTTAACCTTTTTACTACTCGTACAGAGTAGCTACTGAATATCAAATCTTCATATTGTTGTATGTTATGGAAGTAAATGAACTTCTTTGCTAAATCACAAGTGTTAGACCAGAGTATGCAGTATTTTATATTCATTGTTCGATTGTAGTGTGAAGCGTGGGATGTGAGCAAGAGCAAGAGCATGAAGGAAAGCATAACAAATTAACAATTGTCCAGAGCATAACAGAAAAACTTGAAAAAGTAAGATTAAAAGGTTAAATTAGTAACCACTAGTCAAATACCCCAATTCATGAGCCAAAATATATGTTGTTTGCCTATTAAACTCTAATTAATTAATTCAACTGTTACTTGTAGCTGTTATCTAACAAATCATGTATCCTAATTAGTGCCAATCTCCATGGATTTCAAAATTTCAAAAATAGAAACTAGCAACAAACATAAAATGACTATATATTACTGTCTACTTCTCGACCTTGTTGCTAAACTAAAGCAATACTTCTTTTAACTAGAGAAATCGATTATTTTAGTAAGCTCAGTTAATTTAGGGGTCTAAACAACGCATAAAACAAAAACTGGCAAAAAGACAAAAGCAAACCCAACTAGGAATAATAATATTTGACATAATTTAATTTTCTACAACTTACTTCAACCCTCGACAATGATTCTTCAATTACTCCCTCTGTAATATCCTTGAATTTGGTATTCATTGGGAGGTGGTGGCGGACCATCAATCCTATCTCTGACGACAACTTAGCAGATTCTATAGGATCTGTGGGCCTTCCTTTACTAGGTGACACATTGATAGCCAACTTCTTTCCTTTTGCCTTGGTGAGTTTCTCAAGACCAATACCGCGAGTAGGTCCCCGTATTTTCTTTGCTGAAGATGAAGTTATTCAAAAAATTAGATGTGAAAAAGTAAAGGGAACAACAAATTAACAAGACAACAATAATTATGTATAGCATATATATATATATACACACACACACACACACACAAATGTGCATAACATATGTTAACTAAATAGGTCTAGATAAAACTCACATGGTTCAGACCCTTGCTCACCGGACATCGGTGTCGGGCCACTTTCTTCTGGTGGGGTAGAGTTTTCACCTACTATACTGTCATTAGTACGTTGTGTCGAGGTAGAAATGGGAGTACACACTTCATTCGCAGAACCATCATGGGAATTTAGTGAACGTGCAAACATTGCACCTAATTTGCTTGTTTGACGCACAGGTGATGGATGAGCAGATCGAGCTTGCGATCTTGTGATTGGGCTTCTTGGAGGACTTAATCTTCTTCCTACATGAGGATTTGACCCTACAGTTAAGTTAAGTTCAGCTTCTTCATTATCCCCAAGGACCTCAATATTTTGCGAGGCTACATATCTTCTTGTTTGAGCTGCTCCTTTCCTTTTAAATCCAGGGCCAGACATTTTCAAGGACCAAGTATGCAAGATGAGTGTTTTTCTGAAACTAAATAATCAGACCGGGTATATATATTAGTGAATAAGACATGTATAGTACTAGAAAGTAAGACTAAAGTATGTCAAACATCACAAAATCATAAATAGGTTCACCATGCATGCATTGAAGATATGTAAGCATGCATATTTGATCTGTCTGAATTCACACAAATTACAGGAATGATGCATTTTTTGCATGTATAACAGCACTAAACTACTCTCACCCCAAATGCACAACCGCAACAAACTGATTTTTGAGGTATTTTCAAGGATTTTTATGAATTTCTATTGTAGCCTTTTTAGTCTCTCACTTGTGCAATCTTATAGACCCCATATCAAAGTATTTTATTCAAAAATTATGTCTCTAAAATTATCAAGTTAAGCAGTACAAAAACAAGCTACAACAGGAATGTTATCAACAGTCATCTCTTTGTAAACTGCAGTTTTGGTGATTTTCTAGACTACTTTGATGATTTTTATGAATTTTTGTATTCGGCTTTTAGACCTAAACTCTGGACATACATATAGACTATATATCAAAGTATTTTTGTACTGGTTTTGGTTTTCAAGCAAGCCATTTAAGCTTCTTGAAACTGGTATCCAAACTAGGCTGTTCACCATAGTTTTTAGTTTTCCTAACTTTGGTTTCATTTCAATTTCATTTCTGGCCACTTGGGCTCATTCCAACACTTGAATTATAACTAGTTAGGACTAGTTTTAGCATTCCCCTGACTTTGATATGCATAGATATGGTTTTGACCCTCTAAACTTAGCATTTTCAAGCTTTTACATAATAATTTCTCATTTTCTTGTATGTATTAGCAATCCAACACTTGGAATAGTCTAACATACTTTTAACTTACTTGTTTAGGAAGTTAAAACTGATCTTGAAGCAAAATATCAAAATCTCAAATTTTACACTTAGTAAACTACAGAAAACTGCAGTTTTAGTGAATTAACTAGCTAGTTTGGTGATTTGTTTGAATTTTTGGGTTAAGTTCTTGGCTAATCCATTTAACCCTCCTTCTAGACCATGCATCAAGGTATTTTAATCAAGGTTTAGGTTTCTTATTCATGTCAGTTAGGCATCCCAAAATAGGGCTCAAACTGGACAGTTTAACACTTTTTCACAAAAACTGTTTTTGACACTTTTCCATTTTCCCCCCAATTTTGGCTACTTGGATAGTCTAGGCATGTGTATTTTAGTTACTTAAGGTTACTTTTAACATCACCACACTTTATTTAATCACCTAGCCAAATTTGACCTATTAAAGCACACTTTAGGCTTATAAGAGAGATCTTAACTTGGTTTTCTTGTTAGCTTTTGTCTTGGCCATGATTAGGAATCATTACTAGCATGTATTAGCAACTTTCTATAAACTCATTACAGTTTGTTAGGGTAAGGTTCTAAGATTTGCCCAAAACAATCCACTTCTGGCTTTAAAACATGGTTTTAAAACATTCTACACTTGATTTGGCTAGCTTGTGCAGCTCACTCATGTCATGTTATGGCAATTGAAACTTGCCTACATGGTTCAAGTATTGTATCTCTTTACTAGGTTGTTAGTTGCCACTTAAAGCTTACTTTTTATAGCTTTTAAACATGATCTTTGGACAACACACAACCTACACCCCAACTAAGTTAAGGATCATCTTCTAAATATCATTTATGGACAATGTATGTATTTCTACTTGTCTAACAATATCAGTTGTAAAGATTGGCCAAGACAGTCCACATTAAGGCATAATTTTAGCTATAACTCACAAACAGTCCTACATGATGACAAAGGAACCTCTAGGCATTCAAGCAACCTTTAACACAACATTATAACTTAACATTATAACCATTAAAATGCTTGCACCAGTCAGTTAATATTCTAACATCAAAAACAGTCCATTCATGGCATTTTAGGCATGATTTAACACTAATTCACATATCAGTCACCAAACCTCCAAATATAAGCATTATCACATCATGTATTTGCTATATACACTATATTCATGGTTTAAAACACAAGGGTGCAAGGCTTTAAGCTTTTGGTTCAAAACAGCCCTCTATAGGTTTTAAATTCTACATGAAAACATGGTTATGCAATACATGAGCATGGACTAACTTTTTACATAGTATTTAACATGTATAGCCTATATCCGGATGGCTCAAACAGTCAACACACAACAGTCAATAAACAAGTTCTTTAGCTAACATCAAGGTTTGCAAGGGGTTCTAAAACATGCTACACTTGAGCATAGAAGCATGATATATGTAAAAGTTTGACCAACAATTTGACTACGATAAAACTATTTTCAACTGGTTTTTCAGAATTTAAATATATACGTCATGACCAAAGCCAATAAGTCTTGTAGGGTTCATCGCTAGTTTCTAATTGATATATTATGGATCCCATAACTCTTTTTGGATCAAAAGTTATGTCACTTTAAAAATATATCGACCCAAAAAACTATTCCAATTCTAATTTGGACACGTCCACGGTATCAACGTATCAACCTATGAATCTAGACATAATTGATGTCCAAAGAAAAAAGTTACATGTGTCCAACAACTCTTGAAAGAATTATACCACCTGTTTTACCATGTCAAACAACCCATAAAGTAGTAAAAGTAGATCAAATAAGTGTACCAAAATCACGCAACATACCAAAGAAAATAACTGTCACTCTGAAAATGCGCATACACAAACTTGAAGTTTAAGAATTAACTTGAAAAACTTAAAAGGGCTACTAGAAATGTTTAGTTGATATGAGGCCTTTTCCAGAGAGAAGAATCAGAGAAAAGTAATCATGCATAGCTTTATATGATATGGCCATAAAAGGAAAAATGATATACAGAGAAAAACATGACTAATGATTGGGGAATGAATGAGTGCATTACCTTTAATTAGTTAGCGGGCAGTGGTCCTTGTTCATAGTTAGTTTCATTTCTTGTTGTCTCGAGTGTTGAAGAAGAATATTTGAATTTTCTTTAATTTTTAGCAGTGGTAGTATTATTGACTTAATTACAGCGCTTTTATCATTGTAGTCTATGCTTACTAAAGTCAAGTGTATTCAGCCCTTACTAGTTTGTTTATCACATTCCTATTAAACTTAGTTAGCTTATACATGGAGCCACAAAGTTTCAAATTTATTCACAACATACTATAGCATATGAAGTATATAAGAATACATGACATTGCTCGATTACTAGCATGATAACATAGCCATAAACCTTGACTGCTCAGTTGGTAAACATTTTCCCCAAATCAGCCCTTACTCAGTCAATTTATCAAATAGGTCATGTGCAGTCTATATACAAGCATACCATATATAACTTCCTAGCTATTTCCCAACCTTATGGCTTTTGATTCATTAATTACACTTAGTTACCATATCAACAACAACACAAAACAACCTCATAGCAGCAACAATCATATAACAAACATTATAGTAACAAAATCAATGTAAATTATTTTGATCGTTAATACCTTTTGTGTAGATCCCTGCTGCAAGAGCTGTTACACCTCCAACAGCTACAACTATATTATTTTGATCGGTTAATATTGCTCACAAGCCCCCTAAATACAATAGTTAAGTCCTCATCAGACAACTTTCTGACACAAATAGAATAATACAGGGGAGAGGAAAAAACCTCAGAAGAATAATATTTGGCCTAATTTCAGACAGATAAACACAAACTCAACCACCCCAAAAAAAGAAAAGAAGAGCCAATATTAGATTTACTAAAGCATGCCAAGAGTGAAAACTATACGACTGCAACCAAGAAACACAAGGCAAGATAAGAAATCCCAGTAACTATTAAAATATAAAAACAAAAGCTTATAGTCACTTCGAAGAAGCTATCATATTTGATTCAAAGGGGAGAAAAGTCATCGGATTCAAACATTGATGATCATATGGCAATTTAGGAGACTGTGTAACACTTCTTCGATGTGTTCATACTTTAAACATCCTTAACTTTAGACACATCAAAAGCTTCTTCTGATTTAATGTAACTGATAAATATTACTGTTAGATACACCTTCACATATCATTCACATAGCATCCCAAGAGTAAATTGTTACAGAAACCAAATTAAAATTCTATTAAAAATATATAATATAATATATAACGGTAGAAAATTATACCAAAGTAGTAGGAATAGGAGGGAGATAGAAATCTTTAGTCAACATATTTACACATTGGATTTTGTATTTACATATACATGCAAATATTGAAGTATCCAGAGTCTCTGAGATGTTATTAGCTTAATTATTTTAAAGGGAAAATCTTCAGTAAAAAAAAAACTCACGAGTATAAACAATGCGCCGAGTCCCCGCCTATACGAAGTACCAATGATTTAGTGTGCGGCTCTGTAGACCATATGTACACTAAATTTGGGTATAAATATTTGGTGATTTGGGTTTAGGGCATAGATAGAGATAGAAATTGGGGATAGTTATCAGATATTCAAGCGGATTAGAGATAGAAATTGGGGATGGTTATCATATATTAAAGCGGTTGCCAAAAATTGGGAGGGAAATATAATATATTGGAGCGAAAATTATAGCGAGAAAAAGAAGAATAATAGTCTCTAAGACTAAGAGCCTGTTTGGGAATGACTTATTTTTTTTTTGAATTAAAGTTAAAATTTTAGTAGATTTATAAGTTAAAATTTTAGTAGATTTATAAGTAATAGTGTTCGATATTATTTTTACTTATAAGTCAGGAATTATAAGTAATAATTGTGAATGTGTTCGGCTAATAATGACTTATAAGTTAAAATAAAATAAGAAGATTACTAAAATGTCCTTCATTAAGAAGAACATTAAAAATAAAAGAGGGCATTTTTGTCATTTCATAATCGTTGACCAACTTAAAAAAAATGACTTATAAGTCATTTTTTTAAGCAACTAAAGGTTACTTATTTTTTTTGACTTTTTTTCGACTTATAAGTAAAAAAAAACAAGTTGTTCCCGAACACTTTTTTGCCTAAACTACTTATAAGTTTGTCAACCCAACTTATAAGTAGTTCCCGAACACCCCCTCTAAATAATAGTAGTGTCACTTAGGGGTGAGGGGGGGTTTGATAGCTTCTGACTGAATGTTGCTGACCGAATAAGTAGAATTGTTTCAGACTGTTTGTTTGAGTTTAATGGGAGACTAAATGAGTCTTAATGGTGCTGCCCGAATATGCATTATTGGCTTGGCTTATTGGGTCAGCAGGATACTGAATGGCCTATTACGTTAGTATGCTTCCTAGTAGTAAAAGAATGCTATTCTTTACATTTGATAGAAAAGTACTATGATTCACATATAAGATTTTTAAGGTGGGGGTGGGTGATGATAGCGTTGTTGTGAAAGAAATTTGCAATAAGATTGTGGGATGTTATATTAGAGATGGAAATTAATATTTTTTTTCCTTGTCTTGGTATACACACGATATTAATTTATAAAAAAAATATAGAACAACGTTTTTAATGTATTAGATAATAATAATTATTTTTAGATAATTAGTACTCCTTTTGTCCCATAATAAACATTCTAATTTTACTTTCATAGTCAAGTCGACCATTTTTTATGCTTAATAAATATTAAAAAAATAAAAATATACGTTAAGTGATCATAATAAATTACGGAGAATTTACTACAAGTTTCGGAATTTGAGAATTCTATATAAATATTTTTAATAAATAATTCTAAAAATTGTCAACTTGACCATGAAAGTCAAATTAGGACGTTTATTATGGGATGGAGGGAGTATTATTTAGATGGTTACATTAGTTTGTATTGAAACTGCTCATATGGAATCTGTAGATAGTAACGGTGATAGTGAACTATAATGCACTATGTTGGAGGTTATAAATCAATTGGATTGCAGATTTTGGAACTTCTTTGCTTAGCACTTGATAAAAGTTACTCTTGCAATCACACTTTGTAATAATGTTTATTATGTTACAACCTATTTTCAATGTTATACCAGAAACAGTTTAATTATTTAGGACACTAGAAATTAGAACTCTTACCTACATTATTTTTGTTCAAGGGCAATGAGGACTTCAACAAACTTGGCAGGACTCATTTGTGAAGTTTTCTTTATACATGACTCGAGTGTTAGGCAAGAAGACCAGGAGATATTATTGAATAACACACATATAATGGCATTAGTTATACCACAAGAAATATAAAAGATTCATATATTTTACATTTAATTAAATAACTGCTCGAAGTTGATTCAAAGAGTAAGGAAAAAAAATAAAAGCCGGAGTATTTGTGATATAAGGCAAATGTATGTAATAATTCTTACCCCGATAATGGCTGCTTCAACTGTCGTCCGCTAGTATTACTAGCAGACTATTTAAAAAAGTGGGTCAACCTTTGTTGACGTTGGAGACTTGGGGGTTTAATCGTTCGATTTGTTTGTTTAGCATGTCCGTTATTACTAGCGTACGCCATACCCTCATTTTTAATCTTAGCAGTTGATTATTGGAACATACGCTTAGAATGGTCAACATTAAAAAAGAGTTTTATTTACAAAATTTGCTAATATTAAAATGAGCATGTATACCCTTAAAAATAGTAAATTGTATTAGTCTAATATATTGATACGATAAAAAGCTATGATAACAAACTTTAGTATATCGTATTATTTCGTACAATTAGCACTACTAAGAAAATAAGAATGTTCTAGTGAGGGAATAATGAAAAGAAAAAAATCAATGATAATATAGTTATTAGTTGAGGAAACATTATTCACTATTTATTTTTTGATTACTCAAAATTGAGACGGTAGAAAAATAATTTTCGCTGCCATTTTACGATGAAATATTACAAAGAAAAATATAATTTACAAATGAATTATTATTTGCTATATAATATTATTGAGTTTTTTTTGTGATAGATTGCAGAAAATGAATTTCTTAGAATTAATTGTGAAAAATATTCCCTTTACAAATATCAAAATATTAAAAAAGAGTTTTATTAAGTTTATTTTTTGTTAATTTATGACATCTTAAATTAACAAATGCAAATTTTTATGTTTATCTAAATAACAATTTTTTTTATTTTTTCCTAAGTATCTAGAAATGTCAACTACATTATTAATTAAATTAAATAAAATTAAAATATTTTGAAAATCAATTAGTCATTCAAAATTTTTGGGACGCTATTAAAATATAAAATAAAAGAAAAGCAAGCAAAAATAAAAAACTACGCAAAAACATAACAATGAAAAACTAAGCAAGTCAGGACCAAAAATCTCCCCCCAAGTCAATCCGACCTCTGAGGTGGAAACAATCAGTAGCATAGGTTTATCAGAAAGCTGAGAAACCTGAAAGGGATTCGTAGCAAAGGAAATCGAGAAACCAATCGCATAGTGGTGGAAAATCTGAGAAAGCGATGGAACCCTAGAACCAAGGAGAAAACAAAGCACAACGAGAAATAGCGATCTTCAGTAAAAATCCCCTTAAATCGTTAAATCGGTGTAGAACCAACAGTTAATGTACACAAGGTATTCTACTTTCTCTATATATTGAAATTTTTATGCGTATATACCTAATACATGTCTTACTTTCATTGTAATTGGGTGTTGGTGGTTTGATTACCCATTCTGTAAATTGATTACTCTATAGTAATGTTTGTTTTAATTTTGACCCGTGCGCACCTCTATGTTTTGTGAGTATGTTAATTCTGAAATTTAGAACTGCCTGGGTTCAAGGTATATGCATAATTAAGGTTATCTAACAAAATGAGAGGCTATCTAACAAAATTTATGCTATAGTCAAAATTCTTTTATTGATTTAATTCGATCACTTAATTTGGTTATGGAAAATGCAAAAGCAACAAAAAGTTTATTATGTACATTGACTTCAACACAATTATCAGGAATTATATGATCGGAATACATGTTACAAGCTGGATAGTTTGGATTTATTTTTATGATATGTGCAATTGCATTTATTTTTACTTTGTATAATTGATTCATTTTCCTGCATTTTGAATTTATTTGTAAACCCTTAAAAATGAAAAACTAAATCAGGAACCACATTGCACCAGCTTCAGGGTATCCCTAAACAGTTAACTAGTAAGATCAAAATTAAGTGCGTGCAGAGTATAATACTTTCTGTATGCACAAATTTAAGATCCTTTATCAAGATTTTCCATGGAGGAAGAGTGTAGTAAAACCTTATTATCGAGCAGCTTCACCCATGGATGGGATCATGGGAAAGCTGAATCCTCTATAGAACACACATACTAAATGTACCATAATTTTATGCTAGTGTTTAAATTCCAGAGGGTACATCACAAGCAAAAGAGGAGTGGAGCATGGTTATATTTTCAAAGCAAATTGTCTCATTGATGCAATGGAGAGAATATCAGATATCCAATGCAAGTTAAGGTATCATCCCTGAAACCACCCCCTCCTCCCCCCCAAAAAAAAAACAAAAAAAAAAACAAATACCATATAATCCAGTTTGGTCATCCTTAACACTTGAAAGATGTTGAAGTTGCAAGTCTGCAACATTTTTTCAACTCCACTGATCCAAATGAAGAACATTTTCACTTTTCAAAGTATAATTTCAATAACATTTTCTGGTAAAACAATTTATTTGACAAAAATCAAAGTAGATGAAATATACAACAAAATAGTTTTATTAACACTGTCAAAGGTCAGTCATATTACTGTTAACTGTTTTCAGAACATCAAAGTTACATACAATTTGACACGTATTTGAACGTCCCAATCATCCTTGTTCCCTCACCAAACTTCCAACTCTCACCACCAAAACAAATTCAACAACCAAGAAAACCAAATTATTTACAGACATCTCTAATAGAAGAATCAACAGACAACCTTGATTAACATGTCAGATTCAGAGCAATTAAATGGCTCCATGTCAGTTACCGTTAAAAGGTTAGTTGGACTCCACTGCCTAGTCAGTAGTAAAGTCCATCAATTCCAATGTAACAAGAAGTTATTTTTAATGTACTAGGTTCTTTAATTTTTACTACATCTATTTTGTTGTTGCTTTTTTAACCATTCATATTTTTAGTTTTAGTTATGGGTATGTAACATTTAACTTCTAACATTTGTCTACTACTTTGGGTCAATTCGTTGACCACTTCACTACTGCAAGAAGAAGGATAGTGCAGATCACAAAGAATTTGACTGTGGTCTATGCAGAATTTGTAACTTTTTAATTTGGTTGTGATTTACTCTCTTATCCTTTTCTGCTATAATATATTTGGAGTATAATTTCAAATTTTCTAAGGTGTAATACTTTATCTGATTTATGTGGATTGTGTTATTGTTTAAAGTAGTGGTTGAGTTGATGTAATTGAGTTGATGAATCAATTTCAGGTTGAAGATAATTTCATGGATAAGAGTTGGACTCATCATGAGCGTATATCAGCGACTTATCGCAATGGGGTTAAAAGCTTCATTGATCATGTACGTGCAACAATGGGCCCAACAGTTGACATTAGATGTCATTGTATTAAGTGTATGAACCTATACACTATAACCCAAGAAGAGGTGTCTTCACATTTGTGCATAAATGGGATAATGCCTACTTATGATAAGTGGATTTACCACGGCGAACCCATTCCACGTAAACATGGTCAGTATATTTACTCTCAAAATGAGGAGTTTATGGACTATGATTTAGATGGTGATGAGGATGAATTTGAAACACTAATGGAAGATATTAACAGAGGAACGTGTACTGTTGGTGGGAATGAAGAAGATACCTTCCAAAATCGAAACCATACCAGATTTGAACAAATGGTTCATATGTTAGATAAAGAGTTATATTCGGGATGCAAGAATTACTCCATTTTGTCATTTGTTATAAAATTGCTGCATTTGAAGGTTTTCAACCATTGGACAAATAAGTCCATGGACATGTTGCTTGAGCTGATGAAAGATGTTCTTCCTGATGGTGCGAATTTACCGAAATCATACTACGAGGCAAAGACAATGCTACGTGAAATTGGCCTTGGATACCTTCCAATTCACGCATGCAAGTAAGTTCCATCACATATCAACAAGTCCTTATCATGCCATTTATACTTCAATATTTAATCTTTCTCCTTTTTGCTGAAGGTATGATTGTGCTCTTTTTTGGCAAGAAAATAAGGATTTAGAAGAGTGTCCAGTATGTCGAGAATCAAGATGGAAGCTTAATGATGGGAAGGGGAAGAAAATCCCACACAAGATTTTAAGATACTTTCCTGTAAAACCGCGGCTGCAAAGACTTTTTATGTCAAAAAAAATTGCGAAAGACATGCGGTGGCACAAGGAAAAACTTGTTTCAACTGAAGGTGAACTGAGGCATCCAGCAGATTCTGTATCGTGGAAGGAGTTTGATAGAAAGTACGAATGGTTTTCCAATGATCCAAGAAACATTCGTCTCGGCCTAGCCACAGATGGATTCAACCCATTTGGAAACATGAGTTGTTCATATAGCATGTGGCCGGTAATACTCACTCCTTATAATTTGCCCCCATGGATGTGCATGAAGGAGCCCTTTTTCATAATGTCACTTTTGATTCCTGGACCAAAAGTACCAGGAAATGAAATCGATATTTATTTACGTCCTTTAATAGATGATCTTGTTGATTTGTGGGAACAAGGAATTCAAACATATGACTCTTATACTGGGTGCAATTTCAACATGCATGCTTCTGTTTTATGGACCATTAATGATTTTCCTGCACTGGCAAATCTTTCTGGATGGAGTACCAAAGGGTACATGGCTTGTCCAACCTGCAATGTAGATACACGCTCGACTAGGTTGAGGAGTAAAATCTCTTACGGGGGGCATCGTGCATTTCTCGGTCCTAATCATAGGTATTACTAATATGCCACTTATTTTAATTTCATCCTCATATTTTTCACATAATTTACTTCATATGATTTTTCTTGCCCTTGTAGGTGGAGAAAGAGTTTAGACTATGATGGAAAGGAGGAACTTCGTAGACCACCTAAGATCCTAAGTGGATCAGAAATTTTACATCATGTAGAATCAATAAATTTCGGGGATTTTGGCAAGCATCCGAATAATATAAGTAGGAAAAGAGAAAGAAAACGAAAGAGGACAGCAACTTCGTTCAACTCTAATTGGACGAAGAAAAGTATTTTTTTCAAGCTACCATATTGGAAAGATTTGAAGGTGAGGCATAAGCTCGATGTAATGCACATCGAGAAAAATATTTGTGATAATATACTTGGGACATTACTAAAGATTGAAGGTAAAAATAAGGATACGTACAAGGCTCGACAAGATTTAGAGGATATGAATATACGTAAAGAGCTGCACTTGAGACCACGGGGAGATAAGTTTGATAAGCCACAACCAGCCTTTTCTTTTTCCAAGAAAGAGAGAGATAAATTCTTGTCCTTTATACGGTCTGTCAAATTCCCAGACGGATATGCATCAAATATTGCTAGATGTGTTAATACAAGTGACAGTAGCATGTCGGGATACAAGACACATGATTGCCATGTTCTTTTACAACGATTAATCCCTGCTGGAGTGCGAGGGAATCTTAATGATGATGTGGCAACAACATTAACCGAGTTGGGTGCATTCTTCAAGAATTTATGTTGTAGGACAGTTAAAGTGGATGACTTAAGAAAAATGGAGAAGGATATTGTAATTATCTTATGTAAGATTGAGAGGATTTATCCACCGGCCTTCATTGATATTTGTGTTCACTTGGCTGTTCATCTACCACAAGAAGCAATGTTTACAGGCCCTGTATGCTATTCGTGGATGTATCCAATTGAAAGGTACGTAACTATATCTTTCTGGTTATCTATGAACTTTATAGTTGTTTCATACTTAAGTGCGTAATTTTTTGTTGAAGGTATCTATGCACTCTTAAGAAGTACGTAAGGAACAAAGCACATCCAGAAGGATCAATTGCTGAAGGGTATGTCGCAGATGAATGTTTGACATTTTGTTCCTTGTACTTACCACGAGGTGAGAGCAAGTTCAATAAAAAGGAACGTAATCCTAATGGAAAAGTTAGAAAAGATGCTCTTTCTGTCTTTTCTCAAAATGTTAAACCATTAGGTGGTTTTCTTTTTGATTATGCTGATTCCAGTGAGATTCAAATGGCTCATTGGTATGTCTTGAATAATTGTGAAGACGTGCAACCTTATATTGAGTAAGTTGAACATTATATCATTATATTATTCAAATAACTATTGCTTCATACTAGTTTTTTTTACTAATACTATTCTTGTAGGGAATGTGAGGAGGAATTGAAATGAGATTACCAATACAACATCGAATTGGAAAAAAGATTTCCTCAGTGGTTTAAAAAGAAGGTAAAATATGTTTTCTTGCCCTTTTAAAGTTGTTTGTGGCTATTTGAAATATAATGATTAATTTAAATTTTTTCCTCTAATAGATTCATCATCTTTGGAAAACCACATCAAATGTCATTAGTGATCAACTATTTGCATTAGCATGTGGTCCAAATTTACGAGTATGGAAATATAAAGGATGCATTGTTAATGGAGTGAGGTTTCTTGTCAAAGATCGTTGACAATCGTAGGCAAAGCCAAAATAGTGGAATATCATGTGAAGGAGAACACGATGGGAAAAGTATTGACTTTTATGGCTTATTAAATGATATTATCAAAATAGAGTATGGAAAAGGGTATAATGTGTTCATATTTTCTTGTGAGTGGTTTGATTTAGCTAATCGACGAATGGGCATTAGGAAGGATACGCACTTTACAAGTGTAAATGTAAGTAGCACATGGTATAAAAATGACCCATACATATTAGCTTCTCAAGCAAAACAAGTTTTTTTTGTGGATGATTTGAAATTAGGCGACAATTGGAAAATTGTTCAAAGGTTTAACCACCGACATGTATTTGATGTTCCAGAGGATGAACTAGACGAGATTGAAGAATGTACCACTGACAATGTTGTTAACCTTGATGATGACTCACCCGATATCGACATTGTTGTTGAGGATCGGGAAATAGGGCCAATGGATAGAGTTGACGTTAATCCAGAAACAATAAATAGCAGTGTCTTAAGACAAAGAACTCATAGAATTAACATAGAACACAATATCTTATTGGATGAAGACATAGATGATGATGTCGATGAGGATGATTTTGAGGAGGATGAATTCGATGAGGAGGGGTATAGTGAGGATGATAAACCTGTGGATTATCGTAGCGAGGAAGAACAAAGTATGGACGAGGAAGACGAAGATGATCAGAAATAGCATCAAATAAGGTATGGCTTTTGTTTTATCAACATCGAAACATTTGAATGATTAATAGCATGAAACATAGAAGGGGTATAGTGACGATGATACACCTGCTTCTTGGCTTGACCTTTACCCTCATCTAACGGAAGTATTTACCATGTAAACTAGAGATTATATATTATATTATATTGATTTGCATATCTTTTGCATCTTCCAGGCAAAACGTGATGGCTCAATTCACATCATAGGTGGAACCCATTGCACCAACTTTGCCATGTATGATTGCTAGGTTTGTGTTTCTTTACTAACGGGTGACTTGTCAACATAGTTCTAGTTTATCTGAATATAAAAGCTAGAAATTAAATTAGTTCGTGTGTTTATTGAAAAGAGAATTTAGCAACAAAAAAAATGAAAATTTAGTTGTTTTAGAAGCTCAAGAGGTCTCCTTGTTATCTATTTTATGGAGGAAATAAAGAATTACTATGTTCTTTCAGTTCACTAAAAACATCATCCTTGTCTGTCATAGGTTTTGAACTTTGATGTTCACTAATCCTCATAGTTGTGTAAAGTTACTTCCACTGAAAATTCAAATTTAGTCATACTTATTTTCAATGTTGCCGTGTCTATAGGTAATCAAGGTCATGATACGATCCTATTTGTGTATATAATATTTGTCAAGTAATGAATGTCACAGTTGGAGTTTTTCCGGTAAACGATTGCAAAATTCACTTTAAATGATTGTATTACCCCCACCCCAATTGATTGAATTTTGACCATAAAAGGTATTGGGGAACAATTCAATTATTATGGAAAATATCATTGAGTCATTTAGAGTTATTTTGATATCATTTACACCTCATAAATAAAACTCACTTCTACCATTCATTGCAAGACGGGGGGGGGGGGGGGTACTTTATACACAACATGACTGTGATCAGAAAAGTCCAAATGTACTTAATATTTTAATGGAATTGATATGATGATGTTTTATCACCAAAATGGCATTCGATGTTTTATGATCCAAGTTGTTGACTTGTCTTTTTGATTGCTATGTACAGGGATATTTTAAGTCGTTTCTCAGATATTTTAAACAAATTTTATTTTAGTTGTAATAGCATGTTCTCATGAAGTTATTATCTCGAATTTGACAGTGGTCTTATTCTGTGCTTACCTCTCTTTTTTTCCTCTCAAAATTATAATTTTCTAGTTAATATAGGAAACACTACTATTTACCTTTACAGGTGATAATGCAGTGCTACTTAAGCTTTTACTGGTTGCAAAACTCTTTACAGTCCTGGGTAAAAAGATGCCAGAATGCTGATAGTGCAAAATCTGTTGAAATGCTGAAGGAGGTACATGTCTGAGCTTGGCTGCTTATTTTTTGTATAATATTTATGATTTCTTCCTTTTCATATATTCAACAGAAGATCCTTTGGTGTTTAATTTGTTAAAATAATCAAATGGTTATAGTTAGTATGCATGCTTGAAATCTGCTAATTGAATTCTAATGGTCCACATCGGGCCTGTTTGTTTTGGCTGAAGCAGGAAGATAATTTTTGCTCTAGTTATAATTGCTTCTGAGTGAAAATTTTGAAATAATCATAAGATTTATTTGTATTAGCTGAAAATATATGTTGAAATAACTTCTAGAATTGTTTTAATTTTGTGGTAAATGATGATATTAATAATATTTATGGTTACTTTTGGCTTTATTATAGTATTATGGGAATAGAATAGTCCAAAATATATGAACTCAGATAAGTAGCTTTTAAATAATCTAAAAAGTTGCCCTAGCCAGATTATTGCTTATCCGCTATTCTTATATTGTTTTTTTATACCCAAATAAGATAAAACAAACTACCATAATTCACAATAAGAAAGATAATAAGCTGAAACTATCTCCTTACTGCGCCATCTTATATGTAAGTACATGAATGAATTTTATTGTCAAAGTTGATGCTGATAATCGTTATCAATTAAACTATGCTGAGACTAAGGAGTTGCTTGCATTTAGTTTTAGTTTTTTGTTTCATTTTTACCATCTCTTTATCATTTATCTCCTTAGTTTATATCTTCTGTTTTCCTTCCTATAGGCTACAGCTAACAAAGTACACTTTTTCCCCCCAGTTTTAAATATGCTGAACATGATGATGGTATTTATGATGTTGGTATTTGAGGTTGATAAGAGGACTGCAATTTTCTAATGAATTTGTAACCGTTGATTCGAAGTTCTACTTGCTTCCTAAAATCCTTGGGTTTCTGGTAATTATCAGTTGCTTTAGTGTCACTTGTTTACAGTTACTTTTGCTCTCTGTGCCATTTTTGGTAAAGTATATGATCTATTTTTGATGTCTCTTTGTGTTGAGGTTTATAAGCTCGGACACCAGCATTTGTTTTGCACCAACAATTTCAATGTTAAAAACCTTTTATGCAGGTTCAAACTTTAAACAATCCAAGCACAGATGAGTTTCGTAAAGTTGTTGATTTATTTCACCCGAATTTTGTTTACATGCAAAGAGAACTACTTCCAAATGATGAAGTTAGATCTCTGGTGTGGGGAGAGGTTGATCTGTCAACTTCTGAAGCCATATATGGGCTCTTTAATGTCTGCAAATTGCCTACCACTGTACGTGACCTGATTCATATATTATTAAAATTTAATTTTATCTTTATGTATTTCTGTCTTCTACAGTTCTCTTGTATGGATATAGTTTTTTCTGCATGAAACAAACCTTACCAGATTAAAACAAAAAAATGGGAAAAAGAAAAAGAAAAATAAAATGAAAAGGAAAAGGAAAAGGAAAAGAAACCAGCTTCATTTACCTATCTTATTCATGAAAAATTAGGAAAGCCTACTTGATATACTTTATCAAATATGAAAATAAGAAAGAATATTTTGAACTTAATTTGTTAATGTTAAAAAACTAAAACTATGAACAGTTTTAGCTTGTTTTTGTTTTGTTAGTTCCTGTTCACTTCAATACTAGCTAAACTCTCTATTTTTTTTCATCTTAACTCTTTACTTTGAAATCCTCTTATGTTTATAGATTATCATGTTTACAGTTGTAGGGATATGGTACACAGTTTATGTAATGCATTGATATTTGCTTTTTCTGAACCAGTCAAATTGTTTCGCTTGAAAAGGTTTTTAAAGCAGAAGATCAAAAACCTTGCAAAAGAAGGTTAGGATTTAAAGGAGAAGGGATCTCATGAAAAGCTACAGCCCTCCAACTTGTGTGCCACAAATTCTATGCTATTGTCCTGCTGCCTTACCTTGTAAAGCTGATTACAATATGATGAATGATCATGGATTGGATTATTTTATTTAGTTAATAATATTCGAGTTTTTTTTGTATTTCTGTCATAATTTATTATGGGGTCATTGAGCCACAGGTTTGTCAATAATGGATTTGGCAATGATACAATCAAAAGTTATTTCGTTACCAAAGCAGAATACAGTAAAGGATTAGCAACAATTTTTTCCTAATTTTAGCAACAAGTTTTCGTTGGTAATGACATTAAAATACAATTTTTTGGCAACAAAAAGTTAACCTAATTACAACGTGAAGGATACTGTTGCTATAAACAAAAGAAAAAGGCAACGTTTAAATCGTTGCAAATCATAACTACTTTCGTTGCACAAATAAAGTAAACGACAACGTATAGTGTCGTTGCTAATTGACAATAATTTTCGTTGCTCTCGAAAAACAATCAGCATCGAACAATATCGTTGCTGATTGATCATAATTACCCAGAACAAAATCAATGGCAACGAATAATTTCGTTGCAAATTAATATATAACTGGTTTATTATGCACATTTAGCAACGAACATCGTTGCCAAAAGTATACAATCAGCAACGAAAATCAGTTAAGGTAACAATTTTGATAATGTTCAGCAACAACAAATATCATTGGCAAATGTGTATCAAACGTAACGAATTTCATTTTCGTTGACAAAAAAAAAGATTCTTTTCGTTGCCAATTAGGCGGTTTTTGCAACGAAAGTTGCTTTTTAGTAACAATTTCTTAATAAATTTGTTACAAAATATTTCGTTGCGAAATGATTTATGATTTTACACGAAAACAAACTTTCGTTGCAAAATATAGCACTTTTTGCAACGATTTTTTTTTTCGTTGCTAGACAATTAGCAACGCTCATTGCGCAACGAATGGTCCAACGATCAAAAAATCGTTGCAAATGACCTTTGGCAACGAAATTATGGGCATTTAGCAACGAAAATTGTTTGTTGCCAAATGTCTATTTTTTTGTAGTGTATTCATCATGTCCATAAATGCTACTGGCGCGTTTGTCAGCCCAAACGACATCACCAAAAACTCAAAATGTCCATATCGAGTTCTGAATGTTATTTTTGGAATATCCTCCTGCCTCACCCTTAGTTGGTGATATCCCGTCCTCAAGGCAACCTTCGAAAAGTATTTCACTCCCTTCAATTGATCGAACAAATCATCAATTCTGGGCAACGGATACTTGTTCTTAATGGTGACTTTGTTCAACTCCCGATAGTCAATATAAAGCCTTAGCGATGCGTCTTTCTTCTTTACAAATAGTACTGACGCTCCCCATGGAGATACACTCGGACGAATATACCCCTTATCTAGCAATTCTTGCAGTTGAACCATCAATTCTTTCATCTCCACTGGTGCCATCCGGTACGGTGCCTTTGAAATCGGTGCGGTCCCCAGTACCAAATCGATTACAAACTCGACCTCTCTATCCGGCGGTAAACCCAATATCTCATCTAGGAAAATATCTGGAAATTCCCTTACTATAGGTATCTGACCCAGCTCACTCTCTACTCTTCGGGTATCAACCACGTGAGCCAGATAACCTATGCAACCTTTCCTTAGTAATTTCTTCGCTTGTATCATCGTCAGACAACAAGATTGTCTAGGCGATTTACTACTGTAGAATACGACCTTTGACTTATCTGGAGTCTTCAGGTGTATACAGTTCTTTTGGCAGTCGATCACAGCCCCGTGACTAGACAACCAGTCCATCCCAAGAATTACATCAAATTCTCCTAGTCGTATCGGAATCAAATCTATGCTCAATTTATGCCCATTTATCTCAACACAATAATTTTTATGGATGTGTTCTACAGGAATAACTTCTTTATTAGCTACTTCCACGTTCATGGGATTCTCTAGTTTATCACGAGGTAAATCTAACCATTTAGCAAATTCATTCGACACAAATGAACAGGTAGCACCCGAATCAAATAATACATATGCACTGATATTGTTGATCAAAATAATACCTGACACCACGTCCTTCGACTCCACCGCATCCTGAACGGTCATGTTGAAAGTGCGTGCCGTCGTTCTGTTGGTCTGGCTAGTTGGCCCTCCAATGTTCAGCCTGTTGTTATTGTTGTTGTTATTGTTCCTATTAACACTTGCTGCATCACCCTTCCTTTTCGGGTAATCCTTGATTTGATGGTCTAATGCTCCGCATGAGAAGCATCCCGCTTTCTTTCCCTTTGGGCATTGAGGAGCAAAGTGCCCCTGTTGCCCACAGTTGAAACAAACTCCTTTTCCTTTCGTGCACTCTCCAGAATGATTCTTTCCACAATTGTTGCACTTATTACCCTTCTTAACCTCTTCTCCGGACTTGTTTCCACCGAAAAATTGGCTATCACTCCATTTCCTTTTATTCGGGTTACTTCCCCCGTTGCTTCCTCCCTTGCTTCCTTCTTAACCCTTCTTTTTATCTTGATTGAACTTTGCTAGAGCCTCGTTGCCTCCTTCGGCGATGATGGCCCTTTCCAACAGCATAGAAAATGTGTCAATCCTTAGAACTGCCACCCTACTGTACACCCACGGCTTCAGGCCTAATTCAAATCTCCTTGCCTTTCTGGCTTCAGTGTCTACCTGGTGAGGTGTAAATCGGGCTAACTCATTAAATTTTGTTGCATACTCTGCAACTGACATGTTCCCCTGCTTGAGCTCTAAAAACTTCACCTCCATATTTTGCTGCATACTCGTCGGGAAATAGTTCTCGAAGAGTAGCTCCTTGAAATGTTCCCATGGTATCACACCATCTCCGGCACAACCTTTGTTGGCCTTCCTTCCACCAATAGTTCGCTTCACCCTTCATCATAAAAGTGGCGAACCCTGTCTTCTGCTCTTCGGCCACCCTTGCAACCTCGAACACTTTCTCTATCTCCTCGATCCAGGTTTGGGCTTCAATCGGGTCTAGTGTCCCCTTGAACTCGGGAGGTCCTACTAGCTTAAAATCCTTGAAGCTAACCAAATGTTGCGCAGGCTGCCGCCCTGGCTGTTCTCCAACAGGTGGGGGTCTATTTCGCATGGCTTCTGCCAGCAACTCAGCAAACGCCCTCATTGGGTCTAGGTGACCCTGAGTGTTATTAACCGATTCCTCAACCCTTTGGTTACGCGGTCGTCCTCTTGGCGCCATGATCTGCTACAAGAAAATCGTCGGCTATTACTAATAGATCTAGGCCTCATGCAATAAGTCATTTAAGTCAACAATTAAAAGTAAAAGTATCTATCAAACACGTTTGATTTAAATAAAACAACTGCATTTATAACCATATGTCACTGTCTTAATACAACCAAACTCAATATGTAGCATACTTCTATAAACGCTAAATGACATAGCCTGCCAACCATTAACTATCCCCTAACAAATAAAACTGGGGAATAATAACCTTCCACCCCTCTATCAAGAACAAAATTGGGGGTTCAACTACTATCCCATGCACGCTACAAGCATAGGGATTTACAACATAAGTAAGCCCCTATTATAACAAAATTGGGACCTAGTGCAAACATAATGCTAAAAATAACACATCACCGCCTGCTGCGGCGAATTGCAACCCTGAGCTCCCGTCGAGCCAGCCTATCGACCACTCGGCGCCTAATCCCTGGGGTACCTCCACACCCTGTCTTTCAGCCTGCCAATGGAAGTAGCCAAGCCTAAACGGAGGGAATCAATCTCTGTAGTCAGGGCTGGCAACTGCTCCAAAGCCTCATCTCGCTCCAAATGAGTAGTCTCCAGCTGATCCTCTACCCGCTCTATCTGTCCTACCAACACCGCATTCCTTTCTAAGAGGTCATAAACCATTACACCAAACTGAACAGAAGCCCCACGTCGACCGTGAATCTCTGCCTCTAGCTCGGCAATCCTCTGGTCCTTTTCCTGTAACTTCTGGGTTAACTCAGCCTTTTCCCCTAAAGTCGGAAACACCAATGACCTGTACTGCTCCTCTCGGTCCTGGTGCTCCTGGTTCTGTTCCTCTAAGTGGGCTACTCAATTCTCGAGCTCCTCATTCCTATTTGTCAGTTCTTCGATGATGTCACTAGCAATAGTACCCACGCCATCTGCATACTCAGGTGGCTCATCATCCTCCGTCACAGGGTCCTCCTCGGGGTCCTCATCCTCCCCCTCATCGCTTAACAGCCCCAGCACTCTCCCGGTAACTGGCTCCTCCTCAGAACCATACTCGGCCTCAGACTCATCCCTAGTGTCCATCATCTCTGGCTCACTCGGCTGCACCTCCACTAAGTGCCCTGCGTCTACATGAATGTCCGTGAACTCCACCTCTCTAGCAGGACTGGACTCTCCCATCTCAGACATCCTACAACCACAAACAGAAACAAATAGACAGCAAGATGTCAGTGCCACAATAAAATATATTCATTGATAAAATGAAATGATATTTTATCATGCACAACTCGGCTCGATGGATTTCCACAATCCACCTCCAGACATGACCATCAAAAGAATCTCCTCGATCCATCACCTAGCATACTTAATACGAGTTTAATACTAAGGTTATAACCTAGGTTTCACATTCCTAAGTTTATAACCTGATACCAACCTGTGACACCCCCAAATTCAGGTACCAATACCTCGAATCTGGTGCTCATGATATAATACATCCATACACCTCTAAACAACATAAATCAACTAATGCAGAATAAATAAACATATGTTGTTCATTACAAAAGGTTTACTACGGTCCCAAGGTCTATAACCTTAAACAAATACATCACATAATACAGTAATAATACAAAATGATTCCACGATTATATAACCGGATAGTACATATAACTATTCCTTAAGCTTTTCCTTGCCTTTATCCGCTTTGGAACTCCCCGGCTTAACTGCAATAGGTTCACGATATAGCAAGGGTGAGCAACTACTTTGCTCAGCAAGTTTTAAATGAATAAAGACGATAATATATCATGAATGAATGAGAATAATAATCGCATAGTTCAACAATTTAAGAACATTGAAGAAATAGCTGACAATATAATCAAAGTTCAAATGAAATAATGAATATTGATTATTTACTGCTGAGTGGTCCAATAGACCATGAACTATTTGGCCAAAGGATCAGTTATTCAACTAACCCTTTTAAATGCCTGGCCCGTCAGTAGTACTCTAGGGGATCAGCCTCTTGTACCCTATGTATATGCATAATATTTAACTCTGACTGCATCGAATAATCGACACATTAAAATCCCCTACATAAAGGTTGCTCTCTCAGTCCAAGAATCCGCACCAACAATCGGTTTGGATAGCCTTTAAAATAATAACATGTACGTGTCCAGCCGAAACAAGTGGCGTAGACTATTCCCTTAAACAGTTCATGAATGAAGAACTTATGTTTCACAGTCCAACAACAGATTTCAAATCCAAATACACAATGTGCGAATATTAATAATTTATCCTTGATGTGGAATAATTAACAATAATCAATCCACTAACATAACTTGAAAGAAATAACTCGATTTGAGTCATGCAACTTGCAACAATATACAACATTTGTATAAAATAGGAAAATTTCTCAAATAAAAATAATTGAGTAATGAACTTGCAATAATATAGACTGATTGCTCAATTAATAAACAACTCTCACAAAAATAAAAGTTGTACGGGTTAGGAAACTTGCCCAACACAAGGGTTAGACAAGGGTTAGAGAACTTTCATTCAATATGTAGGAAAGAATGAAGTTAGGGAACTTACCTAATGCGCTGCTACAATAATACAACACGCGCTCCTTAATATCCTACACATTTAAATGCATATTCACATAACAATTAGTCACATACCAAATAATGGTTCAAAACGGACGCTGCATCATTAAAACACATTGATTGCCCTACGACTACCAAGCCTAAATTGTTTTCAGATTAGTCGATTTTCGCCTTAAGACAATACCAATCTGGTTGACATTTAACATAAAATTAAGCACGTAAGGCCCTAACCAGATATGAATAAATAACCTATCTAATCATTTAGTACAGAGAAATATATAAGCGTTGGACCCGTTGAAAATGATTCATTAGGTCCGACCCGACCTGACCCGGCTTGACTGCCCGACCCGGTCCAGACACGGAGTTGGCGCTGCAGCGCCAAGCCAAAGAACTGGGCCTCACGCTGCGGCGTGAGTCCCGTGTTTTCTCCATGACAGGGCATCACGCTGCGACGTGAGCCTTAAAGCTTGGGCCTCACGCGGCGTGAGTCCCGGTCTTTCCCAACTTGACCCTCGCTGCAACGTGAGCTACAGAGCCTTAAACGGACGCTGCGGCGCCATTCTGCCCAGTTCGCGACTCCGACCTCCGGCCACTCCAACCTCCATAACTCCTTCAATACGCAAGCAAATTGGTCCATTTCGGACTCTATGGACTCCTAACTCATGGGCTACAACATATCAAAAATGCAGAGCTACCCATTAACATTAACATGGTCAAATCTTAAGCCAAAGTGTAAAGTTCATACTCTGTTCTTCGAGTTCTTGACATGTTTTACAAAAATCATTACTACGAACTCGTTTTAACTCCCTTTTGGTCCATTCCAACTGGGTTAGCTTCGTAACCCATGGAACTACAATACCATAACAACAAACAAAATTAACAAACACGAAATCATAGCTTTATAGTCCTCTAAAAAGTCCGAATGTCCAAGTTCATGTCCAAAGTCCATTGTTCTTGCTCCATTAAGCCAATGTAAGGATTTCTTGCGTTTTTGTTCCACTTTAAAGTTAATAATAGCTTACATAACCTCTTAACAACATTTACAAACAATAACAACAAACAAAAACACCAAGAATCGCCATAAATCTGACCCACAAGCTTAAGAGCTCAAAACTAAGAAAACCTGGAAAATCTTTACAAGAAATCAAATGGAATGGATTTGATTGATTGTTTACCTCTGTAAATCCTTCCTAGATGTTAAGAAACTCGGCTAGGCTTTCTTTTGGGGGTCCTCCTTGCTTGGTTCCTCCACCCGTGCCTTCTTCTTCTTCCTCCTTTCTTCTCCAGCGAGTTCCTTCTCTTTTTTCGACGACTTCTTCCTCCTTCTCCTTTTTTCCGGCGAGTTCTTTCTCTCTCTCTCTCTCTCTCTGCAGAATCTGAAATGGGTTTGAAGGAAGAGCTGATGGATTGCAAGAGAGAAATGAAATGGTTGAATTATTTGGGATAAGTGGAGTGAATTGGGGAGAAGTGGGAGAAATGGGTGTGAGGCTCAAGGTGGCCAAATTTTTCAAAGGCTTGCCGGCAATACTCCCCCAAGCTCTCATTTGAATGGTCCAAAATGAGGGATTGGTTCCCTCTTGGAGTAACAAACCAAAATAAATACCCGAAAATACCAAAAATATATCCGAAAACTCCCGCTTTTGTACCAAAACTGGTAAATAACTCAACCCAAAATTAAAATGGGTATTACCATAAATATTGGGATGGGTAAAAATAATTATTATAGGATTTGTCCAAATATTCGGAACACCCATTTAATACATTTTGGATACGGATAAAATCACGTATCAGCTCAAATAAAATTATTCGTATGCATACACGTATTTATGAAATTTATTAACATCGAAAAAGGCACAAAATATTATGGCGTGAATAGTGCCTCGGGAAACGTGCCTCGTGAATAGTGATTTAGCGCCGCTACGCGAAATCAATTATTCACTTAAACAAAACTATAACACGTAAAATTTCATACATTCACATAATCTAGGTTGTCACACAACCTTTAAATACATAATACAAATATAATATTAATAAAATATAATATATCCATTAATATTCAAGATTCGAATTACAAGGCAATTTCAAAATTCTCAGTCATTACATAGAATCTCCTTTGAATATCGAAATTGCTAACAAGGAAGTGATCCCTGTCAGATACGTACATAAAAAATTGTTACGTAGAGATTAGGGGACAGAAATTTTTGGCAGATTTAATCCCTATTCAATTAGGGGAATTTGATGTAATATTGGGGATGGATTGGTTGAATAACCATAGAGCCATTATAGATTGCCATAACGAACATGTGAACCTTCAAGTTTCAAATCGAGAAAAGGTGGTGTTCCATGGAAACTAGTCGCCTTGGCAGTCTTGTTGCTTATCAATGATGCAAGCTAAAAAACTACTCAGAAGAGGATGTGAGAGGTATTTAGCATACATAGTATATACCCAACGAGTGGAGTCAGATTTAAGTTAGATGCCAGTAGTAAAAGAATTTGTGGATATATTCCCGGAGGAACTTCCTGGTATTCCTCCAGATAGGCAAGTGGAGTTTGTGATTGACTTAGTTCCTGGAACGGCGCCAATTTCAAAGGCTCCGTATAGAATGGCACCCATAGAAATGAAGGAATTAATGATACAACTACAAGAGCTGTTGGATAAGAGATTTATTCAACCAAGTGTCTCACCTTGGGGAGCACCGGTATTATTCGTGAAAAAGAAAGATGGATCACTAAGGTTATGCATAGACTATAGGGAGTTGAATAAGGTGACTATCAAAAATAAATATCCCTTACCAAGAATAGATGATCTGTTCGACCAATTAAAAGGAGCAAGATATTTCTCAAAGATTAATTTGAGGTCAGGATACCATCAATTAAAGGTAAGAAAATAGGATGTACTAAAAAAAGGCATTTAGGACTCATTATGGTCATTAGGAGTTTCTTGTAATGCCATTTGGGTTGACGAATGCGCCGACAGTATTTATGGACCTCATGAATAGATTTTTCAAGCAGTGGTTGGATAAATTTGTTGTGGTATTTATTGATGATATTTTGAAATATTCAAAAATAAAGTAGGAACATGAAGAACATTTGAGTTTGGTGTTGAAGACCTTAAGAAGAGAAAAGTTGTATGCGAAGTTTTCCAAGTGTGAATTTTGGTTAAACAGAGTTCAATTCTTAGGTCATGTAATTGATAAAGACGGGATTTCGGTGGATCCAACAAAAGTAGAAGCCGTAGTAAATTGGGAACCGAAAACTCCAACGGAGGTTAGAAGTTTCTTAGGATTAGCGGGATACTATTGAAGATTCATTCAAGATTTTTCAAATATAGCGGGACCGCTAACAAATTTGACTAGGAAAAATGTAAAATTCATTTGGGAAGAGAAATGTGAAGAAAGTTTTCAGGAGCTGAAGAAACGATTGAGCACGGCTCCAGTATTATCATTGCCAGATAATACTGGAGGGTTTGTGGTTTATAGTGATGCCTCACATCGAGGCCTAGGCTGTGTTTTGATGCAGTACGGGAAAGTGATTGCTTACACGTCACGACAGTTAAAGATTATGAGAAGAAATATCCTACTCATGATTTAGAATTGGCAGCTATAGTTTTTGCTCTAAAAATTTGGAGGCATTATTTATACGGAGAAAAGTGCGAGATATACACATATCATAAAAGCTTGAAATATATCTTCACACAAAAGGAATTAAATATGAGACAAAGGAGGTAGTTGGAGTTAATCAAGGACTATAATTGTGAAATTTTCTATCATCCGGGCAAGGCAAATATTGTGGTTGATGCCTTGAGTCGGAAGAATCAGGTGAAGTTGATGGAATTAATAGTGCAAGATGAGTTGATAAAAGAATTTGAGAGATTAGAGATAGAAATAAGAAGTTCAGGAGAATTTTCTGAGAAGTTGTATGCAATGGAGATTTGTCTGACTTTATGGGATAGAGTTAAGGAGATCCAGATTAAGGATGGGGATTATGAAAGGATAAAGAAACAAATAGCAGAAAAAGAAAATGAGAAATTCAGGATGTATAAGGATGGCATTATACGATTTGAAGATAGGATATAGGTACCTACAATGTTAGAATTAAAAGATGAAATTTTGTAGGAAGCTCATAATTCTAAATTTACGGTTCACCCTGGTAGCACAAAGATGTATAACGATCTACGACAGTATTACTGGTGGCCGGGAATGAAGAAGGAAATTACAGATTGGGTCAGCAAGTGTTTAAGCAGTCAGAGAATCAAAGCGGAACATCAGAGACCCAACGGTTTACTTCAACCCTTAGAGATCCATGAGTGGAAATGGGAGCATATCACCATGGATTTTATTGTGGGACTCCCGACTACTCAAAAAGGTTTTGATGCGATTTGGGTGATAGTAGATCGATTAACCAAATCCGCGCACTTTTTACCAATCCAAGTAAAATATAACTTGGATCAGTTAGCCAAACTCTATATCAAGGAGATTGTTTCAAGACACGGTGTTCCGATTTCCATCGTATCTGACCGAGACCCGCGGTTCACGTCAAACTTTTGGAGGAGTCTTCAGAATCATTTAGGGATACAATTGCTGTTGAGCACAGCCTACCATCCTCAAACGGACGGACAAAGCGAAAGGACAATCCAGACTCTAGAAGATATGCTGAGAGCATGTGTTATGGACTTCAAAGGAAGCTGGGATGATCACTTGCCGTTGGCGGAGTTCGCCTACAATAACAGCTATCATGCTAGCATTGGACTGTCGCCGTACGAAGCCTTATATGGAAGAAAATGCCGAATACCTTTATGTTGGAATGAAGTCGGGGAACGTCAACTGCTCAGACCAGAAATCGTACAATAGACAACAGAGACGGTTCGAGTGATCCGTATCAAATTAAAAGCGACGCAAAATAGACAGAAAAAGAATGCTGATCACCATAAGCAAAAGAGAGAATTTGACGTTGGAAGTTATGTGTTTTTAAAAGTATCTCCATGGAAGGAAAAAATACGATTTGGTAAGAAGGGAAAATTAAGTCCTAGATTTATAGGACCTTTTGAGATATTAAGGAGGGTGGGAGAGGTAGCATACGAGGTAGCTTTACCTCCTGAGTTGGAGCACATACATAATGTGTTTCATGTATATGTATTACATCCCTATAAGCCTGACTATAAGCATATTATAGATTATGAACCCATCTAGATCGAGAAGGATTTAAGCTACGAGGAGGTTCCTGCACAGATCGTGGATAGAAAAGAACAAGTACTAAGGAACAAGGTAATATCCTCGGTGAAGGTTATCTGGAGAAACCAGAAACAAGAAGAAGCTACCTGGGAACTTGAAGAAAAAATGAAGCAAAATGGGGATTATGGCGATTCCGAGGACGGAATCCCTGTAAGGGAGGGAGAATGTAACATTCAGATGTTCAATCAATGTAAATAAAAATTTTAAATATAAAAATTTAATGTCCACGAAATGAACTTGAATTTTATTATGAATTAGGAAAAATTACATCGGAAAACCGATGTACAATAATTAACCACGATAATGCGTACGAATTAAAATGTGTGTAAAGGTGTTATAAATGCAATTATTATTAAAGTTTAAATTTTTATTCTTAATTATTGAGGAATATATGTGTAAAATGTATAGAAATATATATTATTTGAGTAAGTTTAATAGAGGGGAAGAATGTAATATTCGGAACATGTATTTAAATAAGATAAATTTGAATTTTTATCGCAAAATAGAAATGAATTATGTCGGGAAAAAAATAGAATAATAATAATAATAATAATAATAATAAATAAATAAATAAATAAATAAATTTGAGAGTATAACTAAGCATATTATACTAACAGATGGCAATAAGCTATCATACGTGTATAAAGCTGAAGCAAGTTAGCGGCAACTAATGGATGGGACCAAGGATAAGGCGGCTAGTACATGGGATATATATATAAGTTAAGGCGGCCAATACATGAGTGAGTCAGAGGGCAAGGTCGACAACTCCTTTTAGATAAGAAATAAAGGATATTTTTCCTTTGGAATGATCAGGATCCCCAAGTGAACTATTACATATATCTATATATACTTATAAGCACCGTACCAAGTATTCTAGCGAATATAAAAAAAAAGAATCATCGTCACATGAGGGAAATAGGAGACTGAGTCGACTGAGAGCAAAGGAAGAGAAAGAGAAAAATTTAGGAAAATAAGAAGGAAGCAAAGGAAGGAAACAAAATTAGGAGGTATGCTTCTAATTATTCTTTTTGTTTTTATACACGTAATTTTCATATATGATTATATAATTATTTTTATATAGGAAGGGTACATATTCCTCAAAACATAGTAATAGTTATATATGATGTGTTAATATAGCAAATATGATGCATGTGAATGCAAAATTTTAGTAAAACAAAAGGGAAGAAAACCCTAGAAAATAAAAAACTAGAAACCCTAGTTTGAGCGTTTGAGATTACAAAATAAGGAAGAAAAAAAATTAAATAAATAAATTTTTAATGAGAAATGGATATTTAAAAATACAAGAAAATGTCCAAATTAACAAAGCTGAAAAAAAAAAGTGTAAAATACATTTGTCCGAATAAATAAGTAAATAAAGTTGTAAAACTCAGTTATGGGTTGACTAAAAATAAAATTATGATAAATTAATATTTTTGACCTTCATGAATAATGATATAGGTTAATTGCCAAAAAGATTTATTGAGTTGGAAAATAGACTACGGAAAACAGGCAAGTTTTCCCAACTTGTGCAAGTTTATTATTTTGTGCAAGTCCCTTAATTTATAAGAATTTCCTGAATGCCAAGTTCCTGAACCTTAAGCATTTTTGCTTTTGGTATAATTTTCCTTAGTTATGAATTTCATTCAAGTTCATTGCTATTATGTAGTATTAAATTTCAGAATATATTTGCAAGATTTGTTGAACTCTAAATTTTTAAATACCCCTGATTTATTTGTAATAAAGAGAAAGTCATTGTTTCGGCTTACTCTAAAAATAAGAATTTATATTATTTATTTTCCAAACCAAATTGTTTTGGGACGGAATCCTAAACTGAGTTGAACAACCCTATTTTATATAGGGGATATTATTGTCGGAAAAAAAATCAGGCTTATGGAGATAATGTTGTGCATAACATAGGGTATGATAGGTTGATCCCCTAAAGTGCTTGTGGAGAGTTTTTCAATCTTTATGACTGATAAACACTTATGGAGAGTCAGCAGTTTTTATAACTGTAAGACACCTAAGTTCTTGGTCCTTATGGCCACTCAGCCCTGAAAAGAAAATTTATTTGATGCTCGTTAATTTAAATCTGTTCATTATTGTATTATTCATTATTCTCATTCATTATCCTGATTTAATTTGCATTCAGATATTTGAATTGTCTATAATTCAGTTCTTGATATCTCATATACTTGCTGAGCAAACTAGTTGCTCACCCTTGCAACATATATATTCTTTGCAGAAAAGGACGGTATAGCAGAAGGAACCCAGTCCAAAAGTAAGGGAAAAGAAAAAGTAAAAGAAGAATGAAATCGTAGATAAATCATGTCTTGTATAAAATGTAAATTTCAAGAATGTATGTAGATAGTAGTAGATAAAGACCTGGGATGTATTTATGTACTTGATGTAACTTATGTAACAAACTAGTGATTATGTAATATAACTAGTAGATTCTGAGTAAATGTAAGGTATAGTGACCACCATGTCTATAGTAGCGAGTACTCAGATATAGGGGCGTCACATTATTTGCCTCAACCAGCTCCTTTTTAGTGTTATTCTCTAACTCTGGCTTACTTAGTTTTGCAAGTCTAGCTTCCATGCTTCGAGTCTCCAGTAGAGCAGCCTATAGGTATACATTTTGGAATAAGGTCATTAATGATGAAACTGATCAGTGTTCTAACTTAATATATAGAATGATGATTACCTGAAGCACTGAATCTTTTTTATCACACAAAGATCTGAATTTATCACGATCACAGGTAAGTGCTGCTGCTGAGTTCTCCTTCTCAGAATTGAAGATGTTCTTTAGGCCCTCCAATTTATTTTGCATGATCTCTTGTCGTTTCTGTTTCTCGCGTATAGCTCCCAACAACTGGCATTTACAGTTCATCGAGTGCATAATCAGCAGATAGTTTATTTGTAACAAGTGAAAAAGCTCCTTTTAGGAGTAAGAACAAATTGGGTACTTGGAAATTATCTTTGTAACATATTTAATCTAAACAATGAGATCATTAACATGCAGTAAATTTTAGACCTGAACAAAATCGTTTAATCACATATTCACAAACAAAGTGTTTTTTCCCCCTTCAAAGAGAAAAACAAACATTATCATGACCATCTCCACCCAAGGAATTAATCCAAAAGGTACAAAGTAATCAAGTGCATTATGTACTCCTTCCAACCAAAGACCACCCAAGTCCCTATGGGGAAATATCCAATAGCCCTAACCATAGTGAACAAGGAAAACAGACTTTAACATATGAAAATTAGATGTTTATTCACTAAATATATGTTCCACCCTCAAGTTATAATTTTTTACTTGATAAATTCACGAAACTACTAATTTCCCATGATAAATAATTTTAAAAATAAGAAAGGAAAGTACGAGTGCTCAGCGGTCCAATACTTACTTGATTAGCATCCCTTTGGGATTCTTCGAGAGCTTTGGACAACTCCTCGACACGTATCTCATTGAGATTTACAATTGAAGGCTTAACATTATTAGAAAGATCTCAATCTACTAAGCCATTAGAAGCAGATCGTGCTTTAGAGTAGCGGCGCAACATAACATCATTTATGTGTTTGAAGGGCAACACAAATTTCCTCTCCCTAAATGGCAGTAGAAAAAAAATCAATGGACCAAAAATAATAGCTAAAAAGGCATAAAATTCAATTGCTGAATACCAGGATCGTAAATTGAAAAGAAAAATGTTCACAACCTTCTTAGTTTCGAACTGAAATATATGTAAGACACCTGCGACTCTCATTTTAAAGAATACTGCGGTATTACTACTCCCAAATTGCTTTATGTCTCTTAACTCTGCAGAATATAGATACTCTTTCGGCACTGGACGGAAGAAGTGAACTTATAGACAGAGCACCAATGAAACATACATTCTAGGACAATAGAGAATATTAGTTTATAAAGATCGATCTAATAATTAAGACTCACCCCACGCTTATTTATGCCTAAAATGATTCTTCCAGGCAAATGAATTTCGAAAACGAATTTCGCGGGTTTTCGGCTGTGGATTGAAACATGAAAGGAACCAAGAATAATACTAGTATAATACAAATTATTATACGAGTAGGATACGAGAATGATATAAGTATAATACAGAATATTATATGGTAGAAATACGAAAGTCAATCGAAAAAGGATGGTCAACGATTACGGCTAATTACTTAGTTGGAGTAACTAAACTAGTTAGGAAACCGTAACTAGAAAGAAATTAGAAATGAAACTAGTTTGGAATTAACTAAGCTATTTGAGTCTAGGGTTTAAAATTGGCTTGGCCAGAGTTTAATATGGTTTGCCTAGGGTTGAGCTAAGGATTTTATTGGTTTGGCTAGGGTTAAGCTTTGGCTCAAGCTTAGGATTAAAACCTAAGTACTTGGAGCCAAAGTATTGGAAATTACAAGTGTCACATATAAGGAAGTTGATGGTCATGTGTCACTTGATTAGAATTAAGAATGAGGTTAATTGAACCAAGGAGATGAGTCATGAGAGAGAGAGAGAAAGAGGAGTGGCCGGATGGTGGGGATGGGGGGACCAAGAGGGATGAGTCACATGCTATAAATAGAAAGTTTTTTCCAATAAAATCAATTAGAAGGTTTGTGTCCCCTCCAATCTCTTTAAATTAGCCAAACAAGTCCTTAAGTAATTATTTGGTTCCCTAGCTCCTAACCTTGGTTAATCTATGGTGTTGGTGGATGGTTGGATGAGAAAGGGTTGGTGAGAATTAACTAGAGTATGGTTAATTCTCTTAAATGAACCAATGCAAGTATACTTGCATTTTTTATTTTATTTCACTAAGTCTAAGTAAGTAAAAGAAAACAAGAGAGAGAATAGAGAGAAAGAGAGAGAGAGAGTACACGGATTGGAGAAGGAGAGAGGAGCAAGGATCAACTTGGAGCTTTGATCAATCATAAGCTTAAGGAAGAAGAAGAAGAACACAAGAGGTAAGCCTAGTAAACTCTAAAACTTTTCATCTCTTTGATTTTCTTAAAAGTTTAATTAGTTGTTGGTGGTTATTATTAATGGAAGATCATAAAGGATCTTGAAGATATAAGGTGGTTATTAAAGGAGTAAACTTTCTAAAACTACCGGTAATTTGCATGAAAAGTGAAAACGAAGATTAAAAATCAAAACCTATGCGAAAAGGATGAAATTCAAATTAGTAGACCGTTAAGGACTATTTTGGAGCACTTTTTGGGAGGCTGTCGAAATCCAAAAATCATGTTCTAGGGTGTTATATCATACTCTTATGAGTTATGAACATTACCCATTTGGAACGGAGGTAAAAGCTTTAGTAACGAAGTCATGACAAATATTTTTGTAAAACTAGTTAAAAGTTGAAAAATTAGTTGGTACACTGACTTTAAAGTCAGTTTTTTGGATATTTAAAGCTTCTAGAAATGGGTTATTTTTGGGGGGTTTTGTAGTTTTAGTATAAGGAAGTAGTAGGCTGAAAAACGGACTCATTCTGACTTAGATTGAGCGAGTTATATAGTCATAAAGTAGGTACGAGAAAGATGAAAACTACCTAAGTAATAACATGGTATACAGTGAGTTTTCTTCTGAAGCAGATGGGTTAAAGCTATATGGATTGGGTGACGATTACTCGCAGTAGGTTTTTTCAGTAAGCAGACACCTAAGCAGACATGTCTTACCTGTCTGGATATCAACAAAAGAAAACTTAGCCTAAAATAGACGGGTTATACCTATCTGATTTATAACTAAAGAAGAACTTGGCCTAAACAAACAGGCCTTGACTGTCCGGATGTTAACTAAAATAGAATTTAACCTAAAACAAACATGTCTTACCTATCTGATTTGGAGTTGTAGCGTAGAATTTAAAAGTTTGGATGAGTTGACTAAATTTATAAAACGCGAACAACCTAAAATAAAAAGTTTTGTAATGTAAACCAATATATGGGGTCATTATCTGCCTAATTAGTGTGTTATCGTTAATGTAAATGTGTAAGACATTTGAAGGGCGAATTAGCGTAAAGTTATAAGGAACGCATCAGGAATGTTTCCTAAACTTACTCAGATGATTATTCGGTGCAAGTTTTCTAACTTCGTTCAATTTTTGTATTGAATGCAAGTTTCCTATCTTGTACAAATTGTTTATTGTGCAAGTATTGTATGACTTTGTACATGTAATTCTATGTAAAAAACTTTCATTTAATCGGTGGAATTTTATTTTTTATGTGAAATTCATTATATGTTGTGAAGTGTTTATGATAATGAGTTATTTCTATTCGATTGGGCTTAACTCAATTTGTTAAGCAATTTCGGTCGGAATATTTATTATTAAGATATGAATTGTAATATTTCTTAGAAATGTGGTAAGCTGTGTATGTCAAATCAAATAATTTGAGCAAGTATTTATATGTATTTCACCTCGTGCAATAATGTGTTATGGGAGTAAATGTTGTTGATGTTTAAAAATAAAAGGAATCTAATTTATTAGTGTTTATTCAAGCTACGTCATAACTATTGTTCAGTTATCGAAGTTTTCAAAGAACAAATATCTAATTCTTGATTTTGTTTTTTATTCAACTATTATAACTTGTTGTGCAATTAAATGCTCACCCTTGCTTTAAATAAAACATTTTCAACAAAGTTAGAACGAAACGTGGAATCTGGTGAAGATTAAGGAAAAGGTCAAATATTTTATTAGAAGATTACATATTAAATTATATGTATTTGTTGTGACGTATAAAAGTCACACAAATGTATTGTTGTAATAGATAAATAATGTAATATTCATTATTTTTATGTTATGAAGTTTTAAAGGTATTAGAACCTAGGTGTAGAAGGAGATATGATGTAGTAATATTGTAATTACATTCATGCCATTAAGATTTTGTTGAATGGGTAGTACTGTGACACACCGGACCCTAGTTTGAAGGTAGACCCAAATTTAGGGGCGTTACAAGTTGGTATCAGAGTAATAAAAAAGAGACCCCAGCCTCTCGCTGGTGACTCCCCGCGAGGTCGGATGCACCAAAGCCAGACTCTTCGTAGAGGACGCCGAAAATAACGGTGGCAAGCTGATTGGTACCAGTGTAAGGAGCTATTCGTTTACGGATATGCATTATAAGTTGGTATGAAAGCTGATAGGTTAAAAACCATAGGTGGGGAACCTTAGGCTATAACGTGAGAGAAACTATTGAAAATAGTAAAGAGATAAACTTGGATAGAGTTTTAAGAGAGGAATTAAGGAAATTCAACAAAAGAAGTAAAAGTTTAAATAATATACAAAGATTCAAAGAAGAATCTCGAAGAGTTATAAAAAGACGAGAATCAGGAGTTACCTAGCTCCAGTAAAAATAAATTGACGATGTCTATAAGATAAAAAACTTGAATAAAATCATAATAGAACTTGATTAAAGAAAGAAGTAAGAAGATCATAAAAATGAAATGATCATAGAATGAGAAAGAATCGTAATGTAAAATGATTGTAGGAAAAGATCACGACGTGATCTGATTAAGTTGTAGAAGGACAAATAATCAATTAAATGATTAGAAATTTTAGCTTAATGCTATAAATAGAAGGTACTATGAGATAATACGAATAAAACTCAAAAAGAGTTATAGATGATAGAATACGGATTGAGAGAATTCGTATTGAGCAAAGAGAAAACTAAGTTTTTTTTATGGGATTTCAATTGAGGACTTATGTGCTAGCTGAGTTGTACAAATCTTTGTACGGGCAGAGATTTTGTGCTTGGTTTAACGACCGCTTAGTTTATCACATTGATAATCATTGAAATGTTGGTATCGCGCTATTAATATACATATCGTGATAAGGTTATTCTTTTCTCATATTTATATTTGATACTTAGAGAATATTAAGATTAGGTGCGAGTTTTTAAAACTCATGCTTATAGTAAGGTTGTGACTCAAAATCATATATTATGTCTTTGAGCCCCTAAGCGTATGGACAGTCCTTGATTTGTTCATGAACTACGTACTGCTAAGACAAGTTCTTAAACTCATATTATTATGGCAAGTTCCTGAACTCATAATGTATGGTAAGTTTGACGAACTGAGTTTGGAATATAGAGTCGTAGACTAAGAAAGAAAGGTTATAGAAGGAGAATGATTAAGTGATATAGAATGGAGAAATATGTATTCCAAATCTTCTAGCTATGCTAGATTTCAAGATTTATTAACATCGTACTAATATTCATATTTTTTTGAAAAGAATATTAGATCAGATTATTGAACTAATAAGTTTTAAAAGTGCTATTATTTATCTGTCTATGCTAATTGTTTTAGCTGTACAAAATTAATTTGAAAATATCAAAATATCTTTTAAAATCGTCAATGCACCATTTAAAACATGGTGTCGATATAACAAATGATGGAATCATCAACGCGCGGTAAAATGTTGCGGTATGATCATAAAACCATCAACGCACGATTACATGATGCGGTATGAGAAAGTTATAAAATGATTTTCAGTTTACATGAACTATTTTATGAAGTACGTCAACGCGAATTGTTTCGGCTAGGCAAAAATGATTTTGACAATATCAAAATATATTTCTAACATCGTCATCACACCATAGTATGAATATGACAAATGATGGAATTATCAATGCAGTCTAACCTCGTGTGGATGTGATTATAGAATCGTCAACCCACTATGGTAAGTTGTAGTATGATAAAGTCATAAAAATGATTTCTGAGTTTATGAAAAGTATTTAAAGAAGGTTAAAGCCAGTTGAGTCGGCCAGACAAATATTTCGATTGATGTCCGAACTGTTAATGAAAGTCTACGCTATTTGATTCGGCTAGACGAATATTGGAATATGTTTATGAAATTTAAGCATTATTTGAGGATTTATGCCAAACTAAATTATTTTGGTGTGAAATTTTATACCAAGTCTAAGAAGAACAACTCTAATATTGGGGAAATTTTTGGTCGATAATACCGATTGACCTTGTTGGGTGATAAATAAATGCATATAGTCGTTTCAGTAGAATGTTGTACGATAGGTTGATCACCTAGAGTACTTGTAAAGAATATTTCTAATCTTTGTGATGAACAAATATTCGGATGGTTTTCGATGAATAATTAATAAATATTATTTAAGAAAACTACGTATGAAACTAAGGGAATTTCTTTTACTCCCTATTTGTTCAAGCTACTTCACAATTATTGAATAATTGTGAAGATTCCTCAAAGATTAAATAAAGATGAATCATAGAATGTGATGATCGAAGAGAGATCCTCAAAGAAAAAAAGAGTTGAGTAACTATTAGAGTGAGAATGTAATCGAATATGATTAAATAAAGGTTTATTTGATAACATAGTTTTGGTGAATAAGATGAGTAGATATGATTATATTGTAATTTCGAGGGCGAAATTCTCAGAAGAAGGGGTGAATGTAATATCCTAGAATTTTTTCAAATAAGGAAAAGAATATTATAATGTAAATGAAGATGTTATTTTCAGGATGAGGCTAAATAGTTGATGAAAGAATTCTGAGGATTAGAATAAGATTATGCTAGTGATTCCGGGGACGAAATCCTTATAAGGGGGAAGAATGTGACGACCCGAGAAATTGAGTACCTTATAATTAAGGTTTAAGAATATTATTTAATAAAATATATTTTTTTTGAATATTATCTTGCATATGTGATTTAAGGTCTATTAATGACCTAGTTAACGTGTTACATGATTATGTATGAGTTTTGAGATTTTTGGGAGAAAATAAAATTTTCCCGAGAAAAAGACGAAATATCACTATTTACTCTAAAAACGTCTTTTGCATTTTTTTTATTTTTTTCGAAAAATGTGCTAACGTTTATATGATTTCACGAGACGTAATCTCTAATAAAATTCGAAAATAAATTTCGAGGGTTTTCGGTTGTGGACTGAAATACAAAAGACAACTAAGAATAATACTAGTATAATACAAATTATTATACGAGTAGAATATGAGAATGATACGAGTATAATACGAAATATTATATGGTAGAAATACGAAAGTCAACCGAAAAAGGGTGGTCAACGATTACGGCTAATTATTTGATGGAACACTCTCGATACCTTAGCCCAACGTCTATTTTGAGACGAGAATCTTGATAAATTCGATCAAGCAATTGAATTCGCGTGGTATGGAACACCAACAACACTTAGACCCTTGTTTATAAACAAACGATAATATCCATAAGATTGTATGATGCGGTAGAATAACGCCACGCATAAATATGGTTTGTTGTATGATAAATTAATTAGGAATCTCAAAGAAAAACTAAGAACAATAGCTTCGAAATCCTTCAAAGAACCAAAAGTAGAGAATAGCTCTCAATTGTATAAAACTCAGAATAGTTGTTAATCATCCAATTACATCATTCATGTAATCTATTTATACTAGTGAAATAAAACTCTAATTACAAAAGGAATTGAAATACTAGTTAACAACTAATTATGAAGCAAAATCTATATAAGAAACATCCTAATTATAATAGACTTCTAAAAGATCTAATAAAATCTTCAAAATATTCAAAATATGGTTAAAACGCGTTAAAAAATGCGTCCTCAAAATTTGTGCCATGCTTCAGCATGGGCGGCGCTCAAAATCAAAGGAACCAACGGGGTCCGCTCTCAACGACTGAGGCTCCAGTGCGGTCCGCTCTCAACGCAGGCCATTATAGAGCCGGTTGTCCTCTTTTCAAATTTGGAGCCCGAACTTGACACGTCGCTGGCTACAATCATTTGTAACATAATAACGAACTTCGAACCATCATCCTTAGTACAAGGTTTTGAACCATTCTCCATCCAAACCTCTCTAATCAAACCATTGAGTCTTTCTCTGAAACGTTTAGCCCTAGCCCTCGTCACTGGCCCAACCGGAACTTGCACCGAATCAACTCCATGGTTGTCATTCCTTCTTGTGCTAATGATGCCTTCATTAGAGTAACCAAACTAGTTAGGAAGCCCTAACTAGAAAGAAATTAAAAATAAAACTAGTTTGGAAGTAACTAAGCCATTTGAGCCTAGGGTTTAAAATTAGTTTGGCTAGGGTTTAATATGGCTTGCCTAGGGTTGAGCCAAAGATTTAATTGGCTTAGCTAGGGTAGAGCTTTGGCTCAAGCTTAGGATTAAAACCTAAGTACTTGGAGCTAAAGTATTGGAAATTACAAGTGTTACATGTAAGGAAGTTGATGGCCATGTGTCACCTGATTAAATTAAGCATGAGGTTAATTGAACCAAGGAGATGAGTCAAGAGAGAGAGAGAGAGAGGAGTGTCTAGATGGTGGGGATGGGGGGACCAAGAAGGATGAGTCACATGCTATAAATAAATTTATCCCAATAAAATCAATTGGAAGATTTGTGTCCCCTCCAATATCTTTAAATTAGCTAAACAAGTCCATAAGCAATTATTTGGTTCCTTAGCTCCTAACGTTTCTTAATCTAAGGTGTTGGTGGATGGTTGGATGAGAAGGGGTTTATGAGAATTAACTAGAGTATAGTTAATTCTCTTAAATGAACTAATGCAAGTATACTTGCATTTTTCATTTCATTTCACTAAGTCTAAGTAAGTAAAAGAAAATAAGAGAGAGAATAGAGAGAAAGAAAGAGAGAGTACACGGATTGGAGAAGGAAAGAGGAGCAAGGATCAACTTAGAGCTTTGATCAATCATAAGCTTAAAGCAGAAGAAGAAGAATACAAGAGGTAAGCCTAGTAAACTCTAAAACTTTTCATCTCTTTGATTTTCTTAAAAGTTTAACTAGTTGTTGGTGGTTGTTGTTAATGGAAGATCATGAAGGATCTTGAAGATATGAGGTGGTTATTAAAGGAGTAAACTTTATAAAACTACTGGTAATTTGCATAAAAAGTGAAAACGAAGATTAAAAATCAAAAGCTTTGCGAAAAGGATGAAATTCAAATTAATGGATTGTTAAGGACTGTTTTGGAGCACTTTTTGGGAGTTTGTCGAAATCCAAAAATCATGTTCTAGGGTGTTATGTTATACTCTTATGAGTTATGAACATTACCAATTTGGAAAGGAGGTAAAAGCTTTAGTAACGAAGTCATGGCGATAGAGTCAGTTTAAAGTCAGTTTTTCGGATAGTTAAACCTTCTGGAACGGGGTTATTTTCTGGGGATTTTGTAGTTTGTAGTATAAGGAAGTAGTAAGATCAAGAACAGACTCATTTCGACTTGGATTGAGTGAGTTATGAAGTCATAAAGTAGGTAGGAGAAGTGAGTTTTCTTTTAAAGCAGACAGGTTAAAACAGTCTGGATTGGGTGACGATTACCCGCAGTAGGTTTTGTTAGTAAGTCGGCAACTAAGCAGACAGGTCTTACCCGTCTGGATATCAACAAAAGAAAACTTAGCCTAAAACAGACGGGTCATACTTATCTGATTTATAACTGAAGAAGAACTTAGCCGAAACATACAGGCCTTAGCTATCCGGATATTAACTAAAATAGAATTTAACCTAAATCAGACAGGTCTTACCTCTCTGATTTGGAGTTGTAGCGTAGAATTTAAAAGTTTGGATGCGTTGACTAAATTTATAAAATGCCAACAACCTAAAATGAAAAGTATTATAATGTAAACCAATATATGGGGTCATTATGTGTCTAATTGGTGTGTTATCGTTAACGTAAATGTGTAGGACATTTGAAGGGCGAATTAGCGTAAAGTTATAAAGAACGTATCAGGCAAGTTTCCTAAACTTACTCAGATAATTATTCTGTGCAAGTTTTCTAACTTCGTTCAATTTTTGTATTGAATGTAAGTTTCATATCTTGTACAAATTGTTTTGTGCAAGTATTGTGTGACTTTGTACATGTAATTATCTATGCAAAACTTTCATTTAATCGGTTGAATTTCATTTGTTATGTGAAATTTATTATATGTTGTGAAGTGTTTATGATAATGAGTTATTGATATTCGATTCGGCTTAACTCAATTTGTTGAGCAATTCCAGTCTAAATATTTATTGTTGAGATATGAATTGTAATATTTCTGAGAAATGTGATAAGCTGTGTATGCCAAATCAAATAATTTGGGCAAGTATTTGTATGTATTGCACCCTGTGCAATAATGTGTTATATGAGTAAACGTTGTTGATGTTTAAAAATAAAAGGAATCTAATTTATTCCTGTTTATTCAAGCTGCTTCATAATTATTGTTCAATTATCGAAGTTTTCAAAGAATGAATATCTAATTCTTGATTTTGTTATTTATTCAACTGTTATAATTTGTTGAGCAATTAAATGTTCACCCTTGCTTTAAATAAAATATTTTCAGCAAAGCTAGAACAAAACGTGGAATCCGGTGAAAATTAAGGAAGAGATCAAGTATTTGATTAGAAGATTTCATATTAAATTATATGTATTTGTTGTGACGTATAAAAGTCACAAATATATTGTTGTAATAGATAAATGATGTAATATTCATTATTTCTATGTTATGAAGTTATAAAGGTATTAGAACTTGGGTGTAGAAGGACATGTGATGTAATAATATTATAATTACATTCATGTCATTAAGATTTTATTGAACGGGTAAAACAATAATGACCATGAATTTTTGGATTAGTTAAATGAATTATTCATGGTGCAAATTTCGTGAACCAATTTATGTTTGGTGGAATAATTGGGAATAGATAATTAATTATATTACAGGGAGTCTCACTAATGGAATTATTAAATTGGTAGAATACCCTAAGTTATTTAATACCTAGTATTTGATAACTAGGTAATAATTAAATATTCAATTACATTGAATATAGTAATTTGGTGAATATCACTATTTATTAATGAGGATAATGTAAAGGCGATTAATAATATTTAATAGTTCAGTTAGTAAATAAATATACTAATTGACTAGTTTGATTAATTGATTAACCAAGCTGGTACTTAATGTACCAACCAGATTAAATTAGCCCGACTAGTAGAGGTTTTAATTCACAACAGTATTAGTATCGGTTGCTTTGCCAGCCGAGTTAGCAATTTCAGCGTGCACTGAGCTAGACCTACACTTTGCGTGCGAGGATTATCAGCCGAGTTTAAAGGGCATGGCGCAGACAAGCTTTCCACCCACTTCTTTTTATCTAACGGTTACTACCGTTGCACATTGAGTCGTAATCCGTGTAATAAGCACGACCGGTCGACAATGTGGCTATAAATAGGAACCCTGACTTCTGAATCATAGCTGCTAAGTTAAAAAATTTACTGATAGAGGGGGGTATTGAAAGCTTCAGGAGGAAGGGTGAGTTGTAGAAGGAGATTAGCCGCTGATGATTTTGAACTTTGTTGTTTACTACGGAAAGAAGCGGAGGACTGCCTTTAAGTCTAGGAGGTAAGCCCTTCTCCTAGTAGCCATATTCAAAGTAGCCATATCAGTAGCCATGGTCTATTTATTTGAATGCTATGTATCATACTTGTGATTAATTACTCCAATTGAGTATATAAAACTTATCATTGATACTAATATATGGTTAATATTGAGTACACATGCTGGGTAGGATGATTTTAATTTTAAAATTCGAAGATAGCAACTAAAATTAAATGGGGAAGACGACTCTGAATCGTCACGCCGCAGCACCAGCAAATGACGCTGCAGTGTCATGAATAAGGGGCCTGACGTTGCAGCGTCAGTTTCACACTGCAACGTCATGCCTAAGGGCCATGATGCTGCAGCGTCAAGCTTGCTGCTTAATCTCACGCCGCAACGTCGACAAGTGGCAGAAGACAGGCAAGGATCTGACGCCGCAGCGTCAACTCTAGTATTAAGCCTGACGCCACAGCGTCAGCACCGGGTCAGAAACGGGGCGGGACTCACACCGCAGCGTGGAGTCCAGTTCTATGCTTGGCATCGTAGCGCCAGTGTCGTGTCAGGCCTAGGTCGGGTCGGTCAGACCGGATCAGGTCGGGTCGAACACAATGAATTTTTCCAGCAAGTCTAAAACTTATATTTTTTTCACAAAATGATTAGACACGTTAGTTAATCATATTTTGTTAAGCCTTAAATGGTTAATTGTATATCAAGTATCAACCAAAGTGGTGTTGTCTTAAGGCGTAAATTGATTAACCTGGTTGCAACTTACGTTTGGCTTCCAGGGGGCGTTGCCCCCTTAGACCCCCGCCAGCTCACCGACGAGCTGGGCAACCGCTCGCTCACCGGGGAGCAAGACTCCCGACTAAATAGTCATAGTGGTAATCAATGTGCTTTAATGATGCTATGTCTGTTTTGAATCTAGTCTTTATGTGACTAATTGTTATATGAATATGTACTTAATTGTGTAGGATTTTAAAGAGCGTGTGTTGTAATATTGGAGCAGACGCACCAGGAAAGTTTTCTAACTCTTGTCTAACCCTTGTGTTGGTCAAGTTTCCTATCCTAACTCAAATTAGTTATTAAGCAAGTTTTCCCTAACTTTACTCGACTTAATTATTTAAGCTGGAAGTTTACTTCCAAGCATACTCTAAGTGGTTTAATTTCTTTACGATTATTCCACATTGATATTATTGTGATTCACACTTGGTGCAAATGAGCTCGTACAACCTTTGACTTGTGCCTTAATTAAAGTTCTATATTGCATAAACTGTTCAGAGTTAAGTCTAAGCCATTGTTCGGCTACACATAAACATATTTACTAAAAGTTTTCCAAGCCATTTGAAGGTGCGAATTCTTGAACTAATATGAACACCCTAAAAATATAGGGAGGGTACCCCACGTATCTAAGTATAAGATACAAGAATAGAAATTAAATGTTATATATATACATAGTGTACTAGAGGCTGATCCCTCAAGTACGTATTTTTGAGCCAGTAACCAAATGATCAATTAACTATTGATTCCATTGGAAGTAAAATGTTCATGGTCTATGTTGATTATTGTTTATTTCAAAAAGCAGTTATTATTCTTGCTTTCGTTATTCTCGTCGTTGAATCACTTTCGGATATCTCTTTTATTCATGATATATATCATTTCTTGCTGTTATTTAAACTTGATGAGCAAACTAGTTGTTTACCCTATTGTAGTTAAGCAAGAGGCCTCAGGCAAAGACAAGGGTAAGAAAAAGATGAAGCAATAGACTTCAAGTAGCTGACTTTATTTTATGCTTAGTTTAATTTACTATCAATGTAATTTGAACCCAGGTTAATATTTAGGGTATGTTTTGCTTTATGTATTATGGTTTTGTATCTTGGGACTTGTAACACCTTTTAAATGAATAACATATGTTTATTATATTCCACATCTAGTTATTGTATGTTGTTTGGAGGTGGATGTTTGTATTGGATCGTGATAACCAGATTCGGGTATCTAAGACTCGAATTTGGGGGCGTCATAAAAATCGTGACGCACCGGACCTGGGTTTGAAGGTAGACCTAGATTTGGGGGCGTTACAATGATGAAGCCGTAGTGGGAAAATGTCATGTGCCTATATAATAGCTGAAACTTTTTGCTTTGACTTTGTTTTTGCTGAAGTCGTTCCTTATGGTAAAACCATAATTCCAGTCATAAGTTAAACTACTAAAGCTTGATCTTGCTGAAGTGTTATAGTCCGAAGTGACTAAAATTATGATGTCGAAGTCCCATTGACCATGTTTGCTCGAAGCTTGTACGATGAATTGATATTTTTGTGGTGAGGGTGACTAATTGTACAGTACAAACACTTTCCCCAAACAGAATGTGAGTTTCAGAAGTACCAAGCATTGACAGGGAGGGAAACTGAAACTATCGATGACTGTCATTCTATCTTGCTGATGATCAATGAGGTTGCTTAAGATTTGTTGAACACATCTTCATCCCATTCGTGAACAGGCTTCACCATCTTCATCCATGGCATCTGCCTCATCTTTCGATGATGTCCACATCATTCAAAGCAGAAAATGTTGCTTTTGTGTGCACATATCACCAGTACCTTCTTCAAAACTACTACACATTGGAAATAACCATCCTTCATCATTGATCATGGGGTGATACTGAGTTTTGGCTCTGTTATTTCTACCTCACATGTTTATTTGCTTCAATTTCACCCAGATTTGCTTCATCCCATCTTACCTTGCCCCTTCTCATTTCAGTACTCTGTTGACTTTCTAAAGTCACTACACTAGGTTCCCTGAAGTAGTTGAAAAGCTTAATTCTTCATCATATATAATCATCACATTCATGGGTCCCGAAGTACTTTCCTTTGACTGGTTGGTTTAGGGGATTATGATGATTGAATCGGAAACCCTCAAGAAACCAATCCATATGTTGTAAAGTCATGGTGTGGACGATGGCCTTATGAATAGTCACGCCACTTTACCCACCTTTTTAGTATTAACAAAAAAGTGAACAAACTTGATATGTATATAAGATGATGATATAATTAGGATCACACACACGCACGCGACAAAATAGAATTAACACAGAGATTTACATGGTTCCCCAAAGCTTGGGTACATCCACGGGCGACTAGTTGTTTATTGATTCTCTTGATTGGGTTACTTAGAGCTTTACAATAGATAGTATTTATAACTACTAATCCTATTCCAACCCTACTTCACATTATAACTCAAAAACTTATAATGTCCTATCTGAAAACGAACTAGGAAAACTGAATCTGCCAAACGGCGTGCCCCGCGCCATTCCCTGGCTTCCACTGGCGCGGCCCGCGCTAGTCCACTAGAACCTAAAACCTGGCTGGCATGCCCCGCGCCATTTCAAGCCTTGTCACGGCGCGCCCCGAGCTACCCATATAGAACACCTCAAAAGTCCTAGCGCGCCCCGCGCCACTCTGATGCTATGTAATGGCGCGCCCCGCACCGTTCCTACAGTAACTCTGTACCATACCGTGGGGGCTCCGCTCCGTTCGGTCCCTTCGCTTCCCTCACTCTCCTCCACTTTGCTCCGCACTCGGCCTTTTCCGTGAGCTTATCAGTTATGAGCCACAAGTTCCAATAATCTCCACCTTGATGAATAACCTCGCCTATTTAGAAGATAAGCCACTTGTTCCAATCGGTGGGGGTGATTCTCCTCTCTAGCATGTAGAGACATTAACTAAGTCCAAGCAATGCTTGAACTTGTCCGCGGTCACAGTCTTTGTCAACATGTCAGCTGCATTCTCTGAAGTGTGCACCTTTTCCAATATCACGTCACCTATAGCAATCAACTCTCTCACATAAGGCACATTTAACATATCCTGAATCTCTTCAACAGACTTCGGACACTGTGCTGTAGACAACCTGAAGTGACTCGCCAATGAAGTGTTGACTTGTTTAGCATTGGGCATACTAAACCTTTCCAACACTTTTTCCACATAATTTTTCTGTGATAACCACAGCTTACCAGTTGTCATATCCCTGCGAATCTCCATCCCAAGTATTTTCCTAGCGGCACCCAAGTCCTTCATGTCAAACTCCTTTCCCAACAAGGTCTTCAACCTGTTGACTTTAACCATACTCCTAGCAGCAACAAGTATATCATCCATATACAGTAATAGAAAAATATAGGAATCATCATCAAGACTCTTAACATACACGCAACAATCATACTCATACCGAGTGAATACGATCCAGATCATGAAAGAATCAAACTTCTTATAGCATTGTCTTGGAGACTGTTTCAGCCCATATAGTAATTTCGTCAATTTGCAAACCATGTGCTTAGTCTCCGGCTGCTTGAACCCCTCAGGCTGCTCCATGAATATAACTTCCTCCAAATCACCATGAAGAAAAGCTGTCTTCACATCAAGCTGCTCCAACTCTAGATCATAGCAAGCCACCAGCGCCAATATAATCCTGATTGAAGTGTGTCTCACTACCTGAGAAAATACCTCATCATAGTCAATTCCCTTCCTCTATGAATATCCCTTTGCAACTAATCGAGCCTTGAACCTTTCCCTTTCCTTTTCTGATATAACTTCTTTCTTCTTGTATACCCACTTGCACCCCCACTAGTTTCTTTCCCTCAGGCAATTCTGTCAATTCCCAAGTCTCTTTTTTCCTTAATGACTCCATCTCCTCTACCATGGCCTCCATCCATCTGTCCCTTTCAGGACTATCAATGGCCTCCTAAAAAGTAGACGAATCCCCACTAGTGGTAGATAGAGCATATGCAACCATATCATCAAACCTGTACCTCTCTGGTGGTTTGATAGTGCGCCTGGGTCTCCTTGCGGCTATACTTTCATCCTGCTACTGATTATCCTGTTCCACTAGCGGTGGATTGCCAGTGTCATAGCTTTCCATCTCAATGTGTACATCCTGCTGCTGTTTGCTGGTTTCTCCCACAGCCTCTGTTTTCTGAACTTCCCAATATGTCTTAACCATGGAAGCTTCACCAAAAACCACATCCCTACTGATCACTTCTTTCTTTGATTTTGGATACCAAAGCTTGTATCATTTTACTCCTTTCTTATACCCAAGAAAGATACATTGCTGGGACTTTGCATCAAGTTTTGACCTCTCATCACTGGGAACACGAACATAGGCTGGATAACCGAATATTCTCATACCTGAATAATCTATATCTTTACCTATCAATACCTCATGTGCAACCTTACTATCCAGAGCAGTACTCGGTGACCAGCTTGAATTTTTCAAAAACCTCAGACTTGTGTCACATGAAGTACACCCAAACCTTTCTCGAATACAGAACCTTTCTCAAAAACCTTACACTGTTTTCCCAGAATACAGAACTTGCAGAAATCAAGCTTGCACGATTTCACCCCTTTCAATAGATTTTTTTATATAATTCCAGCATCCCACGTTCCCCCATATGCCCCAACCGCATATGCCGCAACGAAGTATCATCAATATCCTCAGTTGTAGTGGTAGCAGCTTCACCTACAACTGTACTCCCTATCAACCGATAGATGTTCCCATTAACCTTAGAACCTTTCATGATCACTAGCGCACCCTTTGTCACTTTCATGGCTCCACCACGCTTATTAAATTCTTCCTTAAACCTGGAATATGTCTTACCTCAACCAGAGTTCTCACAACACCATCAAACATCTTCACCTTCACTACGCTTATTCCAATGATGTTGCACGAAGCATCATTACCCATTAGAATTGTACCACAATTCACAGACTTGTATGTGTCGAACCACTCTCTGTTAAGTGACATATGGAAAGAACATGTCGAATCCAAAATCCATAAGTCTGCCACGTTTGTGTTTGCTGAAACTGACAACATATCCCCATCCTCCGATGATTCTTCCACAACGTTTGCAGTCTTTGCTGGTTCTATTTTTTCCCCTGTTCTCTCATCCTTATTCCTGTGTGGACAGTCTTTCTTCAAGTTCCATGTCTCGTGACAGCTAAAACACTTCAATCCCTTTGACTTAAGAGTCCTACCCCTTGACTTCGATTTCCCATGCATTTCTGATTTTCCTCTTTCCGATTTCTGCCACGTTGCTCTCCACCTTTTACCACCAGCCCTTCACCCGAAACACCCTCGGTCTAAAGCCTTTATTGGTTAAACATTAGTAGAGCAGAGGTGGCTTCCTCCAATTTCAGAGTGCTTTCCCCCATAGAAGGGTTATAACAAGATTCTCCGTGGAACCCGGTAAAGAGCACAACAACATCAGCGCCTGGTCTTCTTCTTCGAATTTCATTTGAATCCTTAGCAGATCGCTAATTATCTGATTGAACATATGAATATGTTAAATAAGATCCAAACCCTCGATCATCTTTAATCCAAACAACTTCTGCTTTAGAAACAGCTTATTTGTCAATGACTTTGACATATACCTGGATTCCAATTTAGTCCAGACACCCGATGGCGATTCATCACCGATCACGAGATATATAACCTCGTCTGCAAACATAAACGAATTTACCAATCCCTGCTGGACCAACAGATCTTTTACCCTCGGTTGCCATAGCCCGAAATTCCCAGTCCCATCAAACTTCATCACGTCAAACTTTCTAACTGATGATGTTGATGTCATCGTTCTTTATGTGTTCATTCCAACCTAGCTTTGACACCAATTTGATATAATTAGGATCACACACACGCACACAACAGAATAGAATTAACACAGAGATTTACGTGGTTCCCCAAAGCTTGGGTACGTCCATGGGCGGCTAGTTGTTTATTGATTCTCTTGATTGGGTTACTTAGAGCTTTACAATAGATAGTATTTATAGCTACTAATCATATTCCAACCCTACTTCACATTATGACTCAAAAACCCATAACGTCATATCAGAAAACGCACTAGGAAAACTGAATCTATCGAACGGCGCGCCCCGCGCCGCTCCCTAGCTTCTACTGGCATGCCCTGCGCTAGTCCACCAGAACTTGAAACCCGCTAGGCACGCCCCGCGCCGTTTCAAGCCTTGTCACGGCACACCCCGCGCTACCCATACAGAACACCTCAAAAGTCCTAGCATGCCCCGCGCCACTCTGATGCTATGTAATGGCGCGCCCCGCGTTGTTCCTACAGTAACTCTGTACCATACCGCGGGGGCTCTGCAACCCCCTCCACGCCTTTTGTTCAGTTCCAATGGGCCAGTGCGTCGCAAAGCTCCGCTCCGTTTGATCGCTTCACTTCCCTCACTCCGCTCCGCTTCGCTCCGCACTTGGCCTTTTTCGTGAACTTCTCAGTTATGAGCCACAAGTTCCAATAGATGTGTACACATGTAACGAAAATTTTGAATAAAATAATAAACTAAGGCATGTCAGGAAGCATTGCCGCGTAAAATATAATGCATGTTATATGTGGTGCAGTCTCTTTCATATAATAACCTGACACTTATGAAGGATCTTGAAGTATATTTAGTATACCAATTGACTATTCGCAATATCACATATATTGACATCAATGCATATAATATAATAACATATTACTTGTTTTACAACTTCCTGATCATATTTAGTTACTGCATGCGATCATACGTACGAATTCCACAAGTAAATATAATTTGATACTTATCTTTAGTGATACAGGCGAATGAATAAATACGAAAATTATGATGATACCGACAAATTAAATCTTGTGATTTTAATTTGACACTATAATAAACCCTTTTTTAGCGCCAATGTTAACGTCAAAATCTGTCTGCTTGTAGAATCACCAAATAACGAGTGAGAAACCTACACAGTGAACAAAAGACCACATTGAGAAACTTGATGGTCGAGGACATCAGAGGATAACTCTGGTGTAAGAATAAGTGCAGGCCAGAAACGTCAACAATGGAGAAATATAAGTGCTCTAGTGAGTAAGTAAATAATATGTAAGATGTTGGATCCTGAATTATAGCGCTGTATTTATAGTTGATCACCTTAAGTTTCTGCACCCTTTCCCGAGTAGCAATAGGAGTATTTATATAAAGTCTTATTATAACCGCAATTCTTATAATTGGATTGGATTTGGTTTCTTTAAAAGTAGAAAGTTAAATTAGGTATGAGAATTACAAGTCAATTAGGACTGTGAATCACTCAAAAGTCAAGCCTTCTGGCTGGAATATTATGCCATGTGGCGTGGCCCACCGAATTATTCGGGCCTACAAAATCATGCCCCAACAGCTGCATATAGATTGTATACTTATGCAAGCTGATAAAACTTTGCTGCTTTTGAAAAAAATGTACAGGTATATCGAGGATCTGGTGATGACAAGTATTAGAACCGGTAGAAACTTTTACCCAACTGGTACCATGATCTCACTAGAGAACAACTGGAGTCTTCTCTCGGGGAAAATCCAAAACATTGGAGGGGAATTTCCCCTGCCGCCTGTTCAGTTATTGGATCGTTATGGTAAGACTGTGGTTGTGTGCTTAGTGGATCGTTATGGTAAAATTGTGGCTACAAACATTGTGTCATGCTTTACTTGTCCAATACAACTAAGACTAAGCAACCTCTTGTTCAACTTTCTACGACTCCCGCCAATGTTGGCTCCTTAGCAATAACACTGAACCCATTGTGACCCCTATTGTTGGGTTTAAGGATCTTTGCTTGTAGGCAAATGATGGAAATACTATGTGGATGGAGAAGTGTGTGAGCAAATGAATGGAACAAGAATTGGCAATTTATGCAGAGGGTACTATACGGCTTAATGGGAACAAAGACAACTGCCTCACGTTGAAATAAAAAAATGTGGTAATTGGTGCGTGTAATGAGGGAGCTGGCCAGCGATGGCGGTTTAAAAATGATGCCAGGATTTCCAAAGTGGCTACTGGGCTCGTGATGGATGTCGAAGACTGATGAAAACCAAATAATTATCTCTTCTTTCTCTGGTAGAGCTAGCCAGATATGGAAAGCATGGCTTCTTTGAGTTTATGTAGGCGATTAAATAAGTGGCATATCACATGCAATATTATAATTGTAATGGCATAGTCAAATAGAGAAGTTGAAGTTTGTTGCAATAGATCTGCGTGAGCTTGTAAGTTGATTAAGTATGGTTGTATAAACTCCAGCCGTGTAGATTGTTTTAATCATTTTTAATAATAAAGCAGCTCCTTCTCACACCTCTCAACTTTTAATATTAGTTAAATCACTCTTTTGCCAATGAAATCAATCGAAATTTATATTTACATCACTGAACCGATTAACTTTCTTTTTTCTTTCTTTTTTTTCTTTTTCATTACTCATAGAATCGTAATTTTTATAAATAGTTACAAAATCAGTTAACATTGTTGACTTTTAACCAAATGACTAGAACATGAGATAAAAACTATTTCCTTGTTACTTATATGTAAACGTGGCATGTTATGGTTGAAAAGAAAATAAAAAAACACATTTATACTATTAATTTAAATAGAGGACTGATCTAAGGTCAACGTTGTAAGGATAATGTTATCCTTACTATTAGATATGATATACATTGTTGGTGCCTCTTTCTAATAGCTTAAGCTTTTAAATAAGTTGGTTACGTAACACTTACAATAGATCTCAGTCGTCTATTCGTCCATCGAGTGGTAAAATTGATCTCTCATCCGCAGTTTAATATGGGAATATCGCAGTTTAATTTTGCGGACAGAAAAATTGTCCAAAATACCCCTCAAAATTTAATTTTTTTAAGTTTTTCAGGCTTTGCGTTATTAAACTATGGATGCCAAATTCAACTTATTTTTAGTTTTTTAGGCTCCGCAGTATTAAAATGCAAATGCCAAATTCAATATATTTTTTTAAGTTTTTCGGGCTCCGCAATATTAAACTACGGATACCAAATTCTACTCTTAACTATTTCCAGTCCAGATCAAGCCTAACCAATAATAACCCATTAGCCTCATTAGACCTTCTATTTTGATGATGACATAATAATCTCACACTGGCTTTTTATTAGGCATCTTTCCACTGGGTTAGATTGATGAAGACATAAGAATAATGATTAATGATGAAGAAGCATAAGATTCTACTGTGATTATATACATCATAAATACAATGTATATCGGCCAACAACGTCAACAAAAGTGTATTAAAATCATAACAAATAAGAAAAATACCCTAACCAAGAAAATATTAAATAAAAAATTTGCAAAATTGCTAGAAACATACGATGTTACCGTGAACTGTAATTAACACCGTACCTAGCAGAATCAGTCAAATCAAACACAAAAAATTACAATTTCAATCATCGAACTATACGTAATCAGAACAAATTTCTACCAACAAAAGAAGGTATGAAACCTTGTAAATTCCTGAAAGGAAAAGTTAAAGGGAGATGAAGATGGGGCCATATGAAATTAAAAGAACTAGTAGATTTAAGTCTCACATTCAGATGATTGTTTGGGGCTGTAGAGAAGAACTAAAAGATGAGTTTGACAGAGCTAAGGAATCAAGTTTCCATCAAAGTAAGAGACGGATCAGTGGTTTGAGACATGGCAAAAGGGATAAGGCCTTTTTTATGTAGAGAGAGAAAGAGGAAAGAATGCATCTAATACCAATTGGAAAGAAGAAGAGCAATGAAGCAAAATGGATTGCTAATGATGCCATTGTTGGGTTATATTTGGCATTCGTAGTTTAATATTGTGGAGCCCGAAAAACTTTAAAAAAATTTGAGTTTGTCAATCGTAGTTTAATATTGTAGAGCCCGAAAAACGTAAAAAAAAATAAATTATATTTGGATGGGTATTTTGGACAATTTTTTTGTGAGCAAAATTAAAGTGCGATAGTCTCCATATTAAACTACGGATGGAAGATCAATTTTACCGTTCAATGGACGGATGAACGACTGAGATTTATTGTAAGGATAACCTTATCTTTACAACGTTGGCTATAAATCAGTCCCCAATTAAATATTAATTAAAGATTTGTAACATAGAAAAATCTACTTTAAATAAAATTATACAAGATAATTAAAAATCTTTTAATTTTATATTGTATTAAAGTTATAACAAATTAAACATCTAATATATTGTTGGTACCCAATAATGGTCACACTATGAGAGCCGTGGAGAATATGTCCAACTAGGCAAGTTGAATATTTTACTGGTTAATTATGAGCCCACATGTACACGTGGATAAGGCTAGATAAGTCAATGAGTTACCCCTTGATAGGTATGATAAACCACTATGAGATAAGGCTAAATAAGTAAGTTTGGCCTAAGGAATAATTGACTAGAAATATATATGGACCCATATATGACTGTGGGAAAATCCATCTTAGGAAAGGAACAAGGTCAAAAGGACCTCTTGTCATCCTTCATGGGTTAGATTAAAGGCTCATTCATGAAGAGGTTATTGGTTCCAAAATAATGGTTCATGAGGATGTAGGGGTATATCCTGGATATATCCCAAGTGGGAAGCCAATAGGCTAGTTTAGGGTTAAGAGTGGATAGTAATGGACTATCTTGGTGACTAGAAAATGAAGGGTTGCTTTGGGCATGGTTCTGGGATCTCTGAGGGCTTTCTATCTTCCATAGGGTAGAGAATAGGAGGCATTCCCAGGGAAACCTTTATGGCTTAATCTCATCCTAAGGGTGCCTTAATGGATGGGTAGGATCCAGGCATGGAGTAGGTAAAGGACACACCTAGAGAGCATCAATGGAAGAAGGACAAGGGATTGATTCTTACGAATGGAATGATGACATTGACCTTGCCCCCGAATAATGTAGAGTAGCCCCCAAGATTGTCCCCTCCATCTCATATACCTAGGGCCTATTTAGAAAGAAAAGTTGATTGAGGGAAAAATATCTACAGATATTTATATGAATAGTAAGAGATTGTATTGTGTTTTGGGGGACAAAGCCTAGGAGAGACCCACCGTATAGGAAGATGAGAACCATTAGGGAAGGGACACGTAACCTATTAAACATGTGGGAAATAGAGTTAGATAGCTGACAAAGATAGAGCAAACATATAAAGAAAAAATATAACCAAATAAAGTAAGAGAGAGAAATAAGATGCCAGATGTAATACACCATCATACATAGCAAGAAACATGGAGAAGGAGAGGAGAAAATACACTCTTCATCCACCATTAAACTTAAAAATGATCCATGGAAGAATATAGATCTAGAGATCAGGAGAGATAGAGGGAGGAACCCTACGAACACAAGCCAAGAATAACCACTATAACCTCTGCTCCCTAGGGCTCTCTTTCCCTGTGATGCTACTTCAGGTGTTGCCATGCTATCCATCATGCTCTTGGGATGAGCTATTTTCTAGTTAAGCAGCCAACTAGGAAGTCCACTTGAGAGAGATTATTTATGGATACTCATCCTCCTTATAGTTGTTCATTTTCTTATTTATACTGTGTAATATCCTAACCCAGAATTAGTTATATGATGTAAGTATGATGTATTGAGAATATTAAATAATAATTTATTATATAAAAATGAAATAGAGAATCAAAAATTGAAAACTGGAAGTTAGGCTTCGATTAGGGTTTATGTGGGCCCAAGCAGTCAATTATTGTAATTATGATGAATCGAAGGTACGAATGGTGGAATAAATGTTAATAGATGAATCTAAAGCTTTAAATATTGGTATGAAAAATTGGGTTGCAATTTTGGTACGAAATGACCAAAATGTCCCTAATAGGCCAAAAATTCTAATTTAAGTTTGGAGTTGAATTTTGAGACGGGGACCTCATCGTTGTATCCGGAATGTCAAATTTAGTATGAAATGATTGTAAAGTCAATATGAAAAAAAAATTGACTTTTATAGTTAAAGGCAACACGATTTTTAGGGTTTAAAAAGTCAAATTTTGGGTTTGGAGACAAATTTGATGAAATGAACGTCACCATGATGATCGAAACGTCGATTTAGTCTGAATTGACCGTAAACACGACATGAGTATTTTTAGGAATAAATATAATAATATTATATTCAGAAACTATTTTAAAAAGATGAAAAAAAGTCAAACTTACCTTTGCATGCCATAGTAGGATGTGGAAATTAAAGTAGAAAGCAGAAGCTGGGAGGGGGAGGAGTTGCAAGCTTCTACTGTATTCTCCCGTGTTCCTTATATACACATACATATAACACATAGAGATGGAGAGAGAGAGAGAAAGGAAATAAAGAAAACCAAAGAAAATAGGAAGAGAAAGAGAGAATGACGGGGAGAGAGAAAGAAGAAACAAGGAAGTATCCACAAAAGATGATTAAATTGAACGTACGAGCGAAACAAAATACTTGTTTATTATAATATAGATATAAATGGAGCGAGAATCGAGAGTTGATATTGAGAAAGGGAAGAAGTTTTATACATGTACTCCATATTTCAATCTTTTATTAATTCATGCATGTAGGGGTTTGAGTTTATACTTGATTTATATTAAGAAATTAAAGTTAGTTTCCTACGTGGTATCATGGTGGGTTAGTAGATGGGGTTCTTAGATTATCAAATTTTAAGCTATAATATGTGCATGAATCTGTAGAAGAACTTCCCAGGAACCTGAGGAGTGAAACAATATGATATATGGTTGAGAAACTAGGGAGAAACAGAAAAAGAACACTTCGCCGGAAAATATATTCGAAATAATGTTTCGATGTGAAAACGATAACAATTTTCAAAAATAATTATATATCTGAGTTCTTGAGATACTGTAGTATTGATCTGTGAAGGAAAAGTGAAAAACCAGTGCCTGAAAATGACCAGTTCGCCAGATAAGAAGATATGACATCATCATCACGGTTATTACATCATCATTCTGATTTTGGCCATTACGGAGATCTAAACGACAGAATTTGGAAACACTTTATGCTACAATGTTGTAGAAAATGGAAAATCTGATTTTTAGTATAAAAAAAATCAGAATTTTTGGATAACTAGAGAATTAATTATGAATTTTTGAAGTTTTGAAATTTGAAAAATTATAATTAAATATTAATGGAAAACCATTTTGAGTTAAAATATTTATAGTAGCTTCCTGGTATTATTTTTTATTTTCTAGCAAAAGTTAGGGAATTTTTGAAACGAAAAGGATTAGTTCTATATTTATAGTATTTAAAAATTTGATCAAAAGTAGTGAAAATTTACAGAAAATAGTGAAAATTGCAAAAAAAAAATGTAATTTTTGTTGAAAAATATTATAATAATATAAAGAAAATACTGGGGGTGTTTTGGGGAGTAAAAGTAACTTGAAGTAATATTTCTATTTTCAAGCTATTTAATAATAGTTTTAGTAAATGGAAATAATCACAGAAAATTGTAGAATTGTCAGAAAATTATGAAACTTATTGGAAAATCTTATAATAATATAAGATTAATATTGGGAATAGTTTGAGACTCAAGAATTTATTTGAGATGTCATTTATATTTTATAGCTATTTAATAATAGTTTAGCAAATAGAAATAATCATAGAAAATTGTAGGATAGTCGAAAAATGATGAAACTTGGTCGAAAACTCTTAGAGATTATTATAAAGACTTTAAAAGAGCTAATTGCCTTAAGAAGTATCAGAATGTTACGAATCGCAGGTTCAGTTGCCTAAGGGCATTTTGATATATTTCATACGACAATCGAGAGTTGAACAAGGAATGTCGTTTATACTTAAAATATTATAAAATGATATTTGATGTTAATAATCACTAAATTATAATTATGAACTTTGAATTAGGGTTTTGGATCAGAACGAACTGGTTGACCGAATTCGGAAGTCAGAAGTCGGTTGGAATATTGTAATGTTAGAGGTAAGATATATTATTTACTGTGGAATGCTTATATGCATCTTTATAATAAATTCTTAATTGAATTACATTACATATTTGTGGCTATTCAGAGCAATGTAAGCTCGATCATAGTTGGGTGGAACTGATTATTTAGTAGTCTTGTTGGAGGTAAATTATATTACTTACATTATACATTTCGTACTTATTGATTGTTGATTTACAAAATTTAAAATTTAATTATGTCATATGTGGATAGTTAGTGCGTGTTGGCACAATTGTTGTTACGTTGAATTAGATTTATCGTAGTATAAATCAGGTACAGTGGACCACTAAAGCTGCTATATATGTGGCCAGATCGAGCGTGTTGACTCAATTCTATGGCTATTTAATTCTGTAGTTATCGTGTCGATTTGATTTACAATTAAATAAATCATGTGATGGACCCATCAATGATGGTTGTGGATATCGATTTAATAAATAAATTCGATACTATGAAAACACAAACGGTGTGCTACTGGAAATAGACATGTCATGGTGATATGTCGATATAATGTGTAGTATCATGTGGAAATGTAATATAGTATTCATTAGAGTTGTGGAACTTATATGGCTATATACAATAAACGTAGTTGAATTTTTGCATAACGTGATTTTAGTAGAACATTCGATAAATAATTATAGAATCTTAGTTAAATATAGTAATATATATTTACTAAGCAATTATTTTGCTCATGTAGATGTGTTTCTTTGTTATGCACAAGTAAGCATATGAACGATAGAACTCGTAAGATAATAAGAGAAAAGTTGAGTTCGATGCGTGACGTTGCAGGTACGTCAAACGATTGTGTCGATTGATGGAAGCCGAGTTGGATTTTCCTAAGATTATTGGGGTCGAGACTGTTACAAGTGGTATCAGAGTTGATGGTTGAATGGAACAGTTGGACTACTAGTGCATGACATGATAATTGGACTTTGTCATAAGTGGTATTAGAGCTAAAGATTATTGGTATTAGTGGTTTGAAGGAATTTTATGAATTTCAACATGAATTGAGATATGAGGGACTATAAATTGTTTATGATTTTTCAATGGAGTTGAGCATTGTGAGAACTTATGGCTTAATAAAGCCAAGGTGGAGTGAAGTTATGGTTGTGTAGAAGTTGAGGTTTAGTACAATTGATGATTGAAGTTGGATTAGAGATTTAATCCAACTAAAAGATGAGTTTAATTGATAAAATGAATAAAGTTTGAGGATATATGGGAATATTAGATAAACTAGTGTTAAAATGTAAACGAATCAGGGATTCATATAATTTGAGGATTTAGTATAATATTTTGAAGGTTGAAGAAAATTGAGAGTTGAGTTGAAGTGATAACTTGGTAGAAACCAACAACTGAGTAGAATTTTTGAATTGTGAAATTGAGGATCTATTAAGACTAGAAAGTTAAGTCGAATCGGGAGTTTAGTTGAATAAAATGACTAGTTAAACTAAAGGTTTAGTTCAACAAACAGTTAAGTTAGACTAGAAGTTTAGTTAAATAAAAATTTGAGTTTAACTATAAGACGTTCGACATTAGGTTAAGTTAAACTCGTGATCGAGTATAGTTGAACTGAAAAGATTTAGAAGTTAATGAATTGAGAGTTGAAATGAATTAAAGAATGAGAATGATAGAATTATGAGAGGATTGAGACGATTGGTGTTCATAAGTAGTCGAAAAAGTTAGATTCTCATACATTTGAGAGTCAAGATGAGTTGAAGCTTGAGTCGAGCTATCAATGAGATGAACAATAGATTGAGTAAGACAAAATGGAATAGAGTTGATCAGATTCTTAAAAATTAAAAATTGAGAATCGAGATGGATTGACGAATAAGTTGAACAGTAGAATTGGATTCATTCGTGATAGAGTATAGTGAATGTTGATCCAAATTACATGATGAATTTGTAAAGATTGATTTGAGAGGAATTAAGGATTTTGTTGAACTTGAGGCTAAATAAAATCTTAAGTAAAAGGTAAGTGGGACTGATCAATGCGTACAATGAAGTATGGATCTAGTGGAATTATGAGTAGGATTGAGAAGAATTTTATAGTAATTACAAAACTATCTATAAGAAAGGTTCTGTTAGAGATGAATGTTTTGTGGAGACTGAGGTGGATATTTGATCTAAGAAATTAAGATTGAAATCCAATAGAAGGGAATGTTTAGTAGAGATGAATATTTAACCTAATGATGCCGTAAATTGAACAAAAACTGATTTTGTTGGAAAAAAATTCTGACTTGAATGTCAGTATTTGAGGAATAGAGGATTTTTGGGATGTTGAAAAATAAAAATAAGAAATGAGTGTAGGGTGAGTCAAAAGACTGACGATTTGTCAATCAAGAAGTAAATGAATTGATGAATAAATAAATTATCGAGTTAAGGAATTAAAGAAATGATGATATGATGAACGAACAAACTAAGGAAATTGCTAACTAGTGAGTTGAATGAGTTGATGAATTGTCAAAATGAGAGTAATATGGTGGATAAAGTTTTGGGGTTTGAATGGATTGGAGTGAATAGAAATTGTTCAAAAATGAATTAAGAAGAGTTTGAGGTAACAAGATGAATCGATAGAGAAATCGACTAATTAGTAGCATCCATAGTTGATAGTGGAAAGTGGTTGAAGTTGAGATGTTTGTGAGATGTGATGTTTGTCATAGGTTCATTATAGAATCTAAGTATAGTAAATGTCTCGATAATGCGAGAATAAATTCTTGAGGACAATGTGAGTTTTATTCTGTATGTAATTTATCGAATATTATTAGTTGATGAACGTGAAAGCCCAGATCTAATAGTTGAATGAAAGAAGTTACAAAAACTTCAAAACAATAAATAAAGTGGTGATGAATTACGATGGAGTCATATATGAAGTGATAAAATGAAACCAGTGGAAACTTTGGAGAGTCGAAAACAATGGTAGGATCTAACATTGAAGTTGAAATTAAATTAAGTAGGGGTTGAACTGAAAATGGTTGACCTATTATTTTGTGGAATCCTAAATGGATTTGATTATAAAATAGTGTGGTATGACCTAGATAATGAAATATTATCGAAGTTATACAAATCGTTAGACTATTATAGAAATGTTGATTAAATATAGAAGAATCAAAAATTACACATTCGAGTGGGATTTGAGGCTAGGTTATGAGATAATTTATTTCTTTATGTGATAAATAACATATGTTGTACTGATTGCGAAAATGTATTTTGAGTACATCGGAATAGTGGAACTTATAAAAAATAAAAGTTATAATTGAAAATGTGGGTCTATGGCTTCGATGACAAGGTTTATATCTAAGTTATTTGAAGTTATTAGTGAGTCGTTGAAGCGAAACTTTTAAGCTGAACTTAAGATTAAAGTTATACTTCTAAAGATTAACATATAGTATTGTGAAATGTCAGGAGATTTGATGGTGGGATCATAGAATATAACCTAGATAATAAAAATGTTATCTAAGTTATACTATGTGTAGTAGTGTGCATCAGAAGTGTATAATGTGAAATGAATCTAAGAAAATGGATTCTACTATGAGGTCGAGGTTAATTATAAGTTGTGAAACAACTAAAGCTTATGTAGTGGATCATGACAATACAAATTATTGTTTTTGAGATCGTGGAAACATATGACCTAATGTTATTAGTGGAAAGGACTAAGAATCCCAGGGGTATTTGATGCGATATCTATGTGGAAAGAGTGGAAAGTCCAATTAAAGAATTACCCAAGAAATGAATGCAGATAGATATTGAAAGAATAAAACTCTGTTGATTAGAAGTATGGACACGAGGCTCGATTTGATTCATGGAAAGATAGAACGTGCTTATCAGAGATATGTTCTGGTGGACTAATAAAGTTTTTGAGGAGAATTGGGGTTGTTTGTATAATGTACTTGTGGAATCAAGAGATCATTTGGGTTGTTGGAGTATATTTTAGACTAAAATATAGTTTACACCCTAAAGTTTTTAGGGTTGTTTACCTCAACATTTAAAACGTATATATGTGTACCTCAAAAATCTTTTATGCTAAACAAAATACACCATTCGAGGTTTACACTGGTCAAAATGCACCCCCAAAGTTCTTTTTAGCTCAACAAAATGCACCCCAAAGTTTGTTGCACTAAACAAAATGGACCCTCACTTTTGGCCGGTTAAAATATCGAAAAGACCTTTGTGGTGCACTTAGATATATTTTAAATATTGTGATGCAAATCTCAACTACCCTATCAACTTTAGGTTACAAACTATATTTTAATCTATATTTTAATTGTTATAATTAGGATCACACACACGCACGCGACATAATATAATTAACATAGAGATTTACGTAGTTTCCCAAAGCTTGGGTACATCCACGGCAACTAGTTGTTTATTGATTCTCTTGATTGGGTTATGTATAGCTTTGTAATAGATAGTATTTATAGCTATTAATCATATTCCAACCCTACTTCACATTATGACTCAAATACCCATAATATCCTATCAGAAAACGAACTAAGAAAACTGAATCTGCCGAATGGTGTGCCCCGCGCTGTTCCCTGGCTTCCACTGGCACGTTCCGTGCTAGGCCACCAGAACCTGAAACCCGCCTAGCGCGCCCCGCGCCGTTTCAAGCCTTGTCACGGCGCGCCCCGCGCTACCCTTACAGTTTAATGTTTTAAACATTAGTGTTTAAGTTCTAAAATGTGAAAAAACTTAAAATTAAGATTAAAAGAGTCTATTTAAAAAGATAAAATTCACGTGTCTCCCCTCGTTTATGTTAGTCTTTCTATCTATATATTGCTCTTAGGCTATATTTATTTGCAAGAATTATAATCCTAGAACTATATTCCCATAAATTATAATCCCAAGACTATTAATCCTAGGATTAAATAGTCCTAGTCACGTGTTTGTTTTTATGAGATTATTCATGGGATAACTTAAAATAATCTCATATTATGTTTGCTTTGTCCATGATTATTTAAAGGATTGGATAAAAACTTACCGTTTTGATTATTATATCCTTATCACTAATAACAAAGATATCATATTCTCATTAGTTTGAGTATAAATAGATATGATAAGATACATCGGGTTTTCTAAACAAAGTTCAAGGTTAATTTTGTCCATAAAATTTTAGTCCCAAATGGTAAGAATTATAATACTTAGTTGGACATTGTATTAAATAGTCCCTCCTTTCAAGTCATTTTATTATCTCAAGACTAATAGTACGAAGTCTATTTTTAAAAACAAACAAGAGACTTATGATTAATAGTCCAATACCAAGTGTAATCCTTAAAAACAAACATATCTTCCAAGACTTATGTAAGTATTATTCTTCCAATACACTTTTGTATTTTCTTTTTAAATATTTATGGGTAAAATGTTACTTTTATCTATATAACCATAAGAGATTTTCTTGCATTCATGCAGATGATGCAGCTTGCTTTATGTAAATCTCTAAAGCAAACTTGGGAGGATTGTTAACGCTAAAATCTGTCCTCTAGTCAAATAACCAAACAATGAGCTTTAACTTGCATAGTAAACAAACAAACACACTGAAAAGCTTGACGGTCAGGGCTGCCCGGGGATAACTCCGATGTGAGAATAAGTACAGGCCAAAAACGTCAACAATGGAGGTATGTAATTACTTTAATGTATAAAAATAGATAATGTGTAAAGTACCAGAAACCTAAATTATGACTGTGTATTTATAGCTTTACCACACCTCCCCTACATGTCCATCCCCCAATTGGACTAGGAGTCCTATGTAAAGATAACTATAAACCCCTTGACTGAATAGAATCTGACTCCCTTAGAAATAGGAAGCCAAACAAGATATGGAAGTCATAAGTCAATTTGGATTGTAAACCCTCTAGAATGTTAAACTCCTTACTGTCAATGTAAATATCCAACCAAGTGGTGTGGGTCCCCTGAAAACCCTCAGATCCATCAAAACAAACTCCAACATTGCCCTCACTCTCTTATTATAAGAAACTTAAAATAGGAGAGTACATCAATTAGGTAGTTATCGTCGAACTAAAGCCAACAAAGCTCGTCACATCAAAACACCAAAAAGCTCGTCAAACCAAACACCAAAGAGCTCGTTACATCGCACACCAAACACCGGTTACATCGAACACCAAATGCTAGACGAAAACTTCTGGCTCTAGCATTTCCTCCACTCCTTTATTCCACACGAAGCAAAGAAGTTTTGTTGATGATTACTTCGGGTTGTCTACCCTCTTCGAGGACCGAAAGCTTACACCATTTTTCGTAAGGAATTTTTTTATCTCGGAGGACATATCGAGGTGGTTTCCCCAAAGCAAAATTTGCACCGTTTTATCTTAGAGGATGTTCATTCCGGAGGACGTTAGTCTCGTACGACGTTAGTCCTGGAGGACGTTTAGTCCGGAAGATGTTAATCTCGAAGGACGTTAGTCTTGAAGGACGTTAGTCCCGAAGGACGTTAGTCTTGAAGGACGTTAGTCCCGAAGGACGTTAGTCTCAGAGGACGTTTAATCTGGAAGACGTTAGTCCTAGATGACATTACTCCCGGAGAACATTAGTCTCGGAGGAAGGTAGTCCCGAAAAACGTAAGTCTCGGAGGACGTTAGTACTATAGGACATTTAGTCTAGAAGACGTTAGTCCTGAAGGATGTTTAGTCCGGAAGACATTAGTCGCGAAGGACGTTAATATCAAAGGACGTTAGTCCTCGAGGACGTTAGTCCCGGAAGATATTAGTCCCGAAGGACATTTAGTTTGGAAGACGTTTGTCCCGGAGGACGTTTAGTCTGGAAGACGTTAGTTCCAGAAGACGTTAATTCCAGACGACGTTAGTCTCCAAGGATGTTAGTCCTGGAGGACGTTTAGTTCAGAAGACATTAGTCCAAGAGGACGTAGTGTGGGATGGCGTGTCGGGGGTGTAAGGGATGACGTATGGGCAGCAGGTGTGCGGGGCTGGTGGGGTAAGAGGGTGTGCAGGTACGTAGGGGTGCGCGGGGGAAAAAGAGGAAGCGCGGGGCCTGGAGGGGAAGCGCGGGGGTGCACTAGCGGGCGGGGACCCACTAGCACGAGGGCATGTCACCGTCCATTTAACTTGAAAGTAAATTAGTGATTTCAATTCAACATTTGAACAAAGCTCTCATTCTAGTGTCAATGTTAACACCAAAATATGTCATCTCACCAAATCACCAAACAACGAACTTTAACCTGCATAGTGAAGAAACAAACACATCAAAAAAATTGACGGTCGGGGTCACTGAGGGATAGCTCTAATGTAAGAATAAGTGTAGGGAAAAAACATGAATAATGGAGGTATGTAATTACTTTAGTGTGTAAAAATAGATAATGTGTAAAGTACGTGAAACCTCAATTATGGTTGTGTATTTATAGCTTGACCACACCTCCATTACGTGTTCATCCCCTAATTGGACTAGGAGTCCTATGTAAAGATATTTGTAAACCCTTGACTAAACATAATTTTACTCCCTTAGAAATATGAAGCCAAACAGGATATGTAAGTCATAAGTCAATTTGGACTATAGACCCTCTAGAATGCCAAACTCTTTACTGTCAATGTAAATATCTAACCACATGGCGTGGGTCCCTCGAACCCTGCAAACCCATCAAATCACACTCCACAAAGATTAAATTCAATTTCCAATCTTTTATTTATGACTTTTTTTTAGGGGAACAAAGAAAAGAAGAGGATATATATTTTAAATAAAATTTCTCCAAAACTTGAGATGATTTGGAAGGAAATTTGTTAAAGATTTACATTATGTTTGTGAGTTCACTACAAGAAAAAGCCCTAAAATCGACGGACTTATCTCCGATGAAATATATTCCGTCGAGTTTAAGTTATTTTCGATAGAAAGTTCTGTTGGCGTTAATTCCGTCGACAATAACTTAAGGCCGACGGAATTCAGTCGAAAATATGTACAACCATTGGTGCGAAACTCTCCTGCCAGCGCGAATCATATTTTTGACTGAATAGACAATATTTCGACCGAATTTTCGTCGATAATAAGGTAACTTTAACGGACTTAATGTCGACGGAATTCCGTCGAAAATACAAAATGTTTTAATCCTAAAACATTTCCTCTCCCCTAATGTCGCACCAGTTAGTTCCATCCTCTATCTTCTTTCTATCTCTGTTGGTACTCTCTCTCGCTCTCTTCCTCCCATTGCTGCTGCTGCCATCTGCCACTATCTCCACCGGCGGTCCCATCATTCTCCGGTCCCCATACTCTTTGCATTGGCGGTCCCATCTCTCCGCCTGAGATCCCTGCGGCTAAAGCTTACACCGGCGACGAGAATTTGAGGGCTATATATTATCTTCATTTTAAGTTATTATTATTTTTATTATTTTTGCTTAATAGTGGCAGTTTGAATTGGCAAAAATATTTATCAGTGGCAGTTTGAGTTAATTGTTGTCGATTATCAATTTCAATTTTATCAGTTATCAGTTACAATTTTATCAGCTAAAATAATTTATTTCAATGTTATCAAGTTGAGTTTGCTGCCCAAACTTTGAGTTTGAATTGGCTATTATAGTTTCAATTTGGGTTAAATTTGTGCAATGGCAGCTAATATATATGTTGATTATATAATAAAATTATGATATTTACTTTCAATTTGGGTTAGATTTGTGCAATTTGGGTTAATTATATTACTGATAAATCTTAGAATTGCTTCAATTTGAGTTTAATTTTTGCAATTACAGTTTATGTTCATAATTTGATATTGAGCGTTATATATATGTCAATTTATCGAATCTTCAATTTGGGTTCCTTTTTGCATAATGTATAATTTTATGGTATAATTTGTATGTTGGTATGTTGTTTATGAATGTGATATTTGATATTTTCGACAGAATTCAGAATTCTTCAATTGCAAAATTTGTGGGCCCTACTAACTTTTTATATATGTTACTTAATTTTTCAATACTAAAATAAACTAAGTAGTATTTACTTAGTTTTGTGCGACTAAATAAAATAAAATAATATAATAAATAATCTATATTTAAACCCCCTGACTGAATAGAATTTGACTCGCAAAGAAATAGGAAGCCAAACAGGTTATGAAAGTCATAAATCAATTTAGACTGTAGACCCTTTAGAATGTCAAACTCCTTACTCTCAAGATAAATATCCAACCACGTGGTATGGGTCCCCTTGAACCACGACGTAGGTTTAATAAATGTATGATATTTAAGAGATGTATACTATTTAAGAGGTATGCTTTAGATTCATCCTCTATATATATATTTATATTTATTTATTTTATTTTTACGTAATTATATATATAGATGTCGAACCTTACAGAACTTGAATTCCTGCATTTAATAAATGTATGTTATTTAAGAGGTATGTTACCGGCCTTAAGACCGTCGGCAATTCTGCCGGGAATTAAATATGGCCGACGAACTTATGCCCGACGGAACATCCGTCGGCAGTAAGGTAGTTTCGACAGAATGTAATCTGTTGGCAATAAGTGCATCGATTTTAAAGAGGACACGTGTCCGTCTCTTGTCGCTTGGGGCCAGGCTTAAAATCGACGGAACTTCCGTTGGTAATAAGGGGAATTCCGTCATAATTAATGAATTATTAAAATAAGCATAAACCTTATTTCCGACGAAAAATTCCGTTGATTTTTTTTGTTTTAACAATTTCCAGGTTTTTAAACCCATTTTTTGTACCTGTAACCTGTTGTATCCCAACAACACATATAATAATAAGATTTTATGCAAGATAACTATAAAAATCTGTTTTATTTCATCAAACATGTACATACACTAAGCCAACAACTGTCAATATGAACTAACTCATCAACAATAACAAAAATACGCTAATGTTCCATAAATTATACAATATGATGTTTAAAATTCGTACAGACAACTATTCGAGATATGTACAAATGATCTACAATTTTTAATGAATAAAGATATATACAAATCTATAAATCTATAAAAGCTATACAAATGAACTATAAACTAGTATGAGGAGGATCGTTAGTGTCGTCATCCCCTGCTTGTCATGGCCATCGCCACCATGCTCTGCATTATCACCAACCCGCTCGCCATCGCCACCCAATTGATAAGATTAAAAATATAAATCATTAGTATGTACATATGTGAGAATTAAAGAGATAACTAAATGAAAATGAAATAACATGTCGAATACTTGAGTAGCCGGGGACTGGCCTAAAGCCTCCACTAGTAGGGTAACCATCATCCAGAGCACATCGCCACTGAACGCGGCGAACTGCTCCTGCGGTAATCCCATACTCTCGATGGTGGCCCCTACTGCAATATCCTGAACTAGCTGGTGAATACGAGCACGACTAGGCAACTGCTGACGATAAAAAACCAAATATGTACGAAACCTATCATCAACTGCCACTATGACCCTCTAGAATAACTCATCGTCCAAGCCAGTGCATGTATGAGATGGTCCAATAGGTACTATCAGACACTAGCTCTGGTTAAATCTTGGAAAAATAATTACACACGTAACATAGTTCATATTAAGTTATGTTAGTTTTATAAATTAATATATAACGAGAAACATAAAAATTATATCATATTACCTCCAAGTAATGTATACGCGAGTATCCTTGATAGGCTCAACATGCGATACCTACTGGTACTGCTAGTAGGGGTATCCGGAGACGCGACCCATAGTCTCATCTCCTCATCCCGAGATTGAAACGCCTCCAAATTCGGGTTACCTTAACCTCGAATCCGGTGTATCATTATACAACTCAAAAGGCATTCTATCAATAACTAATTGCGGAATAATAAAATATTTACATTGATTTAACATAAATATTCTCGTCCCAAGTTTCAAAACCATAATTAAAACATGACATAACTAGTACACAACAATTAATACATAATACTAATGAGTCTGAATACATAACGCAACTTAGAACATAGTTTTAATAAGTCTTGACATATGACAGAAATAATAACATAGTAAGACAAAGCTATTCTGTGGCTTTGCCTTTGCCTTTATCCTTTTTCGAGCTTTCGCCTCGTTCTATAACAACTATAATATTTAAGGAAAGTAAGAGTGAGTAACAAATTTTCCCAACAAGTATAACAACAATAATAACGATTAATCATATGTAAGGTTTCACAATTTCAAAGGTTGGAACGATTAATGATTGCTCGGGGAGTAAGTATATAGATTGTGAACAAGGTATGTCTCAGACGTTTCAATTTGGTTATCCACTAACACAGGCGAGTCACTATAGACTGGATGATTATCAAACGAATTCAAGGATTTCAAATTTTCCAAATGCATGAATCATTATGTGGCCACCATGGCACTTACCTTCCGGTAGAATTAACAACATTACACTATTAACCCAAAATCAGGTACAATAAATGATCAGCTTAAAATACCCGGCTTTATGCATAACCCTTAAACATTCAACTTATATTCAACTTGTGCGCATGTCGGTCCCCCGACAAAAATATAATGTTTCCTACTATGAGGGTTGTTCATCTCTGCAAAGAGTTCGCACCAAAGCAATTGGTTTGGATCGCTTTCTAAATCATGGATATTGGTCTAGCCGAATCAAATGACATCGACACTCTTCGTAAACATTTCATGCATAATTTAAACTCAAATGCTTTATGTCAATAGCATGTCTTGAACACTTGTGCAAATATTAAAGATTTACATATGTGTGGAATTCACACAATCAAATATTTACGCAAATATGAACTTTGAAACATTAAATAACATCTATAAGAATATAATCAAATGAAGTTTGATGAGCTTGCCTAGCACGAGGTCTAGACAAGAGTTAGGAACCTTGTATAATATAAAGGTTGAATATCAACAAATTCATTTACTCAAAGTGTGGGAACTTGCACAATATAGGAGCCTTGTTTAATATCAAATTTAAACAAGGGTGAGAAAACTTGCTCAAGAAATAAATTAAGTTAAATTAGAGAACTTGAAATACGATAGAGTACTTGTTCAATACCAAATTAAACAAGAGCTACAACTTGCTCAAATATAATCTTGAGTAAGGTAGACAACTTGCACAATATACATCATTTGTATAAGATAGGAAACTTGCCTTTTGCGTATGTTAATAACTTGACGATATTCGCCCTTCAAAAATATCCTACACATTAATTTCATATTCACGTAGCAATTATCCATATGATTGATGCCAAATATTGGTTTACATTACTCATACGTTAAGTTCTTAAACGCTTTCTCTTTATTCATAATGAAATCTCAACCATGACTCTATGAATCTCTATTGGTCTATGATATAAATGCATAATGTGTCTATAGCATGCTACATGAATTCATGGTTTCACTTTAACTCTAGCTCGTTCATTCATTACTCATTTCATTGGCAATCCCTCCTCAATTCTCACTTGATTAAGTCATTACATGCTTGGCTAACCAAATTGTTATAAGCTTCATGTATAACTACTTAAGAGACTCATATACATATGCCTCAAGCTTATGTTCAATAAAGAAAGAAGCTTAGCAGCTTTGCAGCATGGCGCGGTCGCGCTGTTATTTGGCCTAGGAGTGGCGCGACTGCACTACTCCTGCTGAAGCACTTTTATGGGTTAAAACTGGCCGCACTGGTTTTAAGCTTGTGCCACTCCGGTAGAAGGAAATCCTAGGTTCTGCTTATGCAGAACTCACAACAAAACCATTTCATTGTTCTTTTTTGTTTTCTTAGCTATCATATAACAAGTCCATATGACTTAAGACATGCTTTTATTACCAAGCTATGCAACATAACATCATTTCATCAATTAATCACTCTTAGTTCTCATGTTCCTTAGAGAAATTCTTCTCTTGGACATTATATCAAATGGTTTGTGGGCATAACTTTAAAGTTTAGTACTCATAACTTTTCCAATACATGGTTGTCCCTAACTACGTACTGATATGAAATCAGTTCTCCTAGCTTCTGGACACATAACAATAGTACCTAATCAATTCACACAACCAAACAAGCTGATTATATCTTTATTAATACGTCCATAACAGTCCATTTCTTGCTCGTTATGCATAGGTTTGGATTTCTCATTCCTTGTTCCACTTTTACTTATTATTAACAAGGTCTTACATTATCAGCAACATTTATGCATGCTTATAAACAGCTAACAATAACAATATCAACAACCACACCTAACCAACAACCAAAGCAAAACTAAAAGCTTGACAATATTATGGAAATGAGCTAGGTTCTTCATTGCTTACCTCTTGAAGCTTCTTCTAGGATGCTAGATGGATTAATCACAACTGCTAAGGTCTTCTCTTCCTTCTTCCTTAGTCCTCCCGTATACTTACTCTCACTTCTCTCTCAAATTTTTAGCTTCTTAACTTAGCAAAGATGAAAGGAATGGATGGTTAGGCAAGGGATGGTATTTATAAATGGAGAAGTCAGTTTCTTGGAGGTAGGAATGGTTGAGCATGCTTGCCATGACAACTCCCCATGAATGGGAGAGTGAGCTTTTGCCTCCCCTAGGTGCGGGGAATCTCCCCTCCTTCTCCCCAATTGCTCTTTGCTCCCTTTTCCTTTGCCAAATGCAAAAATGGTTTTTCCCCATATATTTTCATTCCCTTGATAACTCCCTCCCCTTATTCCTTCCATCCGTATGCTCCTTCTCCCTTTAATTCCCCATTGTAAATTTCGTTACCCATTTCTCACATGGGTCATGGGTTTGGGTCATGGGTCAGGTTATGGTTTTGGGTCATGGGTTTGGACCACCCTTAAAAATAATTTGGGGCTTCTAATTTAATTCCAATTGGACTCAATTAAAAGCCTACACTTAGATTATTAATCCTTCACATTAATGCTTTGACGAAATTAAGAAAGGTCAAAATAACGAAAACGATATTTTGACGTGAATAGTGACTACGTGAATACTGCCTATGTGAATAGTGTTTTAACATTATTCCTCAAAATCATTTTGTTAACTTTTACTAAATAACAATACTTGTAATTATTGCAAACACATAATCTAGGTTATTACATAACCTTTAAACACATAACACAAAATAATATTAATAAAAATTCGTTTTATTTAATAATATTCATAAGCTCGAATTACAAAGTTATCCACAATTCACGATCGTTACATCATCCTCTCTTATAAGAATTTTGTCCTCAGAATTACGACATAAGGTTTAAACAAAAAGGTGGGGATAATTCTTCTTCATTTTATCTTCTAACTCCCACATAGCCTCCTCGACATCGTGGTTTCGCCAAAGTATATTTACAGAAGATATAACTTTGTTTCTTAATACTTGCTCCTTCCTATCAGTTATCTGAATAGGAATTTTCTCGTACGTTAGATCTTTCTCTATTTGAACGGGCTCATAGGATATTGCATGCTTATAATCGGGCTTATATGGTCACAACACTGAAATATGGAACACATTATGGATATGCTACAAGTCATGAGGTAAAACTACCAAGTACGCCACTTCGCCTACCCTTCTCAATACCTCGAACGGTCCTATGAACCTTAGACTCAGTTTTCCTTTCTTACCGTATCTTATCTTCCCTTTTTAGGGAGATACCTTTTACAACACGAAAATACTAACTTTAAAATATCGGATTTGATGGTGCAAATTTGTGTATTTCTTCTTCCTATCTTGAGCTGCTATTAATCTAGCTCTTATTATCTTTACGACATCTGCCGTTTGTTGAACTAATTCTGGTCCCAACAGTCGTCGTTCTCCGACCTCATCCTAACATAACGGCATTCTACACTTTCTTTCGTAGAGAGCTTCGTGTCGATGAAAACTACAACGAACTTGTCTAAGTATGGCTTGAGAATTCAATTCATCAAATCCATAAATGTTGCTGGCTTATTAGATTGAATTTTATTTGGTAATATTTGATGATCTTCCTTGTTTCAATTTCTAGAAAAAAAATAGTCAAACATATATTGGGCAAGCTATGGAAAGATTTGCAAAAGATTTCTCAATATGTCTAAGGAAGAGCCCTGCTAGGTTTTGCCTCCCTAGAGTTTAACCCTAAGGTTTTGGCTCCCTAAGGGTTCCCTCTTCTAGGACCCTTGTCTTCAAGACCTGTAGAGTGGAGTCCTGCAAAATCATTCAAAAGCTTGAAGTATTCTTGCACGATCGTCTCTTTGGAAACGCGACTCTGGCACAGGGGCAAATGTGGGCCCAAGTGCAAATTAGGGTTCACATGCCCTAATTGAGTTAAATGCACAATTAGGGTGATTTCATTAAATGTACAAATTACATTTCTTTGACCTAATTAAAGGAAGATGGAAAAGTTAAAAATAAATATGCTAGACCCGAGAGAAGCCTTCACGTGTCCCGAGGCAGAAGGCTCGTGGAGGTGGCTTATTTTGGGAATTGATTGAGGGATTAGATTGGTGGCTAGAAGGACAGGACGATATGAGCATTATTCTAATGACTAAAGGATATTTCTGGAATTTTCCTGAAGACATGTACTTGACATGTGACTACTTAAGTTCCAGGAAACAATATAAATAGCCCATTCTATTAAGGAAGGGACCTCTCTTCAGACTCAGGACTAGGACTCTTGGAAGATTGAAAGACTCAAACATTCCTCTCTCAACTAGAAACACTCAAGAAGGCTCTTGGAATCCCTGCTACCCTAACAAGGTTTCCAAATTCTAGGAGTTCTGCCATGTGTTATTGGATTAATAACTCACCTGTCGTTCTCCCTTCTTAAATCAATCAATCAATTCCGTGCTCTTCGTGGATTTCTCTCCTCCTCAGCCAACACGAAAATCTAACCCTAGCAAGGCACGATTTCCTTGCCCACAGTCCAAAAATAGGGTTCAAACATCACTAGTAATAAACTAAGATGCTTAAAGAGTCTCACATATATAATAATTACCGAATCATCAATCTCAAGCATTAACAAGTCATAATAAAGAAAAAAGGAAGTAGAAATATAGTAAGAAAATGGACCTTGAGAATGAAATAACTTCAAATTGGGGATAACTTTTCCTTCTCTTCAAGCATACAAATGCGAGGGAATATTATATAATTGGTTTATACATATCCTTCCCCAGTTGAGACCACAATTACAAATGACATTGCCATAAATTAACAAAGTAATATGATAGAATAAATTTGAGAAAAGAAACTAGTATATTCAAGCTTTTGAATCTATTATAGGAAGAATTTCACTTAGTTTTTAGATTTTTTTTTTCTCTTCCTTTTTTTTTCACCCTTTTTTCTTCTCTCTCCTCCTACATGAGGCAAAAGAACCTTAAAAATTCAACCACAGGCTGACGCCAGCATGTAGGCTCCTCGCTCCACCTTGTGGGCCCCCCTTGCTCCTTTTTCATTTTTTCCAACCTCGAATTATTAGGAGTTGTCTCACCCAAATCCGAAAAACTCTTTTCGAAACCTTCGCGATAGTACCCAATTTGACTATGTTCGAGTATGATATGAAGGAGAAAAACGGGAAATCTTGTACACACTAGCTTTTCTCTTGTCCTTCCTTTTTGCACTTTAGTACCTCAAGGTATGCCTGTGCTCTCCAAGTAATATTTGTGGACTTTATAAATCTTCTTTTGATATCCCCAATAATTTGTGGATTGACGTGATTGCCCTCCTGTCACATAATTTAATAATATATGCAAATTTTAGGTGTACAAGCACATTTCAGTTTTGCTAGTATAATTCAATAAAAAATATATAACCACTTAGATTTTCAAATTTACGTAGTTGAATTTTTAGTCCACTATTTATAAATATTCACGGCCACGAATCTACGTATGTTCAAAATTGTATTAGTCATAAAATTTGTGATCAGTGCATGAATGGATTGGTTAATAATAATAATATATATATATTATTTTTAAATTTATAATTATAATATTTTGAGAAATTTTATGTACGAATATATAAACAAGTTTGTGCGTCGCACATGTTCACCTAATAGTTGGTATTCATATTTCATAAGCCTCCTTTAAGAAGTTGTGAACAATTTCCTTGAAAGAATCTCTAATTGATGTTTTGATTAGCTGCCTTCTTTTTGGTAGGTGAGCCTATGTAGGATCAACAAAAATATAAACAAGAGGAAAAATAAGCCTGGGACTTATTCTTGGTGGCTGAACTTATTGGGACGATGGTGAGATGATGCTGGAGGATAAATGACAATACTGGTTTACAATTTTGTGGCCTTCATATATTAAATTGTTAATATATTTATTTGTTTACTTTGTTATTTTTAAATTACTTAATTTTTTATGTTAACTCTATATAATTAGGTTACTTTGTTCAATTAATTTCATAGGTTTACATTTTTAATACATTTTATTTGTTTGATTAGCTTAATAGGATAATTGCTTAATTTGTTTTAACTTTATTATACTATAAAATTAAAAGATTTTTAATTATCTTGTTTAATTTCATTTTAAGTAGATTTTTATTCTATATTACAAAACTTTAATTAATATTTAAGTAATGTAAATGTAAAAAAAATTATTTTCTTTACCACCCTAAGCAAGACACGTTACATATAAGTGACAAGGACATAATTTCTCTCTCATGTACTAATCATTCAGTTAAAAGTCAACAATTTCAATGGATTTTGTAATTATTTATAAAAATTACAATTCAATAATTAAGTCGAGCAAAAAAAAAAAAACCAAGTTCAGTTTAACGTAAATGTAAATTGGGATTGATTTCAATGGTAAAAGAGTGATTTAACTAGTATTAAAAGTAGAGAGGTGAGAGGAGCTGTTATATCATTCAGAGATGATGAATACAATCTACACGGCTGGAGTTTAAACCAGCATACTCAATCAACTTACAACCTCATAGATCTATCGCAACAAACTTGAATGACTACTCCATTACAATTATAATATTACATGTGATATGTCACTTATTTAATCAACTACATAAACTCAAAGAAGCCATGCTTTCCATATCTGGCTAGCTGTACCAGAGAAAGACGAGACAATTATTTGGTTTTCATCAGAGTCTTTCACATCCATCACGAGCCCAGTAGCCACATTCGAAATGCTGCCATCATTTTTAAGCCGCCATCGTTGGCCAGCTCCCTCATTACATGTATCAATCACCACATTTTCTGATTTCAACGTGAGGCAGTTGTCTTTGTTCCCATTAGGTCGTATAGTACCCTCTGCATAAATTGCCCATTCTTGTGCCGTTCTGTTGCTTGCACACTTCTCTATCCACAGTCTTTCCGTCATTTGCCTGCAAGCAAAGATCCTTAAACCCAACAATAGGGGTCACAATGGGTTCAGTGTTATTGCTAATGAGCCAACCTTGGGGGGAGTCGTAGAGAGTTGAATTACAAGGTTGCTTAGTCTTAGTAGTATTGGGCACGAAAAGCATGACCGCAATGTTTGTACTCACATTGCCCACGAAGCACACAGCCACAGTCTTGCCAGTCCGATCCACTAACTGAACAGGCGGCGGAGGAAATTCCTTTCCAATGGAATTTTGGATTTTTCCCGAGAGAGTACCCCAGTTGTTCTCCAGTGAGATCATGGTATCAGTTGGTTTAAAGTTTTTACCGGTTCGAATACTATCCACCACCAGATACTCGATATACCTGTACATTTTTTCAAAAGCAGCAGAGTTTTATCAGCATGCACAAGTATACGATCTATATAATAGAAAAATAGAAAAAAGTTGAGTAATTAATTCCCTGCATGTGTCGCAACCATTTGCAGCCATAATTGATTAATGAATAGTTAAATGTTTTATGTATTCCAAATGATTTCTGTGAAAAACTTATAATTGCCAAAAACATATATACGTGGGTTGGATATAACAATAAGAGTAGGTGTTCCATTATATTATACATTTATTCATAAAAATTATCGATAGTTATCTAACAACATAAAAGTCGGTAAATAAATTCGTAATATATCTCATTTTTATAATGAATACGCTAGGTAAATTTACCTTAACAAAACATTATTGGCTTAGGTTAGAGAGTACAATTATATAACCCATCAATGGTTTGTTTAGGTAAACTAAACATTTTTTCTCTCTAGTTACCTAGCATCTATATATATAATAAATAAGACAAAATCATTGTTCAACCCTACTTTTTAGGATTTTTGGAGTGACCCCTTAAAATTTAACAATAATAAATACTAACTATAAATAAAATTCTATTTAACCCGAACAAACTTTTTAGGAGTGACTCCTTAAAATTTAACGATAGTAAATCCTAACTATAAATAAAATTCTATTTAGCCTTAACAAAAAATACTATTTAATCAATTTCACCGCATGTTGGATATCTATATTTATATATATAATAAATAAGAGAAAATCATCATTCAACCATAAAATTTAGAAGTGACCCTCCAACCCTAAAATTTCACCTAAAATTTAGCAATAAAATCTATATATATTGTCTAGCACAAAATAGTTTCTCATCCCTAAAACTTGGGAATGGTCCTATATATAACCTTAAAATGTTGGAATAAAAGCCTAAATTTTAGTAAAAGAAACTACTTTTTTCATCTATTATTTAATTTCAAAAATCTTTGCATCTACATTGTTACTATCATAATTATCTACTTACCATTATCTCTTATTCTTTTTTTTTTAATTTAGTTAATGTTCTTTAAAATTCATATTATTGATACCAATAATTTATTATATACTAATAATTATTATTAAATTATACATGCATTATTTGAGCTTAATTAAGATTTTATTATTAGATAAATAGATGAACATAGAAATATAAAAACAAATAAATCATTTTAAAGAATAATACTATCATTTATATTATATAAGTAGAAGAATTATTATTTTATTCATCAATAATTAGTTATATATTATTAGTTAAATATAATATTTCAGAAGAAAATATTTTCTTTATATAAAAATTATTGTACACAATATTAATCTATTATTAATAGAATTAATATATTATTATATTATAATATAAAAAAATATAAATAATACAATAAGTTTATAAACAAAGTCAGTACACACGGGATCATGAGCTCGTTACTCTTAATAAATTAAGTCTAACTAGCTAACTACATGAATCTTACGGCCTCTGAAACCATCTGAATGATGATAATAAAGGAACGAGCCAAGTTTTGTTCTCTGTAGTGACGAAGGTGGCCGATGGATTGATCTAGTTCAGCTATCCCCAAGGAAATATTAATTCTATCTCCTCCCTGTTGCCGGAGAGCTGGATAACTACCGTTAAATGGGAGGGGAGTATGTGGTAATTCTTTGAAAATACCAGATGTGTCAACAGCAGAATCATTAAAGTAGTAAAACTTATCTCCGGGAGAATAACCCACCACGTATAAATTTGTGGCATCTATTGCCAAAGTAATAGATTGTGCTTCATAATTTTCGAATTTCATCAGAATAAACCGTTTAGAAATTAGCACCGTGGAGGGGTTGTGCAGTCTCGATATATTCTCGACTTTGTCAGTTACCACGAGATCTAGGATGTCCTTGATGAATTTTTTGAAGATTTCTTTGGTGATACCATCAGTTTTGAGGGACACTGTTGGGTAGTCAGCTTTTACGTTATCTTTTTGTGTTGGAGGAAGCAAATTACTACTGCCTGCAGTTTCAGAATCTCCATGCACGAAACTAGTCAACACGAGCAAGGCTACAACTGCAACTAGCCACGTCATTCTGTTTCCTGACGTTGCCAACAGCATCATCTGCATGAATGCAAAAAAAATCTCTTATGATTTGTATAAATAAAACTAATCTTTTATCCATAAATAATTAAAAGAAAATACAGAAGTATATCGGAAGAACAATACTTGCATAAGTCTTCGAAGATAAGATAATCTTTTAAGAAAGACTGATGGGAAGATGACTTTCGTTGACAGTTATATATATAGCTAGATAGACTACCCTAAAATTACATAAAAATCACTACAAAATTATTCTTTAAATCTTATTTTTTTGAAATCCCCGATTTTTTTTAAGAGAGGTCACTTTATATATATATATATATATATATAGAAGAGTATTAATTTTATTTTCATAAACCCCAATCAAGTGTGTGTGTATATATTTCCGTTCAATCATATTTCAGGTATATGCGTCGATTAAAGTAAAAAGTGAAAACCAAAGCTCGTGTAGAGGGTTCAATTGTTGAACGCTATATAAATGAAGAGCTTGTCAACTTCTGCTCTTTGTACTTTGACAATGCAGTCTCAACTAAGCACAATTATTTAAGTAGGAATGAGGTCATTGGTCCCCAATCTCATGTTGATGATGCGTTAGCTATATTCACCTATCCGGCTAAACCATTTGGCCATGAGAGGATGACTTACTTAAGCGATAAAGATTTGAAGATTGTATCCATCTACGTGCTTCTTAATAGGTGATGAGTGTGTTTTATACACACAATTTAGGTACTTTTGGCCTTGATAATTTGCAAGTCTTTAGGTATTTTATGTGATTTTTATGTATTTTTATCTTATTTCTACATAAATTAGTTTTTAGTTATTTTTACATGTTTTATGTTGTTTTGATGCATCTTCATTACGTTTGTAGGAATTGAAATAAAGGCCGCTCGAATCGTTGTTTGTATTGACTCAATGTCCGTGCCTAGACGTCTGTGCCCGAATGGTAGTATGATGGAAATATGTGCTTGGCGACGCTGAGTGCTTAATTTGATAACATTTGGTAGTTGGGCGTGCACGGCGTCGGATAGTGTGCACGGCGTGCGGCGTCCGCCAAGCCACGAGGGCAAGCCCGTGCTTAGATATTCGTGCCCGAATGATAACACAGTGAAAATTTATGTTTGGCGATGCTCGGGGCTTAATTTGATGACATTTGGAAGTTGGGCGTGCACGGCGTTGGAAGGCGTGCACGGCGTGCGGCGTCGACCAACCCGCGGGCACGGCGTGCGGCAGATTGGGGCACTAGCATGCGGCCCAGGCGCTGGGCGCGGCGTGCGGGCGCGCGCTGGGCGTGCGGCAAGTTGGCGCGCTGGGCGTGCGGCGTGGGCGTGCGGGCGTGTGCGGCAGGCGCTGGGCGCGGGCGCATGGGCGCAGCGTGCGACAAGTTGGCGCGCTGGGCGTGCGGCGTGGGCGTGCGGGCGCGCGGCGTGGGCGAGCGACGTTGGGCGTGCGGCCAGCGTGCGGCCCAGGCGCTGGGCGCGGGCGAGCGCGCTGGCGTGCGGGCGCGCCAACGCCGTGCTGAGTTCGATCTGACACAATTTTAGTGCGATCTGAGCTCCATTTTGTCCGATTTTTGCTAGGGTTTCTTGATGGAGGCTATATATATTCTCTTCTAAGCTTCATATCAGACAACTAGGGATTGGGAGGCTAGACTAAAACATCAAAATAGAGAGCAAAGGTGCTGCAATACAAGGAAAACTCAGCCAAAGCCAAAGAACTAAGAAGGAAAGCCTTGTCAAAGAGACATCTAGAGAGAGGGAGGCTACAAAATACATCAACCAACAGAGCTCAAGGCTGCAATTCAAGCTGAATCAAGCCAAAAGCCAAGGAACTCAGTCAAGAAGAATTGCAAGGCCAAGGAGGAGAGCTCGAAACCTACAGCAACCAAAGGAACACCAGCTGAATAGCTTCAAAAGTGGTTTCATTTCTAGATTTCCATCTCCTTTGTAATTCGAATTTGACAATGTATCAATTGAAAATGATGTTTATTGTAGCTATCATAAGCTAACCTTCTATTCTAAGGTTGCAATGGAACCCAACACTTAATGTGAATTGAATTCTCTCTCTATTGATTTTAGTTATGCATTTGTGAATTGATTGTCATAACCTTTGCTTCTAGATTAATTGCTTGGCCCGTAATTACCGTGGGAACCTATATGAACTTGACGAACGGATTATAGGTTAAGACCTAGTTATGATAACATGCGAGAGTATAGATTGTTCTGGGTTATTAATTGGATTAAGTGACGTTTGTCTTATTAATTATCTGCAATAATAGGTATCTTGACAGTAGTTGGGATAGATATATACCTAATTACCGCATGCAACCTATTAAGAATCTAGTCTTAATGACTTCCGAGGTGAAAGTTGGTAATTGAAGGGAGGATTAATTAGATTTGGTGACACGTGTCTATAAATCATTCCTGAAATTAGTCTCTTGATAGTGTATAGGATAGACATATACCTATGCACCGCTTAGGAAGATTCGTGATTGACCATTGACAGAGGCTCTTATGTAGTTTTGATTTCTCGGTTGTCAATTCGTATGCTATAATTGATTGAAAAGAGAGAGTTAGGAGATTCAAATGACGTGTTGGGGGAAATTGTAATCTTAGACCTTTCTATCTTGATATTTTACCGCATTTTATTCATTACTTAACTTGTGAACTCAACCAATCAACAAACAATCAAACCTTCATCGTTTAAATTAGATCAAATTGATATACGATTGGTACTTGGTTATTATTCGTCACAATTCCATGTGGGTTCGACTCTTATCTTATCATATATTACTTGTGGGCCGTGTATACTTGCACGTGTGTGTTTATCGATTGCGAAATCGACCAACAATAGGCCCAAAGTATCGACATATATCAAGTGTGTATTATTATATGTCAATACACGAATATTATTGTCGCGTAATCAACAATTAAACTATGTTATTATTATTTTAGTTCATTCGAAGAGGAAGCAAATGCTTCTAACCCGGGACTTACTACAGCATAGTTGGAATCATTCACTACTAAAAATTTTCAACACTGGTTTAAGAGAAGGGTTGAAGACGATAATACTTATGAGTATTTTAGAGATGTTATTTCAGGCCCGTACAAACTAATTAGTTCATTTTCTGGCTGCATCATCAATGGATACAGATTTAAGGTTGATGACTTGAATGAAATGACATTAGTCAATTTTGGCATTGTCGTGTTGGGAAGCTGTTACAATGATTCCGAGTCCAACTACTATGGACGATTAGAGGAAGTGGTTGTGCTCAATTATCCCAAGGGTAAAAAGGTTGTTACATTTAGGTGTCGTTGGTTTGATACTGATAAGGGTGTTAAAGTTGATCGTAATAAAATCGTCATGGTAGATATAAAGTCAAAATTACAATCTGATAACGTATTCGTATTAGCCAGCCAAGCGACTCAAGTGTACTATGCCCCGAATGTCATGAATTCTAGAAGCCCTTGGTATACAGTTGTCACAATGAACACTTGGGCTTTTTGTGGTGCTAATCTGTCTGGAATAGATGACCCATTGTAAGACCAAGTTCGCAATCCCAAGGACGTAGTGGTAAATGATGATGATGTGGTGGCTTGTAACCTCATTGACATGAGGAAAACGTGATTGTTAATGATTATATCGTCGTACACAAAGAACACGACGAAACTGATGCGGATTTAGAAGAGGCAAAATCTGACGATGAAGTTGATTTTAATTTTTACAGATTTGATGACGTACTTAGTCTAAACTTATTGTTGTTTCTTAAATAATTGACTAACAATACCGGTTATAAAATTTTGTTAAATTAACTATAAATTAATTACTTAATGTTGGTTATTTCAGTAGTACACTTATGTATAGCTAGACATAACGGGGGAGGTCATCGTGGTAATGGCCGTTCAGGATCTGGCGATGGCACCCAGGGCAAGTCATCATCATCAGCTAAAAAGTTTTCAAAATAAATTATTTTTTCTTTTGTTTAATTAATTGTTTATAACATATAATAAAAAAGTATATTTACATAATGTCATCACTTTCGACTATAACAGATAGTGTTCGACGATGTGAGCGAGGGACTAACCTCGGTTTATTTGGTCGTCCACTGGCACAACCACACATCGTCCAAGTAGATGTTGAAATTGATCAGTAAGTGCCAACTTTAATAATATGTCAATTGTAATTAAATACCTTTATATTATTGCATAATTAAAATACAACATTGTTCTATTTATCTCGTATTGTAATATTTTGGACTCTGTCATTAAGGTGATGCTCCACACCATCTGCCTAACACACCTGCCTACTGGCTATATGCGATTTAGCCAGTACGGGCAGTATGTGCCTCTTATATAGACACTGTGTTGCGCGAATTTCTCGTAAGTCGAATTGTATAACTTAAAGTTAACAATATTATAGGTATTTACACTGTTCAAATGATTTCTGATATGTCAATACATTGTTTTTGAAGCTTTATTTTAGATATGATGAGGGCATCACCGTAGTAGCCAGTGACAGTGTTATTATAGCACACGTACGTAAAAACTACGCCGACTAGCTTTATGAGATGAGGTAGCGGGTTGCCCGGACAGTTATTTAGTAACCCGGGACTACGATCAGAGATCATCCGCCCCACATAGTCTCCGATCTAGCTTGGGAGGATATGTGTCGGCACTGAGATGATGAGGTGTTCAAGAAGAAGTCGGAGCAGGCAAAGCAAAATCGTAGCCAACTCCGAGCCATGCACACGACTGGCTCACAGTCCTTTGTTGAGGTGAAGTCGGTAAGTATTGTGTATTTTGTTGTTTAGTTAGTCATTTGTCATTAGCATACTTAATAACGGTTTGAATGTCTTTATTATCAGGCCATGCGAGAGAGCTTGGACTGACCTCTTACCATGACCGAGTTTTAGGATAGAGCCACACCCCAACGGACTTTCCTAAGCCTCCCACAACAGTAAGTATACGGGTAGGAGTAATATTAATTTTTAATTATTTTTAATATTAGGTAGTTAATAAAATAAAATAATTAACTCATGTATAGAAAATAAATTACAGGACCGATATCAAACATTTCGAGACGCCCGTGTAGCTGAGTTGCGGGCTGCTAGGGGGGATCTTGAGCCGCTAGATTCCACCACTCCTCTAGACGAAATTGAGTTATCTCTATAACGACCGTGAATTGTGGATAGCTTTGTAATTCGAGCTTATGAATATTATTAAATAAAACGATTTTTTATTAATATTATTCGGTGTTATGTGTTTAAATATTATGTAATAACCTAACCTAGATAATGTATTTGCAATAATTACAAGTATTGTTATTTAGTAGGAGTTAGCAAAATGATTTTGAGGAATAACGCTAAAATACTATTCACGTGGGTACTATTCACACCAAAAACGTCTTTTTGTTATTTTGACTTTTCTTAATTTCGTCAAAGCATTAATGTGAAGGACTAATAATACAAGTGTAGGCTTTTAATTGAGTCCAATTGGAATTAAATTAGAAGCCCCAAATTATTTTTAAGGGTAGTCCAAACCCATGACCCAAACCTACGACCCGACCCATGACCCAAACTCATGACCCATGTGGAAAATGGGTAATGAAATCTGCAGCTGGGAATTGAAGGAATAAGGAGTATACAGTTGGAAGGAATAAGGGGAAGGAGTTACCATGGGAATGAGAATATATGGGGAGAAACTGTAACAATCGGAATTTTGAATTTCCTTGTAACCCGAGCTTATGTGTGAATAAAATGAATTTTTAATTTTTATTTATATTATTATGTGTTATGTGCTCAAAGGTTGTGTTATAACCTAGAATATGTGTATGTGATTGAATTTTACGTGTTGTTGTATCGTTGGAGTGAACAAATTGATTTCGCGAGAAATCGCAAAATCACCATTCTTGTGGCACGTTTACCGAGGCACTATGCACGTCATAATATTTTTGCGTTTTTTCGACCTTAATAAATTTCAATAATACACGTGTGCGAATAGATAATTTTTTTAAGTGTTAGATTTTCTTTCTGAACCCAATCGCGTTTTATTCGATATCCGAAATGTATTATATGGTTGTTCCGAATAAATGGACAAACCCCGTAGTTATTATTTTTATACGTCCCAATATTTTATGGGAGTACCCATTTTAATTTTGGGTAGAGTTATTTATAAAATTGGGTACAAAAGTAGGAGTATTCAGATATATTTTTGTGTATTTAGGTATTTATTTTGCTTGTTACTCTAAGTGGGAACCAACCTAAACCCTTGGACCAATCAGATGAGGGAGAGGAGAGCATGGTCGGCAGCATGCTGCCCTTTGTTAGGCTCAATGCCTTAATTTTCTAAATTGCTGAACATTCTTGAGCTACTCCCTCTCATTCACCCAAAACCACCATCTCTCTTCACTCCTCCATTTCCATTGCAAGCCTTCTTTCCTCTAGCATTTTATTTTGAAATTGCTGAAAAAATATAGAGAGAGATTGAGAGTGAGAGTGCTGCAGATAGAGAGAGAGAGCAGTGAAGAACAAACAGAAGAACAAGAAGAAGAACACGGAAGAAAAAGAAACAGAGTGAACGGGAGAAGGGAGGAGGAACTTAATCCAATCGAGCCTAGAAATTTTCTTAGTAACTAGAAGGGATTTACAAGGTAAACAATCAACAAAAAAAATCCATTCCATTTGAATTTTGATAGAATTTTCGAGTTTTGGTGATCTTGAGCTCAAACCGTTGGGCTTGAGCATTTATTGCAATTGTTGTTGTTATTGTTGGTTGTGGTTGATTTTTATTGTCACCAACACATCTTGTAAGCCATTAATGACCTCAAAGTGGAACAAAATCAATGAATGATCTGAACCTTCGCGTAAAGGATGAAACTTTGGACTTTTTGGACAAAATAACTTTCGGACAATTTAGAGGACTGTAAAACTTTGATTGAGTAATTATTTGGTTTAGTTGATGTTATAATATTATAGTTCCATTGGTTTTCTTCATAACCCAATTGGAATGGAGTTAAAAGGAGTAAAAACGAAGATTTGGTGTTGATTTTGGTGAAAAACACCAAGAACCCAAAAATAGAGTTTTGTGGCGCCCCCAAATCCGGGTACTTAAAACCCGTACTTGGTGCTACACGATATCATTCATACAAACTGCTTATAATAAAAGATAATAATAATTATTACATCAGAGGTATCTATCCCAGGTACGGAGACCTTTAGTATCTTTATTACATGATAGATATTGTATTTTTAAAACAAAAGTCTATCTATTACAACAACCATCTATAACTACTCCTGTAGCTTTCCCTTGCCTTTATCCTTTCCGGACCCTTCTATGCGTTCTGGCTTAGCTGAAAACATTTATATTCAAAGCAAGAATGAGCATTTGATTGCTCAGCAAGTAATAATAATTGATAAACACGTATATCAATAAATAAATGTTCTCTCTGAGATTTGCTTTGATAGCAGAATAAATATCGGAAAGCAACTGAACAATTCTTAAACAACAGTATGACTCATTTACATTCTTGAAATGATATACTGAATTCTGATACTGAGTGGTCACAAGACCATGAACGTTTATTTTTCTTTTCTTGAAAAGGTTCTATCAGAAATCCATCTGTGAACCGTCTGGTCTTACGGGCACGGTGGGTGATCAGCCCGTTATGCCCTGTATTGATCAATACTATCTATTAGAACAACACTTGTGTTCCCTGTCACCGTCCCCAGGACGCAATATAAAATTTTCCCAAGTTAGGGATGTTCTACTCAGTTTGAAGTTCAACCCAAAAGCAAAAAGATGAACGGCTTTATAAATTCTGAAACGATTTCAAGACTTAGTATTAAAGAATTGAAACAGTCAAATCTGGGGTCTAGCCAGAACAAATCGGCGTCGACCTTCATTAAACTGCAAATGTGTATTGAATTTTATCAAATACACATGATCTTAGCTTCATTATTTTTCAAAGCTGATTGGAATAAAATTATATAACAATATATTATTCATATATGGTTGTGAAACATTTGCTCGAGGTAAGTGAACTTGTTTGAAGATAAAGGAATTGAGATAATTGCTCAAAACTAAACAAGATCAGGATACTTGCCTTGTCTGTTGTCTATTGAAATAAATTCAGCTAAATTTGCTTTTACGGATCCTACACAATCATAGTTATATGAATGCATTAGCCATATATTCAGAATATATAACTTATATAGTTATATATTAAATATCCACATTGGCATAATATTATCCTACGATCAACAGCTTTCGCTTTAATAGGTTTCGACGTGGTTTAAATAGGTGAGTATATTAAAACTTTAGTTTATAACTCACTTTTTCATATTTCATGAGTATTACATATATCTTATACTTAGGCAAGGTCACCTAAGTAAATTATAATGTACATATACATTGAGTGCAATTATAACTTGTATAATTAAGTTATAACTTCCGTAATCATTTATAGATTCGTTTTCGTATATTAGTACGTTAAATACCATCGTGTTTCGATGGCTTGCCATAACAGTCCGTTAAAAGCGATTTCAATCTCTTGTTTAGCTTAGAAATCTCAAGCTTAAATGTGTACTTGTTAGCTTATTGTACACCTTATTGTTAGTTTACTTAAGTAAATTCATAGCTTACCTTAATGATTGTGTGTAATTATAATTCGTATAAATTATAATTTCCATAATAATTATAGCTTCATTTTATTAAATTCTATCGCATTACATAATATTGTAATTCAAAATGATATCAAAACAGCCCTCTTGAAGCCTAACAGTTCTTATGTGTCTTAACATTCTCAAGGTTAGCTTAATAACCTTAAAGTTCAATGACTTGTTTTGACAGCTTGTAACTTGAAGAGTACTAATCAATTATATGAAATTTTTATGTATTTAATAACCTATGGACTTGTCTATTTAGCAAATTATAACATACATCTTATGGGTAATTACCAATTATGTTATAGAGCCAAAATGGCTCGTCTACACAGCATAGTTGCTGCTGCTACTTATCTGTTGCTGCTGCCAAGCAGCAACTTCCCCTTTTGCTTGCCATTTTATCCATCAATATCTCAGCCTATTTATACTAGCCTATTTCCTTGCTCAGTTACCTATTTTATAAATTACTTCAACAAGTTAATCTTGTTGACTGAGAGCTCAAAAGAGCCCCCCCCAGCCCATTCGCCCACTACTGCTGTGACTGATGCTGCCGTGGGCAGCAGCCCTGCACCCAACATGGTTGCCTTCTTGTTTTATTACCTCTAACTTATATGACAAATATAATCCTTTATAAATATGTTATACATAGCATAGGATAGTATTTTTATTTAAGCCTTCCATCAATTAGGTGGTAAGTGTAACTAAAATTCAGATCATAGTATGATTTTAACCATGCTCTGTTCCAGATATTTTTTAATGTCATTACTTTAAGCTTGCTAGCCAACTTCATATCTTTTAATTTACAAGTCCAATGAACTTGAAATTTGTTCCTATGCTTACTCCTTACCACAAGGAAGGATTCCAAACTTTAATAGGCTTCTAGCAATTCTATTTAGACCACTAAATCATATACCCAAACTTTGTATTTTCTGCAGATTCCGAAAATTGGTTCTTCAGTCCTTTTATATCTTTTCTTGCTTTTAGTATGTTTTAAAGCTTCCAAGGGACTTGAATAACATTATAACATGTAAACCAAGGTTTTCCATTATTCAATTCCCAGCAATTTCGCTGTTTACAAGCTTGTACATTTCTTGGAAACATTTTATCAAGCATTTGATAGGCATAGTTTATTCTGCAGATTTTCTAAAGCATTTGTTTGTTGTTTGTCCAGAATTTCGCCATGGAAATCCTCCACCCTTATTCCTCCGCACAACAACAACTAATCACCCATGTTTTAGATTCAATTTACTAACAATCTTATTACACAGTCAACTGTTCCAATAAATCTATATTCATTCTTTTAGTCTCAATTTCCAATTCTAAAAAAAAGAAGAACTCTGAATTGGTGGATTGAATTTCTTACCTTAGCTTGCTTGACTGCAGAGAATTGAATTCTTCCTTAGAAATTCCTTGTTCCAATTCCTCTTCTAATTCCGTTTATAACTTCAGTTCTTGAGAGTTTGGTGACATTTTGATAGACTTGGTGATTTGGGTATAGAGAATTAGGCCTGAAGTTATTCTGGGACGAATAGAGTTTGAGAGAGCTGAAATTGGTTAAAGCTAATAGATTCCTAGCTTCTTGATTCATCAGACCTCCAATTTGCTTAGTGGAGGTCTACTAGTCTAATATTATTACACCTCCTGCTCTTTGTATAACTCAACCCCTTTTTTTTTTTCTACACTTAACTCCCAGTATGCTTCCTTACCTTTTACCTCAATACTTGACTTTAGTTTACATGATATACCACATATACCACCTGCTACATATGTAATACCCAGCCCATTCGCTTAAGAGTTCTACAGCTCCTGCTTAAATTAAATATTACACCTCCGTACGTAACGCGTGATAAAATATTAAGTAAATGTACCCCAAAATTTCTGAAAAATAAATAATTAGATATTTTTAAATATTCCAGAAATTATTCTAATAATTATTGAATATTTTCCATAATATTATTTTACCACTTTTTACGCAATCATTACGTACATTAGAATAATTATCGATATTCCGTTAATTATTCCAATTAAATAATTCAATATGTACAATTTATTTATTGCAATATTAAATTATAAATATTTCCTCTCTGTCCATAAATTGTTTTTGGCAATTTATTTATCTTACTCCAATAGATATTAATATATTATTAATACATCCAAGTAAGATCATATTTATTTATTCTATACTAATATGCATATATTTTGATATACATATTAAATCATTACCACACATTCACACTTTTGAATATTATACTGCTGTATAATATTCACATAATTAAAATTTAAATATTACACCAATGCTAATATTCATATATTTAATTTAACTCATGCCATAAAATAAGAAAATTAAAAATCCTTATTTTATAAACTTTTGAAAATTGTGAAACGTCACAAGTTTTCACTTTGTGTTTTGGCTAAACAATTGGTCGTGTTAGTATTTATGGATAGTTCTAATTTTTTGGTATGTTGTAGCCATATGTCTTAGGAGTCCATAGAGTCCAAAATGGACCAATTTGTATGTGTATAAAAGAAGTTATGGAGGTTGGAGTTGGAGAAAGTCGAGGTCGCGAACTGGGATTAAACCCAGAATCCAGGCATTGGATGGTTGGCGTTGTCGTGCCAATCGTAGGTGTTACAGCTGACGCCGCCACGAGGGTCAAATTTGGAAAAGGAGCAAGGGACTCACGCCATAGCGTGGGATCCAATTGCTAAGGCTCACGCCGCAGCGTGAAGCCTGTTAAGGGAAAAGACCGGCACTCACGTCGCAGCGTAAGATCCAAGCACTAAGCTTGACACCGCAGCGTCAAGCCTAGCATGTGAATAGTACGGGACTCGCGCCGCAAATGAAAAATTATGTGAAAGGTTTGCCAAGGTAAGTTCGAAATGAGAATGATGGGAGAATTGAATTTTTTCCTTGGACTTCAAGTGAAGCAAACTGATGAAGGTATATTTATCAACCAAGCCAAATACATTAAAGACCTATTAAAGAAGTTTGGCATGGAGTCAGCCTCCATTATGAAAACTCCCATGGCACCTGTAACCAAGTTTGACAAAAATGAAAAAGGTAAAAGTATTGATATTATTCAATACAGAGGTATGATTGGATCCTTCTTATACCTGACTGCTAGTAGACTAGATATCATGTTTGCTACTTGTATTTGTGCTAGATTTTAAGCTAATCCTAAGGAATCTCATTTATTGACTGTAAAAAGGATTTTCAGATATCTTAAAGGTACTCCAAATTTGGGACTTTGGTACCCCAAGGAGTCACCCTTTGACTTAGTGGGATATTTTGATGCTGACTATGCAGGTTGTAAGATAGATAGGAAAAACACAAGTGGAACATGTCAATTTCTTGAAAATAGATTTGTCTCCTGGTTTAGCAAAAAGCAAAACTCAGTTTCAACCTCTACTGCAGAAGCTGAATATATTGTTGCAGGCAGTTGCTATGCACAAATCTTATGGATGAAAAATCAGTTAGCTGACTATGGTTTGAGTTTAAATCTATCCATGTTCATTGTGATAATACTAGTGCAATTGCTATAACTCATAATCCTGTCATGCATTCAAGAACCAAGCACATAGATATAAGATATCATTTCATTAGAGATCATGTGCAAAGTGGAAATATATCATTACACTATATCCCTACTGAAGACCAGCTTGTTGATGTATTTACAAAACCCGTAGATGAATCTAGATTCAACATGCTGGTAAGTGAACTTGGAATGCTAAATCTACATCCATGATATTATGCTTTGAAATCTACTAACTCTGCAGAAAGAAAGTTCGTAGAGTGACGTCAGAAATCTTCGAGTAAAAATTGGAAAAACGTAGAGCTCAAAGGAAGTCAAGCTGTCGAGACTTACTCTACAATCGTGGAGTAAGATGGGAATCGTAGAGTATAAAAGACTCAAAAATGAAACGTAAAGCTCAGAAGGAGCTAAGGGCAAAACAGTCTTTTCTGTCAGCTTAATACGTGCACTCATCCAACACCTGACACGTAGCCCACTCAACATAAAAAGAGGGAAGTTTTCACTATCTCATTTCAAATTATTCATTTCATCTGAAAACTCTCCCTCTCCCTTTTCGCTGAAACCCTAGTTCTTCGTTTCAATCAAATTCTAAGCAAATTTCGTCCTTATGTAGCAAAATCAAAGAAACTCCCAAATGGCATTCTCGCCAAGTCATATCAAGCAACTCTCTTGACTTTGAAAATTTCACCACTGCTGAGACGAAGTACAAGAGAATCATCTCTCTGCTTCAACAATCAAGACTCTACGAAGCACTTGACACGGACAGTCGAGTATACCTAGAATTGGTGAAGGAATTCTACTCAAATGGGATTTTTGGAGATGGAATCCTGACCACAAAGGTCAAAGGGGTTTCGTTACAGCTAAGTATGAATTCCCTAAAAGTATGAATTCCTTGCTGATGTTGTTGGTAAATGCATTCTGTCCAAAGATTTAGCTCATGATTCTATCAACGACATCCAGCTAAGAATCATGACTGTAATTGTGAAGAAGATTTAACTGAACTATGGTGCCCTTCTCTTAGAATGGATTGGAAACTAGGTGTCAAATGATGGAAAGATCAAAGGGGTAAGGAAGATGTTTTATGGCAAGTTCATAAGTATTATTCTTCAAAAAGCACTAGGAGATCGTACTGGGATGATGAAGGAGAAGCTATAAATTTCCACAAAAGGATCACCCAAAAGATTTTGTTAAATTAACTATAAATTAATTACTTAATGTTGGTTATTTCAGTAGTACACTTGTGTATAGCTAGACATAGCGGGGGAGGTCATCGTGGTAATGGCCGTTGAGTGTAACGATCGGGAATTTTAGATTTCCTTGTAACCCGAGTTATGTATGAATAAAATGAATTATTATTATTATCATTATTATTATTATTATTTTTTTTATATTAATCTATACTACGTGTTTAGAATTGTGTTATAGCCTAGAAAATGTGCATATGTTAAATTTTATGTGTTGTTGTGTCATTAGAGTGAATATATCGATTTTGCAAAAATTCATAAAATCACTATTAGCGGGACCCGCTTCCTAAGGCACTATTCACGAGCACTATTCACACCCGAACTTTTTCGTCTATTTCGATTTTTATTAATTTAGATGAGGCATATATGCTGAGGAATAATTTTTCCAAGTGTTAGAAATTTTATTGGAGCTGATATGTGATTTAATTCGTATCCGAAATGTATAGTATGGGTGTTCCGAATAAATGGACAAATCCCATAATAAATACTTTTATGTGTCCCAATAATTTATGGGAGTACCCATTTTAATTTTGGGTAGAATTATTTACCAAATTTGGTACAAAAGTGGGAGTATTTGGGTATATTTATCTGTATATTTTGATTAATTGGAGAGGCAATTAAGCCTCAACCAATCAGGAGAAAGCATTAATTGTATTAGCCAATCAAATGAGGGGGAATAAACCGTCACAGTACACTAGACTTGGGTTGTTAACTCTTCACAAGACATCCTCCTCAAATACATTTTCAAGAGCTCGGGTACTCCATTTTAGCTCTCCCAATACATTCCTTCTCCTCCCGAAGCCACTCCACCTTATCTCCCATCAGCTCATTTTCCTTCTCATTCAAACCATAATCATACTTCCTATTTGCAAGCAAGGAGAGAGCTACATAGAGAGAGAAAGAAGGAAGTAGCAAAAGAGAAGGAGTATGCGGGAAGAAGAAGAAGGAAAGCAAGGAAGGAGGGAGAAGAAGGAGAAGAGCAGCAAGAGGGAGTCCAAGAGCACTCTAGCAACCATCCCATCCTACACAAAGCAAGCAACAAAGAGGTAATCACAAACCACAACCATTTCTTCTCCAAGTGAAGTTTTCATGAGTTTTGTTTTGCTTTCATGCTTGCGGGTTGGATTTTGTTGATGTTCGTTATTGTTGGTTGTGTTGAATCTACCATGGAGGTTCTTAAGAATCTATATAAACCATTAACACCCTCAAAGTGGAACAAAAACAAGGAAAGATCCGAACCTTGACTTAAAGGATGAACTTTGGACATTTTTGGACTTTTGGACCTATGGACTGTTAGAGGACTGTAAAGCCTTCATGGAGTAATTATCTTAATTGTTTGTTGTTATAATATCGTACTTCCCTGAGTTGTGAAGATAACCTAGTTGGAATGAATCAAAATGACGTTGTAATGAAGTCACAGTTACCATTTGTGTGAGATATTTCATGACTGCGAAAAACAGAGTATCAATGTTGTGCTTTGGCTAAGGATTTGGCTGTGTTAGTGTTTATGGGTCATCTTTCATTTTTGATTTGTTGTAGCCCCGTGTCTTAGGAATCCATAGAGTCCGTAACGGACCAAATTGATCGAGTATAGAGGGAGATATGGAGGCTGGAGCGGGCGTAGGTGTGGCAGTTCGCGGTTCTGCAAGAGCTGCAGAACGGCTACTGCATGGCGCTGTCCATGCTTGGACCGGGTCGGGTCAGGCCGGACCGGGTCGGGCCGGATCGGGTCGGACCTAGTAAATTTTTCCCCCGAGTCTAAAACTTATATTTTTGTACGAAATGATTAAAAACACTTATAACTTGTTAAAGCCTTATGTGCTTAACTTTGTACTAGTGTCAACCGAAGTGATGCGGTCTTAAGGCGTAATTGAGTAAACTAATTGCAAACTACACTTGGTTTTCTAGGGGCGCTGCCCCCTGACCCCCGCCAGCTCAACGGGGAGCGATACCCCCGACTGGGTAAGCGTAGCGGCAATCAATATATTTTAATGATGTGATGATTGTAATGAACCTAGTCCTTATGTGACTAATATTTACGATGATTTTAATGAACTATGTAGGATATTTTGACGGACGATTAACGTCAAGATATTAACGCACATACAAGGCAAGTTTCCTAACTCATACAACTCCTATTTAATTGTGCGAGTTTTTCGTACTCGATTTATTTATTGGGCAAGTTTCGAATTCATTTATCTATCGAGCAAATATTATTTATTGAGCAAGCTTATTGAGCTTCTTGACTCCGTTCAAATTACTTATCAATTTAGCAATTAATATGCTAGTATTCATACTTCTATTCAAGTATTGCAATGAAAGCCCATTTCATGCAATGTTATATATTGTGTGATTCCGAAGATTACGAATTTTTATTCATTCAAGATATTTTTAATGCTATCATGCATGTTGTTGAACCTTAAAGTTCTTTATTCCATAGACTGTTTAAAAGCTATGTCAAGGCTAATTGTTTCAGCTAGACACTTATTGGTTTGGTTACTAAAGTGAGGTTAAAGTCCTCCAACTATTATTGTTGTTAAGTAAAATTGTCCGATCAAATTGTTTTGGTCTGGACTCCCATGTAAAGCTGAGTGGAACAACCCTCACAGCAGGGGAAATTGTATAAACGTCTGGGAACCGACACGCGCGTAAATGGAAAATGTAAGGCTTATGCATAACGCCAGGTATTTTAGGCTGATCACCTATTGTACCAATTTGTGGATTATCGGATGAATTTCCAGTAATTCTAGAATAGAGTTCTGTGCCTTGGTGCACCCTCAGTATTGAATAGTTCCTTTCTTCAGAAAACTTTGAAATCCTTGGATACGTCAGAAACCCTTCGGTCCTTAGCGACCACTATAACGGTGATAAAAAGAAGTTGTTTATTTCCTTGGTTCAGATAAATTTTTACTCTTGTGAGCTATAAAGTTATTCATGTGATTATTCATTGCTATTATACTTGCGGGGCAAATTGTTGCTCACCCCTTGCTCTCCTTAAAAACATTTCAGTTAGTGCGGCATGTGGCGAGAGCTCAGGAAAAGATAAGGGAAAGCGGAAAGCTACGGAGTAGTTATAATTTGTTATTCTAGAATTACCGTTTGTATTAAGACTTATTATTGACGTCGTGTATTAAGACATATTTACCCTTTTGTATTATGTGATGTTTTGTAATAGTATTGGTTTCGAGACTTGGGACATGTTTATTTATGTTATATCAATGTAAATATTCCTTTATTCCGCTATAAGTTATCGATTGTATCATTTTGGTATTAGATAGTGATGAACCAGGTACGTGGCTCAGGTGACCTGGATTTGGGGGCGTCACAAGTTGGTATCAAAGCCTTAGGTTATAAACCTTTAGAGAGAGGTCTTTAGGCTATAACCTTAGGAAGTGTATAGAGAATAAGAGCAGACAAAACTCCTGTAGAGTTTTACGTGACAAGGACCTATCTTAGAGAGCCTGTAGTGTTATAAGATAAATTTTCATTCCATACAATGAACTTATATTTTGTTGAAAGACTAATAAGAGTTTGCTTGTTTGTGGTTGTGTTTGTAGGATGTCAAACACAGGAGAACCTAGTAGAGTCACAGAAGAGGATCCACGTGACATCCATGTGGTGTCCGAGACACTGCTGACGGTTGAGCTTATTCTAGCTATTGCCCCTGCTGAGGAGGAACCCGAGTTGGAGTCTGACCCGGAGGAGGACCTAGAAGAGGAATGGGAGGAGGTGCCCCCTGTTGACACCATATTTTTGATGGAGATGTTGGACGAACGTACCGACCGCATTCTCGAACAAGCAAATAGGATCCATGAGTTAGAGAGTGAAGCCCGAGAGCAACGGGCCAGGATTCAGGGACTAGAAGGCGAGGTCCAGGAGGGTAAGAACCAGATCCAGGAATTAGAGACAGATGTGCAAGGGCATCTAGGGGCATCCACACAATTGGCAGTCACGCTGCATCACCTCTTGGCGAGGAATGCAGAATTGGCGGGAAAGTTGGAGCAGTCAGAGCATCAGGGAGTTAATTTGCAAATGGACAATGAGATCTTGAAGAACCAGTTAGCTAGGGAGGTGGCAAACCGTGTCCGGATCAAGGAACAACGGGATGATGCTGTAGAACGAGTTGATGACCTGGAGGGTGAAGTGAGGAGGGGTAAGAGAAAGATGAACCGGATGCGATATGTTTTCCACTCAGCCATGGGCAGGTGGATAGATGGTGTGTACAACTACCCAGCTGAAGAGGGACAAACTCGTCGCACCTTGAGTCGAGACTTGATGATCCATATGGGTCATGTAGAGTATGACAACGCGGTGGAGCGCGGTATGCTCGGATAGGTTGCTTAACTTGTGTGTCGAGCTGTTTGTAATCTCGTATATGTTAATCCCAACCTTTTTGCTACATGTGTGGGATAGTATTGTAAGACTATAACTTTTATGCTTATTTTAGTGGAGTATATCGGTGAACCCCTCACCATTTTGTTGTATCAAGGAACGTTTAATGACATCTATAGTAGTACGCTATAGCCTAGTCATGTATGTTGTAATAGTTGTTAGCACTGAATGCAATCGTTATTACTATATATGTTGTCTACTTGTAGTACTCATGATAGATGATCTCGTAGCATAATGAAATGATGACATTAAATTTTCTTACGTTAAGCAGAGAATGCCACCTAGACGTAACATACGAGCCCCACCACCAACACCCGAGGGATCGGTTAATAATCAAAGAGTTCCGGTGGACCCCATGCAGCGGTTAGCGGATATACTGGAGAGAATGACCCAAGGGAGGAATACGGGGCCCGTGGATCCCCATCCCCCGGTAGCACCCATAACAAATTTCAAAGATTTCAAGAGTGTTGGACCCCCAGAGTTCAAGGGAACGACTGATCCGATTGAAGCCCAGTCTTGGGTGAAGGAAATGGAGAAGGCTTTCATCATCGCACGCGTAGGGGATGAACTCAGAAGAAAAATACAGTATTTGCCACGTATATGATGAAAGGAGAAGCGAATTATTGGTGGGAGGCTAACCAACAACGAGCAGGCGAAGGAGTGATAACATGGGACAAGTTCAAGGAATTATTCTTCGAGAACTATTTCCCAAAAAGCATGGAAAGGCAAATGGTGGTGAAATTCCTAGAGCTCAAGCAGGGAGACATGACGGTGGCTCAGTACGCCGCCAAATTCAATGAACTTGCGCGTTTTGCACCGCTTCACGTAAGTACTGAAGAGTTGAAGACGCAAAGGTTCGAACAAGGGCTGAAACCGTGGTTGTATAATAAGGTAGTTGTCCTCCAGATCGAGACTTTTAGTGCGCTGCTGGAAAAAGCCATCATCGCCGAAGAAGGGATTGAGGCCCTGAATCAACACAAGAAAAATAAGAAGAGTGGATGGGACTACCGTGGAGGTGGCAGTATCGGTGGAAGGAATTCGGGAAAGAGAAAATGGGACGGTGGTAACAACAGCAACAACAGTACCAACACTCATCAGGCAAGGAATAGTCAGGGAGGATTTAAGAAGAGGATTGAAGCATGTTCGAAATGTGGGAAAAATCACAAGGGTGAGTGCTGGAAGGGACGTAATGTCTGCTACAACTGCAACCAGGAAGGGCATATAGCACCGCATAGCCCAAACCCGAAGAAGAACCGTGGATGCTATTCTTGTGGATTAATGGAGCATCAGTTCAGAGACTGCCCGAAGAAAGGAAACAACGGTGGGAGCGGCAATCGAGGAAGAGGCAGCAAACTGATGATTGGGAGTCCGACCCCGCCAAACCGCACCCCTGCCCGAACATTCAACATGACCGTCCAGGATGCAGTGATTGCTAAGGACGTGGTGTCAGGTATTATCCCAATCAATAATATAAATGCTTGTGTATTATTCGATTCGGGTGCTACCTGTTCTTTTGTGTCTGAAAATTTTGTTAAACGGTTAAATATACCCCAAGAACCGTTAGAAAATCCTTTGAGCATAGAAATTGCGAATAACGAGGTAATTCCTGTACAGTTTATTCTTCGTAATTGTTATGCTGAGATTAGGGGATTTAATTTTTGCGTGGATTTGATCCCAATAAGGTTGGGAGAGTTCGATGTAATATTGGGAATGGACTGGTTGTACGATCATGCAACAATCACTAACTGTCAGAAGAAAAGTGTGAACCTTCGGACCCCGAACCGGTCGAGGGTAATATTTTATGGTGGCACATCGCTAAGACGTTCATGTTGTCTTACGATGATGCATGCCAGGAAATTGTTAAAGAAAGGTTGCGAAGGTTATTTAGCCTATATTCAAGATACGAGAAAAGAAGGTGTGGATATTAATAATATACCGGTAGTGAGAGAGTTTCCAGATGTGTTTCCAAGTGATTTACCCGATCTTCCGCCAGACAGGGAAATTGAATTTGCCATAGACTTAGTGCTAGGGACTGCACCAATTTCGAAGGCTCCGTATCGTATGGCGCCGGTAGAGATGAAGGAATTGTTGATACAACTTCAAGAACTGCTGGACAATGGGTATATTCAGCCAAGTGTGTCCCCATGGGGAGCACCAGTTTTGTTTGTCAAGAAGAAGGACGGATCAATGAGACTCTGTATCGACTACCGGGAGTTGAACAAATCAACGATCAAGAATAAGTACCCATTGCCAAGAATCGACGACTTGTTCGATCAACTAAAGGGAGCCAGACACTTTTCGAAGATAGATTTGAGGACCGGATATCATCAGCTAAAAGTAAGGAAGGAAGATGTACCTAAAACTGCGTTTCAGACAAGATATGGTCACTACGAGTTTTTGGTGATGTCTTTCGGTTTGACTAACGCACCGACAACATTTATGGACTTGATGAACTGAATTCTGAAGCCGTACTTAGATAAGTTCGTAGTAGTTTTCATCGATGACATTTTGATTTATTCAAAGACCGAAGAAGAGCACGCCGATCATCTGAGCGAAGTACTAGAGACACTGAGAAGGGAAAAGTTATACGCAAAATTTTCTAAGTGCGAATTTTGGATGGAAAAGGTACAATTTTTAGGGCATATGATCGACAAAGACGGTATCTCAGTGGACCCTGCGAAGGTGGAGGCAGTTAGTAACTGGGAGCAACCGAAGACACCGACAGAAGTACGAAGTTTCTTAGGGTTAGCCGGGTACTATCGAAGATTTATCTAAGATTTTTCCAAAATAGCAACCCCATTGACTAATCTAACATGGAAGATGGTGAAATTTGTGTGGTCTGGAAAGTGAGAAGACAGTTTTCAGGAATTGAAAAAGCGGTTAAGCGAGGCGCCTGTATTGTCCTTACCAGACGATACGGGAGGTTTTGTAGTGTATAGTGATGCATCACACAAGGGTCTTGGCTGTGTGTTAATGCAACACGGCAAGGTTATTGCGTATGCGTCACGACAATTGAAGGATTATGAGAAGCGATACCCTACCCATGACTTGGAGTTAGTGGCTGTCGTTTTTGCATTGAAAATTTGGAGACATTACCTTTATGGGGAGAAATGTGAGATATACACGGACCATAAGAGTCTGAAATATATTTTCACATAGAAGGAGCTAAACATGCGACAAAGGAGGTGGTTGTAATTAATCAAAGATTATGACTGTGAAATTCTTTATCACCCAGGGAAGGCAAACGTAGTAGCAGATGCATTGAGTAGAAAGGGGAATGAGAAATTGTGTATGTTGACAACTCACGAGGAGCTAATACAGGAAATGGCGAGACTAGAGATCGAGGTGAAAAGTCCAACAGATGCAGCAGAAAAGTTATTCGTAATTGAGGCTCGTCCGACATTACTCGACAAAGTGAAAGAAGCACAGGAAAAGGATGAAGAATGTGAAAGGATACAGAAAAGGATCGTAGAAAATGAGGAAGAGAAATTTCGAATGGATAAAGATGGTATCTTAAGATACGAGGAACGAGTGTGGGTGCCAGCCGTGACTGAATTAAGAGATGAGATCTTACATGAAGCACATAATTCAGCATATTCGGTTCACCCAGGGAGCACAAAAATGTACCGGGATCTTCGTCAATATTTTTGGTGGCCCAACATGAAGCGGGATGTAGCAGAGTGCATCAGCAAGTGTCTCACATGTCAACAAGTCAAAGAGGAACATCAGAGACCGAGTGGGTTACTTCAGCCACTAAATATACCAGAATGGAAATGGGAGCACATCACCATGGATTTCATGGTAGGACTTCTAGTTACACAAAAAGGTTGTGATGCCATTTGGGTTATCGTTGGCCGATTGACAAAATCAGCACACTTTCTACCGATAAAAATCCGATTCTATTTGAACCAGTTAGCCAAGTTGTATATAAAGGAAATCGTTTCGCGACATGGAGTACCAGTGTCAATTGTCTCAGATCGAGATCCACGCTTCAGATCAAATTTTTGGAAGAGCTTGCAAGAGATAATGGGAACACAGTTGCGACTAAGTACTACTTACCATCCTCAAACTGACGGACAGAGCGAACGAACGATACAGACGCTAGAAGACATGCTTAGAGCTTGTGTGATTGATTTCAAAGGGAATTGGGATGATCACTTACCACTTGTGGAATTTGCTTATAACAACATCTATCATGCAAGTATCGGTATGCCACCGTATGAAGCCCTCTACGGGAGGAAGTGCAGAACACCGTTAAGTTGGGATGAGGTCGGCGAACGAAGACTGTTGGGACCAGAGTTGGTGCAGCAGACAGCCGAAGTGGTCAAGGTGATCAGGGCAAGACTAGTTGCAGCCCAAGACCAACAAAAGAAGTATGCTGATCAACATCGCCAGACGAGAGACTTCGATGTCGGCAACTACGTGTTTCTAAAAGTGTCTCCCTAAAAAGGGAAGATACGTTTTGGGAAGAAGTGAAAGTTGAGCCTAAGGTTCGTAGGACCGTTCGAAGTATTGAGAAGAGTGGGTGAAGTGGCGTACGAGGTAGCCTTGCCTCCTGAACTGGAGCATATCCACAATGTGTTCCATGTCTCAGTGCTACGACCATACAAGCCCGATTACAAGCAAGTTATATCCTATGAGCCCGTTCATATAGAGAAGGATCTTACGTACGAAGAAATTCCTATTCAGATAATTGATAGGAAGGAGCAAGTATTAAGAAATAAGGTTATACCTTCTGTGAAGGTAGTTTGGCGAAACCACAATGCTGAGGAGGCTACATGGGAATTGGAAGATAAGATGAAGGAGAATTACCCTCAACTTTTTGTTTAACCGTGTATAGTGATTCTAGGGACAAAATCCTTATAGGGGGGGAGAATGTAACGATCGAGAATTTTAGATTTCCTTGTAACCCGAGTTATGTATGAATAAAATGAATTATTATTATTATTATTATTTTATTATTATTATTATTATATTATTATTATTTTTATATTAATCTATACTACGTGTTTAGAATTGTGTTACAGCCTAGAAAATGTGCATATGTTAAATTTTATGTGTTGTTGTGTCGGTAGAGTGAATATATCGATTTTGCAAAAATTCATAAAATCACTATTAGTGGGACCCGCTTCCTAAGGCACTATTCACGAGCACTATTCATACCCGAACTTTTTTGTCTATTTCGATTTTTATTAATTTAGATGAGGCATATATGCTGAGGAATAATTTTTTCAGGTGTCAGAAATTTTATTGGACCTGATATGTGATTTAATCCGTATCCAAAATGTATAGTATGAGTGTTCCGAATAAATGGACAATTCCCATAATAAATATTTTTATGTGTCCCAATAATTTATGGGAGTACCCATTTTAATTTTGGGTAGAATTATTTACCAAATTTGATACAAAAGTAGGAGTATTCGGGTATATTTATCTGTATATTTTGATTAATTGGAGAGGCAATTAAGCCTCAACCAATCAGGAGAGAGCATTAATTGTATTAGCCAATCAAATGAGAGGGAATAAACCGTCACAGTACACTAGACTTGGGTTGTTAACTCTTCACAAGTCATCCTCCTCAAATACATTTTCAAGAGCTCGGGTACTCCATTTTAGCTCTCCCAATACATTCCTTCTCCTCCCGAAGCCACTCCACCTTATCTCCCATCAGCTCATTTTCCTTCTCATTGAAACCATCATCATACTTCCTATTTGCAAGCAAGGAGAGAGCTACATAGAGAGAGAAAGAATGAAGTAGCAAAAGAGAAGGATTATTCGGGAAGAAGAAGAAGGAAAGCAAGGAAGGAGGGAGAAGAAGGAGAAGAGCAGCAAGAGGGAGTCCAAGAGCACTCTAGCAACCACCCCATCCTACACAAAGCAAGCAACAAAGAGGTAATCACAAACCACAACCATTTCTTCTCCAAGTGAAGTTTTCATGAGTTTTGTTTTGCTTTCATGCTTGCGGGTTGGATTTTGTTGATGTTCGTTGTTGTTGGTTGTATTGAATCTACCATGGAGGTTCTTAAGAATCTATATAAACCATTAACACCCTCAAAGTAGAACAAAAACAAGGAAAGATCTGAACCTTGACTTAAAGGATGAACTTTGGACATTTTTAGACTTTTGGACCTATGGACTGTTAGAGGACTGTAAAGCTTTCATGGAGTAATTATCTTAATTATTTGTTATTATAATATCGTATTTCCCTGAGTTATGAAGATAACCTAGTTGGAATGAATCAACATGACGTTGTAATGAAGTCATAGTTGCCATTTGTGTGAGATATTTCATGAATGGGAAAAACAGAGTATCAATGTTGTGCTTTGGCTAAGGATTTGGCTGTGTTAGTGTTTATGGGTCATCTTGCATTTTTGATATGTTGTAGCCCCGTGTCTTAGGAATCCATAGAGTCCGTAATGGACCAAATTGATCGAGTATAGAGGGAGATATGGAGGCTGGAGCGGGCGTAGGTGTGGCAGTTCGCGGTTCTGCAAGAGCTACAGAACTGCTACTGCATGGCACTGTCCGTGCTTGAACCGAGTCGGGTCAGGCCGGACCGGGTCGGGCCGGATCGGGTCGGACCTAGTAAATTTTTCCCCCGAGTCTAAAACTTATATTTTTGTACGAAATGATTAAAAACACTAATAACTTGTTAAAGCCTTATGTGCTTAATTTTGTACTAGTGTCAACCGAAGTGATGCGGTCTTAAGGCGTAATTGAGTAAACTAATTGCAAACTACGCTTGGTTTTCTGGGGGCGCTGCCCCCCGACCCCCACCAGCTCAGCGGGGAGCGAGACCCCCGACTGGGTAAGCGTAGCGGCAATCAATATATTTTAATGATGTGATGATTGTAATGAACCTAGTCCTTATGTGACTAATATTAACGCACGTACAAGGCAAGTTTCCTAACTAATACAACTCCTATTTAATTGTGCGAGTTTTCCTTACTTGATTTATTTATTGGGCAAGTTTCGAATTCATTTATCTATCGAGCAAATATTATTTATTGAGCAAGCTTATTGAGCTTCTTGACTCCGTTCAAATTACTTATCAATTTAGCAATTAATGTGCTAGTATTCATACTTCTATTCAAGTATTGCAATGAAAGCCCATTTCATGCAATGTTATATATTGTGTGATTCCGAAGATTACGAATTTTTATTCATTCAAGATATTTTTAATGCTATCATGCATGTTGTTGAACCTTAAAGTTCTTTATTCCATAGACTGTTTAAAAGCTATGTCAAGGCTAATTGTTTCAGCTAGACACTTATTGGTTTGGTTACTAAAGTGAGGTTAAAGTCCTCCAACTATTATTGTTGTTAAGTAAAATTATCCAATCAAATTGTTTTGGTCTGGACTCCCATGTAAAGCTGAGTGGAACAACCCTCACAGCAGGGGAAATTGTATAAACGTCGGGGAACCGACACGCGCGTAAATGGAAAATGTAAGGCTTATGCATAACGCCAGGTATTTTAGGCTGATCACCTATTGTACCAGTTTGTGGATTATCGGATGAATTTCCAGTAATTCTAGAATAGAGTTCTGTGTCTTGGTGCACCCTCAGTATTGAATAGTTCCCTTCTTCGGAAAACTTTGAAATCCTTGGATACGTTGGAAACCCTTCGGTCCTTCGCGACCACTATAACGGTGATAAAAAGAAGTTGTTTATTTCCTTGGTTCAGATAAATTTTTACTCTTGTGAGCTATAAAGTTATTCATGTGATTATTCATTGCTATTATACTTGCGGGGCAAATTGTTGCTCACCCCTTGCTCTCCTTAAAAACATTTCAGTTAGTGCGGCACGTGGCGAGAGCCCAGGAAAAGATAAGGGAAAGGGGAAAGCTACGGAGTAGTTGTAATTTGTTGTTCTAGAATTACCGTTTGTATTAAGACTTATTATTGACGTCGTGTATTAAGACATATTTACCCTTTTGTATTATGTTATGTTTTGTAATAGTATTGGTTTCGAGACTTGGGACAGGTTTATTTATGTTATATCAATGTAAATATTCCTTTATTCCGCTATAAGTTATCGATTGTATCATTTTTGGTATTGGATAGTGATGAACCAGGTCCGTGGCTCAGGTGACCCGGATTTGGGGGCGTCACATTCAGGATCTGGCGATGGCACCCAGGGCAAGTCATCATCATCAGCTAATAAGTTTTCAAAATAAATTATTTTTTCTTTTGTTTAATTAATTGTTTATAACATATAATAAAAAAGTATATTTACATAATGTCATCACTTTCACCTATAACAGATAGTGTTCGCCGATGTGAGTGAGGGACTAACCTCGGTTTATTTGGTCGTCTGCTGGCACAACCACACATCGTCCAGGTAGATGTTGACATTGATCAGTAAGTGCCAACTTTAATAATATGTCAGTTGTAATTAAATACCTTTATATGATTGTATAATTAAAATACAACATTGTTCTATTTATCTCGTATTGTAATATTTTGGACTCTGTCGTTAAGGCGACGCTCCACACCATCTGCCTGACACACCTGCCTACTGGCTATATGCGATTTAGCCAGTACGGGCAGTATGTGCCTCCTATATAGACACTGTGTTGCGCGCATTTCACGTAAGTCGAATTGTATAACTTAAAGTTAACAGTATTATAGGTATTTACACTGTTCAAATGATTTCTGATATGTCAATACATTGTTTTTGAAGCTTTATTTTAGATATGACGAGGGCATCACCGTAGTAGCCAGCGACAGTGTTATTATAGCACATGTACATAAAAACTACGCCGACTGGCTTTATGAGATGAGGTAGCGGGTTTCCCGGACAGTTATTTAGTAACCCGGGAATACGATCAGAGATCATCCGCCCCGCATAATCTCCGATCTAGCTTTGGAGGCTATGTGTCGGCACTGAGATGATGAGGTGTTCAAGAAGAAGTCGGAGCAGGCAAAGCAAAATCGTAGCCAGCTTCGAGCCATGCACACGACTGGCTCACAGTCCTTTGTTGAGGTGAAGTCGGTAAGTATTGTGTATTTTGTTGTTTAGTTAGTCATTTGTCAGTAGCATACTTAATAACTGTTTAAATGTCTTTATTATCAGGCCATGCGAGAGAGCTTGGACTGACCTCCTACTATGACCGAGTTTTGGGATAGAGCCACACCCTAACGGACTTTCCTAAGCCTCCCACAGCAATAACTATACGGGTAGGAGTAATATTAATTTTTAATTATTTTTAATATTAGGTAGTTAATAAAATAAAATAATTAACTTATGTATACAAAATAAATTACAGGACCGATATCAGACATTTCGAGACGCCCGTGTAGCTGAGTTACGGGCTGCTAGGGGGGATCTTGAGCCGCTAGATTCCACCACTCCTCTAGCTGAGATTGAGTTATCTCTATAACGATCGTGAATTGTGGATAGCTTTGTAATTCGAGCTTATGAATATTATTAAATAAAACGAATTTTTATTAATATTATTTAGTGTTATGTGTTTAAAGATTATCTAATAACCTAACCTAGATAATGTGTTTGCAATAATTACAAGTATTGTTATTTAGTAGGAGTTAGCAAAATGATTTTGAGGAATAACACTAAAATACTATTCACGTGGGTACTATTCACACCAAAAATGTCTTTTTTGTTATTTTGACTTTTCTTAATTTCGTCAAAGCATTAATGTTAAGGATTAATAATACAAGTGTAGGCTTTTAATTGAGTCCAATTGGAATTAAATTAGAAGCCCCAAATTATTTTTAAGGGTAGTCCAAACCCATGACCCAAACCTACGACCCGACCGATGACCCAAACTCATGACCCATGTGAAAAATGGGTAATAAAATCTGCAGCTGGGAATTGAAGGAATAAGGAGTATACAGTTGGAAGGAATAAGGGGAAGGAGTTGCCAAGGGAATGAGAATATATGGGGAGAAACTGTAACAATCGGGAATTTTGAATTTCCTTGTAACCCGAGCTTATGTGTGAATAAAATAAATTTTTAATTTTTATTTATATTATTATGTGTTCTGTGCTCAAAGGTTGTGTTATCACCTAGAATATGTGTATGTGATTGAATTTTACGTGTTGTTGTATCGTTGGAGTGAACAAATTGATTTCGCGAGAAATCACAAAATCACCATTCACGGGGCACGTTTACTGAGGCACTATGCACGTCATAATATTTTTGCATTTTTTCGACCTTAATAAATTTCAATAATACACGTGTGTGAAGAGATAATTTTTTTAAGTGTCGGATTTTCTTTCTGAGCCCAATCGCGTTTTATTCGATATCCGAAATGTATTATATGGTTGTTCCGAATAAATGGACAAACCCCGTAGTTATTATTTTTATGCGTCCCAATATTTTATGTGAGTACCCATTTTAATTTTGAGTAGAGTTATTTATAAAATTGGGTACAAAAGTAGGAGTATTCAAATATATTTTTGTGTATTTAGCTATTTATTTTTGCTTGTTATTTTAAGTGGGAACCAACCTAAACCCTTGGACCAATCAGATGAGGGAGAGGAGAGCATGGTCGGCAGCATGCTGCCCTTTGTTACGCTCAATGCCTTAATTTTTCAAATTGCTGAACATTCTTGAGCTACTCCCTCTCATTCACCCGAAACCACCATCTCTCTTCACTCCTCCATTTCCATTGCAAGCCTTCTTTCCTCTAGCATTTTATTTTGAAATTGCTGAAAAAATAAAGAGAGAGATTGAGAGTGACAGTGTAGTATCCCGAATATTTATGAGGCTTATAAATACGATCGTATATGGTTAGAAGCTAATTTAGTGACCTAAAACTAGGTATCGAGAAGTTTAAAACCTTAAGCACTAATGAGATTCGAATTTTGTAACATATGTGCTTAATAAAGATAGAAATGATATTTTGAAGCAGGTGTTTTGTGATTTTATAGTGTAAACGATGAATTAGGTCAAATAAAATTTTTCTCCGAAAAACGTCGTGCTTGAAAATATTTTTTCGCCAATGAACTTGTTGGTATATTTGTTTTTAGCGTGCTTACGCATTGTCGTGCTTACGCTTTGACGTGCTTACGCATTGTCGTGCTTACGCATTGACGTACTTACGCATTGTCGTGCTTACGCATTGACGTGCTTACGCATTGTCGTGCTTACGCTTTGACGTGCTTACGCATTGTCGTGCTTACGCATTGTCGTGCTTACGCATTGACGTGCTTACGCATTGTCGTCCTTATGCTTTGTCGTGCTTATTTTGGAGCTTAGAAGAATATTCTAAGAATTTGCTAGGTACTAAAGTGTAATAAGCCGAGCCCCTAACGTGCAATTAGCAAAACTATGTTTTCCTATAAATAGCAAGCTAAGTTCATTCATTCCTTACTATTTTCAGGAGCAGTTCAAGAGCAAAAATACTCTATATTTATATTTTGAGAGATATTAGATAAAAATTACTTTCCAAGTATCGAAGCGCTACACGATTGGAAGTAAAGCTAGCAACTACAAGAGGTATACTCTCGTAGTTATAATTTTCATTTTTATGTATGTATTAGTAAAAATATACTTTTACAAGCAGTTGTAATGTCCAAATTATTTTATTTATATAGCACAAAAGTCCTATTTACAAGCAGTTATAATGTCCAATTTATTTCTCTTATAAAGTTAAAAATATACTTTTATAAGCAGTTACTATGTCCGATTTTTTTCAAGTATTTAATAAGAATATTCATTTTATAAGCAGTTATAATGCTAAAATTATTTCAAATATAATAGCCGAATTTCATTTTATAAGCAGTTATAATGCTCAATTTATGTTTTTTATAGTTGATGAATATTCATATGCAGTTATAATGCTAAAATTATTTAATGTATAGTAGAAAGAGTCTTATTTATAAGTGGTTATAATACCCGAAATAAAACTTAAAGGATTTAATCGTTAAATGCTTAATTAGTCTACATAAACTTATAATCGTGTAGGATTTACGACGAACGTGTAGACTGTTATATTTATCTGTAAAAGATATACGAGGCAAGTCTTCTACCTAAGCTTTCATTTACAAGCTTTCTATTTGATTTATGCACTTTGTGCAACAACGTGTTATAAATCTTTGATATGAGAGTTATTGCTATTCGTTTCGGCATAACTTGCAAAATGAACGTTTATTCGTGAAGTATTGAATTGTTATAATTCTTTAGTCAAACCAAGTAGTCTTGGAGCGACCTCTATATGCAAAGTAAACTGAGATGAACATGTTGTTAAAACACTGTCATGATTAGTCAGTGTAGTGTATGTTATGCATAACATAGGATGTCGTTAGATTGATCCTCTACTTGATATCCACGGTATGGTTCTAAGTCGAAAGACGGACGAACGGTTCTTGGTTTAATTACCACTCAGTCTTACTATATTAAAACAATTGTAATATCTTTTGTTAAAGCTATGATTCATTAAACCTGAGAGTTCTGGCTCCATAAAGAAAGGAAAGAAGAAATGCGTAGACTAGTTTATATGCTTTCCTGATTGCTTGTCCATTTTGTTATAGTCTTGATGACTTTTTTTAATATGAACCGACAAAGTATGTAACCGAATATTATATCAATATTATCATGTTTTCTCACACATTCTTGTCATGTCTTTACTTCGATTAAACTGAGAATTGTTAAAACATAAACAATGTTTATAAGATTATGTATCTAAGTGAGGGTATTTGGCACGCTGAAAGTTCTGACTAAGAAATGAAGGTTAGGTCATCTAATTGCGCACCAATATCGATTTATCTTTATTGGGAAGCCCCCTTCAAATCTGGGAACTATCTCTAGTGCTGGTACTGTGAATCTTCGATCCATATTGAGCTTATAAATGAAAGAACATCTAAATCATAGGGTTAAAAATTTGACCGATATATATGGTCTTATCCATATATACAAATGAACTACAAGTTAATACTTGTAGAAGGAATAAGATAGAGATCAAGTTAAGATCCAGGGAGGAAGTTAAGGAGATTTATAATTTTATAGTCTGTAATAGACTAATTCAACTAATATGATTATGAGATCATTGGTTAAGTTACGAAAGAAATACGAGATAACGTCGGACCCTTGTTCGGGCGGTCAGTGCCCGAATTCGGGGGTGTTATATTTGGTATCAGAGAAATAGGTTATAGTTTCGAGGTAACGAGTACCTTGGAGTATAATCTGATGTGTTAGGCTTAAATGGACTTGTGAAGAGTATATAGGCAACTAAAAGATATTAATAAATCTTAATAAAACATATTACATAAAGACATTATGTGAAAGAAATATACTAATTGAAGCTAAACTATTTTGTAGAGATGACTGGAGAACCAGAATGGAGAGATATTAACGAAGTAATAATGGAACCAACATACACACCTGGTGAGGAGATTGAAGGTCCAATGGAAGATCCTAGGGGTTATAACCCAATGATCGAGTACTTCAACGATACATCCGGAGATGAGGATGATTCATTAGGGCACAACCATGACTTGGAACTACAAGATACCGGAGAGGCAGTAATAGCTCCTGAAATAGATCGAATTCTCCCAGTAGAGGAGGATGATGAAGATGATGTAATTGACTTACCCACTTACGATGAAATTATCGCAGAGATGGAGGCAAATGAGGCTGCACAAGGTGAAATGATTGAGTATCTTCAAGCAGAGTCTGAGGCAAAAAAGAAAACTGCCAACGACTTGATGGAAGTACTAGAAAGGAGATGGTTGGATGAGGCTGAAAAGAGCTATCAACTACAACTCCAGTTGGATGCTTCCCGAGAAGAAGCGATTCGACTAGAAGTGGATCGTGATCAAATAAAACTGGCCTGTTGTGTTTCATACTTCGATCTCCAGAAGGATATAAATAATTTCCCTTCAGCAGATGGAGATATGGGGTATGACATCAATAGATCCGTGGTGACTAGCATGATCCATAAGACCTATATAAGGGTTAAGAGGTTCTAATCGGAATCTAAAGACTTGTATTATATTAGTATGCTTTAAATGTTGTAAATTAAACATTCCTATTTTTATAAGGGGTGTTAATAGTTGTAAAGTGATTTTAATCACTCGAATATTGTAATGTGAATATTCTTTATATAAGAAGTTCGTTAAGAAATATGTCTCGTAGTTATTTACGCTTTCATATTTACACTTGCTTATTTTCGTTATTTTTAGAAATGGCACCAAAGAGACCTCAGACAAGAGCAACAACTCCTCCAAGTGTTAGTAGTGAGAGTATTGGACAAACACAAAATGAAATTCCGACTCCCGATCCTATGCAACAATTCATAAATATGTTAATAGGAGCTTTAGACAATCGATCTACAATCAGTGTTACTCCACAACCCCAACCACATAAAGTCTCATTTAAAAACTTTAAAAACATAGGTCCTCCCGAATTTAAGGGAACCGCTGAGCCTATAGAGGCTCAGTGCTGGATAAAAGAGATAGAAAAGGCCTTTGACATTGTAGAGGTTCCTGAAGATAAGAAAACTAACTTCGCCACTTACCTCATGAAGGGCGAAGCTAACTTCTGGTGGGAAGCAAACCAAGCTCGTGCATGTGAAGGTGTGGTACCATGGGAGAGGTTCAAGGAGATATTCTTCGAGAACTATTTCCCAAAAAGTATGAAGAACCGCATGGAGGTGCAGTTCTTAAACTTAAAGCAAGGGGACATGATTGTTCCTCAATATGCCTCTAAATTTAATGAACTCGCTCGTTTCGCTCCACATCAAGTGGATGCGGAAGAGCGTAAAACAAGAAGGTTTGAGGAGGGTTTGAAACCCTGGATAACCAACAAGGTAGCTGTATTACAGCTAGAAAATTACTCCCAAATTCTCGAGAAGGCCATCATTGTCGAGGGCGGCAGTGAAGCCATGACAAAGTATAATAAAGAGAAGAACGCTAAAAAGAGAAATGATGGAGGTAATAATAAAGGGGGGAATGGTGGAGGCAATAACAAAAGAAAGTTTGGTGGGGAAAATTTCCAGAAAGAAGGGGAAAATAAGAAGAAAACAATAGAGCCCTGCAAGATATGTGGTAACCGTCATCTACGGGTATGCCTTAAAGGAAAGAATGCCTGTTACAATTGCAAGCAAGAGGGACATTTAACCAACAATTGCCCTTACCCTAAGAAAAACATTTGCTTCAACTATGGAGCCACAGGACATCAAGTGAAGATGTGCCCCAAGAAAGGAGGAAATGCTGAAGGGGTCAATCCCAATAAGCCTACCCCAACAACTACCCAAGGCCGCCCAACATCTAGAACATTCAATATGTCGGTGAGAGATGCAGTAGCATCTCAAGATGTCGTGTCAGGTATCATTCCGATCAACACCATAAATGCTTATGTTCTTTTTGATTCGGGTGCTACTTGTTCATTTATTTCGCATGAATTTGCTAAGAAATTGAACGTGCCTAGTGAACTATTAGAAAGTCCTTTAATGATAGAAATTGCTAATAAAGATGTAATACCTGTTAATAACATATTAAGAGGTTGTTGCATAGTGATCAAGGGTCATGAGTTGAGAGTCGATCTTATTCCAATCCAAATAGGGGAATTTGATGTAATTCTAGGCATGGATTGGTTGACCAATCACCAAGCAATGATCGATTGCCAACAAAAATGTGTTAACCTTTTGACAACATCAAAGTCAAAGGTAGTCTTCAACGGAAGTCAGTCACCAAGAAAATCCCGATGCTTAACCGCAAGCCAAGCAAAGGGATTACTTCAGAAGGGGTGTCAAGGTTATTTAGCATATATTGTTGACACTCAACGGAAAGGGTTAGATATAGACCAAATACCAGTGGTTAGGAAATTCCAAGATGTCTTTCCCGATGATCTACCCGGTCTTCCACCTGATAGGGAGATCGAGTTCGTCATTGACTTAGTTCCTGGAACTGCACCTGTTTCGAAGGCTCCATATAGAATGGCGCATGTGGAAATGAAGGAATTGATGGTACAGTTGCAAGAATTGTTGGATAAGAAGTACATTCAACCAAGTGTTTCTCCATGGGGAGCACCAGTGCTGTTTGTCAAGAAAAAAGATGGAACTTTAAGATTATGTGTCGATTATCGTGAACTCAATAAATTGACCATAAAGAATAAGTATCCATTACCTAGGATTGATGATTTATTTGATCAACTCAAAGGAGAGGAGTACTTTTCTAAGATTGATCTACGGTCTGGTTACCATCAACTAAAAGTTAGAAGCGAAGATGTGTCAAAGACAGCATTTAGAATACGCTATGGGCATTATGAATTTCTAGTAATGTCCTTTGGGTTAACAAATGCGCCGACAGCATTTATGGACTTGATGAAAAGGGTTTTTAGGTCAAGTTTAGACAAGTATGTAGTAGTGTTCATCGATGATATCTTGATATACTCGAAAACACTAGAAGAACATGATGAACACTTGAGGAGTGTACTAGAAACCTTACGGAATTGACAAGAACGGAATTTCAGTGGATCCATTGAAGATAGAAGTAGTGATAAATTGGGAACAACCAAAGACCCCAATGAAAGTAAGAAGTTTTTTAGGTTTAGCAGGATACTATAGGCGTTTCATTAAAGATTTTTCGAAATTAGCAACCCCATTAACCAACTTAATTAGGAAGATGGTGAAGTATGTCTGGTCAGACAAATGTGAAGAGAGCTTTCAAGAGCTAAAGAAGAGACTATGCGAGGCGCCAGTATTATCATTACCCGATGATAGTGGAGGTTTTGTGGTCAATAGTGATGCCTCTAATAAAGGATTAGGTTGTGTTTTGATGTAACATGGGAAAGTAATAGCTTATGCTTCACGACAACTAAAGGATTATGAGTTAAGGTATCCTACTCATCATCTAGAATTAGCGGCGGTAGTATTTACTCTAAAGATATGGCGGCATTATCTATATGGAGAGAAGTGTGAGATATATAGTGACCATATGAATTTGAAGTATATTTTCACTCAGAGGGATTTGAACATGAGGCAAAGACGGTGGTTAGAACTAATCAAGGATTATGACTGTGAGATCCTATATCATCCAGGGAAAGCTAACATAGTTGCAGATGCTTTAAGTAGAAAGAATCAAGGAAAGTTGATGGTACTAACAACTCAAGATGAGTTAATTAAGGAATTTACTAGACTGGACATGGAGGTGAGAGTTCCTTCAAACGCAACGCGAAAATTATTTGTAATGGAGGATCACTCAACTTTGTTGGGTAAAATCAAGGAAATTCAAGAAAAAGATGAGGAGCATGAGAGGATGAAAAAGTCAACGGAGATTGTAGACGACAGATTCAAGATAGATAAGGAGGGAATCATTAGATTCGAGTCAAGAATATGGGTTCCTGCAGTGTAAAAGCTCAAAGAGGAAATCATGTCAGAAGCACATAGTACTAAGTTTTCAGTACACCCAGGCAGCACCAAAATGTACAAGGACATAAGTCAGCATTTCTAGTGGCCAAACATGAAGAGAGAAGTGGCTGAGTTTGTTAGTAGGTGTTTGACATGTCAGCGAGTTAAAGCAGAGCATCAAAGGCCAAATGGGTTGCTGCAACCATTGGAAATTTCGGAGTGGAAATGAGAGCATGTTACAATGGATTTTGTAGTAGGACTTCCAACCACACAAAAGAATCATGATGCAATTTGGGTGATAGTGGATCGACTAACAAAGTCTGCTCACTTTCGACCAATCAAGGTCAAGTTCACATTAGATAGATTAGCCAAACTATATATTAAGGAGATTATATCTAGACATGGGGTTCCAATTTCAATCATATCTGATCGAGACCCAAGGTTCACTTCGAACTTTTGGAAAAGTCTTCAAGAATATCTCGGGACACAGTTAAGATTAAGTACGGCTTACCATCCACAAACTGATGGCCAAAGCGAAAGGACTATTCAAACATTGGAAGATATGCTGAGAGCATGCATAATGGACTTTAAAGGGAGTTGGGAAGACCACTTACCTTTGGTGGAATTCGCATATAACAATAGCTATCATGCTAGTATAGGAATGCCACCTTATGAAGCATTATATGGGAGAAAATGCAGGACACCGTTGTGTTGGGACGAAGTCGGGGAACATCAAATGCTTGGGCCAGAGTTGGTTCAACAAACAGCTGAAGTGGTTAGGACAATTCAACTACGGTTACGAGCTGCTCAAGAGCGACAAAAGAGATATGCCGATCTATACAGACAAAAAAGAGATTTCGTCGTTGGGAGTCATGTCTTTTTGAAAGTATCACCTTGGAAGGGGAAGATTCAATTTGGGAAAAAGGGGAAATTAAGTCCAAGGTTTATAGTACCATTTGAGATCCTAAGAAGAATAGGTGAGGTAACTTATGAAGTGGCCTTACCTCCAGAACTGGAACATATACGTAATGTATTTCATGTTTCAATATTGCGTCCCTATAAATCAGACTACAAGCATGCCATCAGTTATGAACCAATCCAAATCGAATCAGATTTAAGCTACGAATAGATTCCTATCAAAATTGTTGATAGAAAAGAACAAGTCTTAAGAAATAAAGTCATATCTTCAGTCAAGGTTATATGGAGGAATCAATCCGTAGAAGAAGCGACATGGGAGTTAGAAGACAAAATGAAAATAGAATATACCTATTTGTTTTCTTGAATTTGTAATGTAATTTCGGGGACGAAATTCTTATAAGTAGGGGTGAATGTAATATCCCAGATATTTATGAGGCTTATAAATACGATCGTATATGGTTAGAAGCTAATTTAGTGACCTAAAACTAGGTATCGAGAAGTTTAAAACCTTAAGCACTAATGAGATTCGAATTTCGTAACATATGTGCTTAATAAAGATCGAAATGATATTTCGAAGCAAGTGTTTTGTGATTTGATAGTGTAAACGATGAATTAGGTCAAATAAAATTTTTCTCCGAATAACGTCGTGCTTGACACGTCGTGCTTAAAAATATTTTTTCGCCAATGAACTTGTTGGTATATTCGTTTTTGACGTGCTTACGCATTGTCGTGCTTACGCATTGTCGTGCTTACGCTTTAACGTGCTTACGCATTGTCGTGCTTACGCATTGACGTGCTTACGCATTGTCGTGCTTACGCATTGTCGTGCTTACGCATTGTCGTGCTTACGCATTGACATGCTTACGCATTGTCGTGCTTACGCTTTGACGTGCTTACGCATTGTCGTGCTTACGCATTGACGTGCTTACGCATTGTCGTGCTTACGCTTTGACGTGCTTACGCATTGTCGTGCTTACGCTTTGACGTGCTTACGCATTGTCGTGCTTACGCATTGACGTGCTTACACTTTGACGTGCTTATTGAGGATCTTAGAAGAATATTCTAAGAATTTGCTAGGTACTAAAGTGTAATAAGCCGAGCCCCTAACGTGCAATTAACGAAACTATGTTTTGCTATAAATAGCAAGCTAAGTTCATTCATTCCTTACTATTTTCAAGAGCAGTTCAAGAGCAAAAACACTATATATTTATATTTTGAGAGATATTAGATAAAAATTACTTTCCAAGTATCGAAGCGCTACACGATTGGGAGTAAAGCTAGCAACTACAAGAGGTATACTCTCGTAGTTATAATTTTCATTTTTATGTATGTATTAGTAAAAATATACTTTTACAAGCAGTTGTAATGTCCAAATTATTTTATTTATATAGTACAAAAGTCCTATTTACAAGCAGTTATAATGTCCAATTTATTTCTCTTATAAAGTTAAAAATATACTTTTATAAGCAGTTACTATGTCCGATTTTCTTCAAGTATTTAATAAGAATATTCATTTTATAAGCAGTTATAATGCTGAAATCATTTCAAATATAATAGCCGAATTTCATTTTATAAGCAGTTATAATGCTCAATTTTTTTTTATAGTTGATGAATATTCATATGCAGTTATAATGCTAAAATTATTTGATGTATAGTAGAAAGAGTCTTATTTATAAGTGGTTGTAATACCCGAAATAAACCTTAAAAGATTTAATCGTTAAATGCTTAATTAGTCTACATAAACTTATAATCGTGTAGGATTTACGACGAACGTATAGACTGTTATATTTATCTGTAAAAGATATACAAGGCAAGTCTTCTACCTAAGCTTTCATTTACAAGCTTTCTATTTGATTTATGCACTTTGTGCAACAACGTGTTATAAATCTTTGATATGAGAGTTATTGCTATTTGTTTCGGCATAACTTGTAAAATGAACGTTTATTCGTGAAGTATTGAATTGTTATAATTCTTTAGTCAAACCAAGTTGTCTTGGAGCACCTCTATATGCAAAGTAAACTGAGATGAACATGTTGTTAAAACACTATCATGATTAGTCAGTGTAGTGTATGTTATGCATAACATAGGATGTCGTTAGATTGATCCTCTACTTGATATCCACGGTATGGTTCTAAGTCGAAAGACGGACGAACGGTTCTTGGTTTAATTACCACTCAGTCTTACTATGTTAAAACAATTGTAATATCTTTTGTTAAAGCTATGATTCATTAAATCCTTATCGGTGTAAGTTCAATTATATACTTTATATTTAGACTTGTTGAGCTTTTGTATGCTCATTCTTGCGAATAAAACCTTATTTGCAGACAAACCTGAGAGTTCTGGCTCCATAAAGAAAGGAAAGAAGAAATGCGTAGACTAGTTTATATGCTTTCCTGATTGCTTGTCCATTTTGTTATAGTCTTGACGACTTTTTGTAATATGAACCAGCAAAGTATGTAACCGAATATTATATCAAAATTATCATGTTTTCTCACACATTCTTGTCATGTCTTTACTTCGATTAAACTGAGAATTGTTAAAACATAAACAATGTTTATAAGATTATGTATCTAAGTGAGGGTATGTGGCACGCTGAAAGTTCTAACTAAGAAATGAAGGTTAGGTCATCTAATTGCGCACCAATATCGATTTATCTTTATTGGGAAGCCCCCTTCAAATCTGGGAACTATCTCTAGTGCTGGTACTGTGAATCTTGGATCCATATTGAGCTTATAAATGAAAGAACATCTAAATCATAGGGTTAAAAATCTGACCGATATATATGGTCTTATCCATATATACGAATGAACTACAAGTTAATACTTGTAGAAGGAATGAGATAGAGATCAAGTTAAGATCCAGGGAGGAAGTTAAGGAGATTTATAATTTTATAGTCTGTAATAGACTAATTCAACCAATATGATTATGGGATCATTGGTTAAGTTACGAAAAAAATACGAGATAACGTCGGACCCTTGTTCGGGCGGCCAGCGCCCGAATTCGGGGGTGTTATAGAGAGTGCTGCAGATAGAGAGAGAGAGAGCAGTGAAGAAGAAGCGGAAGAACAAGAAGAAGAACACGGAAGAAAAAGAAATAAGTGAACGGGAGAAGGGACGAGGAACTTAATCCAATCAAGCCTAGCAATTTTCTTAGCACTTAGAAGGGATTTACAAGGTAAACAATCAACAAAAAAAATCCATTCCATTTGAATTTTGATAGAGCTCAAACCGTTGGGTTTGAGCATTTATTGCAATTGTTGTTGCTATTGTTGGTTGTGGTTGATTTTTATTGTTACCAAGACATCTTGTAAGCCATTAATGACCTCAAAGTGGAACAGAATCAATGAATGATCCGAACCTTGGCATAAAGGATGAAACTTTCCACTTTTTGGACAAAATAACTTTCGGACAATTTAGAGGATTGTAAAGCTTTGATTGAGTAATTATTTGGTTTAATTGATGTTATAATATTGTAGTTCCATGGGTTTTCTTCATAACCCAATTGGAATGGATTTAAAAGGAGTAAAAACGAAGATTTGATGTTGATTTTGGTGAAGAACACCAAGAACCCAAAAATAGAGTTTTCACTTTGTGTTTTGGCTAAAACATTGGTCATGTTAGTATTTATGGATAGTTCTAAATTTTTGGTATGTTGTAGCTATATGTCTTAGGAGTCCATAGAGTCCAAAATGGACCAATGTGCATGTGTATAAAAGAAGTTATGGAGGTTGGAGTTGGAGAAAGTCGTGGTCGCGAACTGGGATTAAACCCAGAATCCGGGCATTGGATGGTTGGCGCTGCCGTGCCAATCGTAGGTGCTACAGCTGACGCCGCCGCGAGGGTCAAATTTGGAAAAGGAGCAAGGGACTCACGCCACAGCATGGGATCCAATTGCTAAGGCTCACGCTGCAGCGTGAAGCCTGTTAAGGGAAAAGACCAGCACTCACATCGCAGCATGAGATCCAAGCACTAAGCTTGACGCCGCAGCATCAAGCTTACCATGTGAATAGTACAGGACTCGCGCCGCAAATGAAAAATTATGTGAAAGGTTTGTCAAGCTAATGCAGATTAAGTTTGAAATGAGCATGATGGGAGAATTGAATTTCTTCCTTAGACTTCAAGTGAAGCAAACTGATGATGGTATATTTATCAACCAAGCCAAATACATTAAAGACCTATTAAAGAAGTTTGGCATGGAGTCAGCCTCCATTATGAAATCTCCCATGGCATCTATAACCAAATTTGACAAAGATGAAAAAGGTAAAAGTATTGATATTATTCAATACAGAGGTATGATTGGATTCCTCTTATACCTGACTGCTAGTAGACCAGATATCATGTTTGCTACTTGTATTTGTGCTAGATTTCAAGCTAATCCTAAGGAATCTCATTTATTGGCTGTAAAAAGGATTTTCAGATATCTTAAAGGTACTCCAAATTTGGGACTTTGGTACCCCAAGGAGTCACCCTTTGACTTAGTGGGATATATTGATGCCGACTATGCAGGTTGTAAGATAGATAAGAAAAGCACCAGCGGAACATGTCAATTTCTTGGAAATAGACTTGTCTCCTGGTTTAGCAAAAAGCAAAACTCAGTTTCAACCTCTACTACAGAAGCTGAATATATTGTTGCAGGCAGTTGCTGTGCACAAATCCTATGGATGAAAAATCAGTTAGCTGACTATGGTTTTGAGTTTAAATCTATCCCTGTTCATTGTGATAATACTATTGCAATTGCTATAACTCATAATCCTGTCATACATTCAAGAACCAAGCACATAGATATAAGATATCATTTCATTAGAGATCATGTGCAAAGTGGAAATATATCATTACACTATATCCCTACTGAAGACCAGCTTGTTGATGTATTTACAAAACTCGTAGATGAATCTAGATTCAACACGCTGATAAGTGAACTTGGAATGCTAAATCTACATCCATGATATTATGCTTTGAAATCTACAAACTCTGCAGAAAGAAAGTTCGTAGAGTGACGTCAGAAATCGTCGAGTAAAAATTGGAAAAACGTAGAGCTCAAAGGAAGTCAAGCTGTCGAGACTTACTCTACGATCGTCGAGTAAGATAGGACTCGTAGAGTATAAAAGACTCAAAAATGAAACGTAGAGCTCAGAAGGAGCTAAGGGTAAAACAGTCTTTTCTGTCAGCTTAATACGTGCAATCATCCAACACCTGACACGTAACCTACTCAACATAAAAAGACGGATGTTTTCACTATCTCATTTCAAATTATTCATTTCGTCTGAAAAATCTCCCTCTCCCTCTTTGTTGAAACCCTAGTTCTTCGTTTCAATCAAACTCTAAGCAAATTTTGTCCTTGTGTGGCAAAATCAAAGAAACTCCCAAATGGCATTCTCGCCAGTCATATCAAGCAACTCTCTTAACTTTAAAAATTTCACCACTGCTGAGTCGAAGTACAAGAGAATCATCTCTCTGCTTCAGCAATCAAGACTCTACGAATCACTTGGTAAATGCATTCTGGGCAACGATTTAGCTCATGATTCTGTCAACGACATCGAACTAAGAATCATGACTGCAATTGTGAAGAACATTCAACTGAACTATGGTGCCCTTCTCTTAGAATGGATTGGAAACTAGGTGTCAAATGATGGAAAGATCAAAGGGGTAAGGAAGATGTTTTATGGCAAGTTCATAAGTATTATTCTTCAAAATGCACTAGAAGATCGTACTGGGATGATGAAGGAGAAGCTATAAATTTCCACGAAAGAATCACCCAAAAGATTTTGTTAAATTAACTATAAATTAATTACTTAATGTTGGTTATTTCAGTAGTACACTTATATATAGCTAGACATAGCGGGGGAGGTCATCGTGGTAATGGCCGTTTAGGATCTGGCGATGGCACCCAGGGCAAGTCATCATCATCAGCTAATAAGTTTTCGAAATAAATTATTTTTTCTTTTGTTTAATTAATTGTTTATAACATATAATAAAAAAGTATATTTACATAATGTCATCACTTTCACCTATAACAGATAGTGTTCTCCGATGTGAGCGAGGGACTAACCTCGGTTTATTTGGTCGTCCGCTGGCACAACCACACATCGTCCATGTAGATGTTGACATTGATCAGTAAGTGCTAACTTTAATAATATGTCAATTGTAATTAAATACCTTTATATGATTGTATAATTAAAATACAACATTGTTCTATTTATCTCGTATTGTAATATTTTGGACTCTGTCGTTAAGGCGACGCTCCACACCATCTGCCTGACACACCTGCCTACTGGCTATATGCGATTTAGCCAGTACGGGCAGTATGTGCCTCCTATATAGACATTGTGTTGCGCGAATTTCACGTAAGTCGAATTGTATAACTTAAAGTTAACAGTATTATAGGTATTTACACTGTTCAAATGATTTCTGATATGTCAATACATTGTTTTTGAAGCTTTATTTTAGATATGATGAGGGCATCACTGTAGTAGCCAGCGACAGTGTTATTATAGCACATGTACGTAAAAACTACGCCGACTGGCTTTATGAGATGAGGTAGCGGGTTGCCCGGACAGTTATTTAGTAACCCGGGAATACGATCAGAGATCATCCGCCCCGCATAGTCTCCGATCTAGCTTGGGAGGCTATGTGTCGGCACTGAGATGATGAGGTGTTCAAGAAGAAGTCGGAGCAGGCAAAGCAAAATCGTAGCCAGCTCCGAGCCATGCACACGACTGGCTCACAGTCCTTTGTTGAGGTGAAGTCGGTAAGTATTGTGTATTTTGTTATTTAGTTAGTCATTTGTCATTAGCATACTTAATAACTGTTTGAATGTCTTCATTATCAGGCCATGCGAGAGAGCTTGGACTGACCGCCTACCATGACCGAGTTTTGCGATAGAGCCACACCCCAACGGACTTTCCTAAGCGTCCCACAGCAATAACTATACGGGTAGGAGTAATATTAATTTTTAATTATTTTTAATATTAGGTAGTTAATAAAATAAAATAATTAACTCATGTATACAAAATAAATTACAGGATCGATATCAGACATTTCGAGACGCCCGTGTAGCAGAGTTGCGGGCTGCTAGGGGGGATCTTGAGCCGCTAGATTCCACCACTCCTCTAGCTGAGATTGAGTTATCTCTATAACGATCGTGAATTATGGATAGCTTTGTAATTCGAGCTTATGAATATTATTAAATAAAACGAATTTTTATTAATATTATTCGGTGTTATGTGTTTACAGATTATGTAATAACCTAACCTAGATAATGTGTTTGGAATAATTACAAGTATAGTTATTTAGTAGGAGTTAGCAAAATGATTTTGAGGAATAACGCTAAAATACTATTCACGTGGGTACTATTCACACAAAAAAACGTCTTTTTTGTTATTTTGACTTTTCTTAATTTCGTCAAAGCATTAATGTTAAGGATTAATAATACAAGTGTAGGCTTTTAATTGAGTCCAATTGGAATTAAATTAGAAGCCCCAAATTATTTTTAAGGGTAGTCCAAACCCATGACCCAAACCTACGATCCGACCGATGACCCAAACTCATGACCCATGTGGAAAATGGGTAATGAAATCTGCAGCTGGGAATTGAAGGAATAAGGAGTATACAGTTGGAAGGAATAAGGGGAAGGAGTTACCAAGGGAATGAGAATATATGGGGAGAAACTGTAACAATCGGGAATTTTGAATTTCCTTGTAACCCGAGCTTATGTGTGAATAAAATGAATTTTTAATTTTTATTTATATTATTATGTGTTATGTGCTCAAAGGTTGTGTTATAACCTAGAATACGTGTATGTGATTGAGTTTTACGTGTTATTATATCGTTGGAGTCAACAAATTGATTTCGCGAGAAATCGTAAAATCACCATTCACTGGGCACGTTTACCGAGGCACTATGCACGTCATAATATTTTTGCATTTTTTCGACCTTAATAAATTTCAATAATACACGTGTGCGAAGAGATAATTGTTTTAAGTGTCAGATTTTCTTTGTGAGCCCAATCGCGTTTTATTCGATATCTGAAATGTATTATATCGTTGTTCCGAATAAATGGACAAATCACGTAGTTATTATTTTTATGCGTCCCAATATTTTATGGGAGTACCCATTTTAATTTTGGGTAGAGTTATTTATAAAATTGGGTACAAAAGTAGGAGTATTCGGATATATTTTTGTGTATTTAGGTATTTATTTTGGAAATTGTTAAATCCACAACAAAAGTGTCGCTATAGATGTATGGCGACGGTTTTAACTGTCGCTATACATCTATAGCGACACTTTTGTTGTGGAAAGTGTTGTGGATTTAACAATTCCCTTTATTTTTTGCTTGTTACTCTAAGTGAGAACCAACCTAAACCCTTGGACCTATCAGATGAGGGAGAGGAGAGCATGGTCGGCAGCATGCTGCCCTTTGTTAGGCTCAATGCCTTAATTTTCCAAATTGCTGAACATTCTTGAGCTACTCTCTCTCATTCACCCGAAACCACCATCTCTCTCCACTCCTCCATTTCCATTGCAAGCCTTCTTTCCTCTAGCATTTTATTTTGAAATTGCTGAAAAAATATAGAGAGAGATTGAGAGTGAGAGTGTTGCAGATAGAGAGAGAGAGAGAGCAGTGAAGAAGCGGAAGAACAAGAAGAAGAACACGGAAGAAAAAGAAACAGAGTGAACGGGAGAAGGGAGGAGGAACTTAATCCAATCGAGCCTAGCAATTTTCTTAGCACCTAGAAGGAATTTGCAAGGTAAACAATCAACAAAAAAAAATCCATTCCATTTGAATTTTGATAGAATTTTCGAGTTTTGGTGATCTTGAGCTCAAACCGTTGGGTTTGAGCATTTATTGCAATTGTTGTTGTTATTGTTGGTTGTGGTTGATTTTTATTGTTACCAAGACTTCTTGTAAGCCATTAATGACCTCAAAGTGGAACAGAATCAATGAATGATCCAAACCTTGGCATAAAGGATGAAACTTTGCACTTTTTGGACAAAATAACTTTCGGACAATTTAGGGGACTGTAAAGCTTTGATTGAGTAATTATTTGGTTTAATTGATGTTATAATATTGTAGTTCCATGGGTTTTCTTCATAACCCAATTGGAATGGAGTTAAAAGGAGTAAAAACGAAGATTTAGTGTTGATTTTGGTGAAGAACATCAAGAACCCAAAAATAGAGTTTTCACTTTGTGTTTTGGCTAAAAAATTGGTCGTGTTAGTATTTATGGATTGTTCTAAATTTTTGGTATGTTGTAGCCCTATGTCTTAGGATTCCATAGAGTCCAAAATGGACCAATTTGAATGTGTATAAAAGAAGTTATGGAGGTTGGAGTTAGAGAATGTCGAGGTCGCGAATTGGGATTAAACCCAGAATTCGGGCATTGGATGGATGGCGCTGCCGTGCCAATCATAGGTGTTACAGCTGACGCCGCCGCTAGGGTCAAATTTGGAAAAGGAGCAAGGGACTCACGCCACAGTTTAGGATCCAATTGCTAAGGCTCACGCCGTAAATGAAAAATTATGTGAAAGGTTTGCCAAGCTAATGCAGAGTAAGTTCGAAATGAGCATGATGGGAGAATTGAATTTCTTCCTTGGAGTTCAAGTGAAGCAAACTGATGAAGGTATATTTATCAACCAAGCCAAATACATTAAAGACCTATTAAAGAAGTTTGGCATGGAGTCAGCGTCCATTATGAAAACTCCCATGGCACCTGTAACCAAGTTTGACAAAAATGAAAAAGGTAAAAGTATTGATATTATTCAATACATAGATATGATTGGATCCCTCTTATACCTGACTGCTAGTAGACCAGATATCATGTTTGCTACTTGTATTTGTGCTAGATTTCAAGCTAATCCTAAGGAATCTCATTTATTGGCTGTAAAAAGGATTTTAGATATCTTAAAGGTACTCCAAATTTGGGACTTTGGTACCCCAAGGAGTCACCCTTTGACTTAGTGGGATATTTTGATGCTGACTATGCAGGTTGTAAGATAGATAGGAAAAGCACCAGTGGAACATGTCAATTTCTTGGAAATAGACTTGTCTCCTAGTTTAGCAAAAAGCAAAACTCAGTTTCAACCTCTATTGTAGAAGCTTAATATATTGTTGCAGGCAGTTGTTGTGCACAAATCAGTTAGCTGACTATGGTTTTGAGTTTAAATCTATCTCTGTTCATTGTGATAATACTAGTGCAATTGCTATAACTCATAATCCTGTCATGCATTCAAGAACCAAGCACATAGATATAAGATATCATTTCATTAGAGATCATGTGCAAAGTGGAAATATATCATTACACTATATCCCTACTGAAGACCAGCTTGTTGATGTATTTACAAAACCCGTAGATGAATCTAGATTCAACACACTGATAAGTGAACTTGGAATGCTAAATCTACATCCATGATATTATGATTTGAAATCTACTAACTCTGCAGAAAGAAAGTTCGTAGAGTGACGTCAGAAATCGTCGAGTAAAAATTGGAAAAACGTAGAGCTCAAAGGAAGTCAAGCTGTCGAGACTTACTCTACGATCGTCGAGTAAGATAGGAATCGTAGAGTATAAAAGACTCAAAAATGAAATGTAGAGCTCAGAAGGAGCTAAGGGCAAAACAGTCTTTTCTGTCATCTTAATACGTGCACTCATCCAACACCTGACACGTAGCCCACTCAACATAAAAAGAGGGAAGTTTTCACTATCTCATTTTAAATTATTCATTTCGTCTGAAAACTCTCCCCCTCCCTCTTCGCTGAAACCTTAGTTCTTCGTTTCAATCAAACTCTAAGCAAATTTCATCCTTGTGTAGCAAAATCAAAGAAACTCCCAAATGGTATTCTCGCCAGTCATATCAAGCAACTCTCTTGACTTTTAAAATTTCACCACTGCTGAGGCGAAGTACAAGAGAATCATCTCTCTGCTTCAGCAATCAGGACTCTACGAAGCACTTGACACGGACACTCGAGTATACCCAGAATTGGTGAGGGAATTTTACTCAAATAGGATATTTGGAGATGGAATCCTATCCACAAAGGTCAAAGGGGTTTCGTTACAGCTAAAAGTATGAATTCCCTAAAAGTATGAATTCCTTGCTGATGTTGTTGGTAAATGCATTTTGTGCAAAGATTTAGCTCATGATTTTGTCAACGACATCCAGCTAAGAATCATGACTGCAATTGTGAAGAAGATTCAACTGAACTATGGTGCCCTTCTCTTAGAATGGATTGTAAACTGGGTGTCAAATGATGGAAAGATCAAAGAGGTAAGGAAGATGTTTTATGGCAAGTTTATAAGTATTATTCTTCAAAAAGCACTAGGAGATCGTACTGGGATGATGAAGGAGAAGCTATAAATTTCCACAAAAGGATCACGCAAAAGATTTTTGTAAACTGGAAAAGAAATCTAGCTGGGAATTTAAAAGCAGCTCAGACAGAAGACAGTGAGAAAACTCAGAGTGAGATTAGAAAGCCCTCCATAAAAAATATGTCTGTGGTAATAAAAGAAACTGATGAGGTAGATCAGGAGGTTCCAGCTCTAACCAGAAAGAGCAAAGGGAAAAAGAAGGCTATATCCCAGACTGAAGAGGAGCCTCAAGGGTCATCAAATGATGGACTTACATCCTCTCCCGCTCAATCAAGGCCTTCCCTCTCTTCTGAAGTAGAGAAGAAGAAGAAGAGAAAACAGATGGAAGAAGCTTCTTGAGAAACTCCACCGAGTCTAAAGGTATATCATAAGAAATGAAAATACAGCTCTAAGCAAAGCCTCCCTACGATCACTAAGAATCCTCACTCTACGATCATAGAGTCAAGAGCTGAAGATGCTTCTAAAGGTGCTTATCAGCTTGTGTCTGTGGCTGTTGATGAAGAACGAGTGGCTGGGAAGGTTGCTGAACCAGAGCCAAATAAAACAAAGAAGAAGCTGATGACTCTATCTCAAAAAGAGCTTAATGAAGCAATGTTAAGGATAAAAGAAGAAGAGATGAGACTGGCAAATCAAACTGTCGCTCCAACTGAGGGGGAGCAACAAAAAGCTGATGAACATAGAGGTGCTCAGATTGATGGGGAGAAATCTAAAGATCACAATGAAGATCCATCAATCCTTGAAGAAACTAGTACGCATGCTAAAAAGGATGAAAAGAATGTGGAGATCAGTGATGAAAGGGAAGAAGAAGAGGAAGAGACAATGGCTGAATAGAATGAGGCTGTGGAGATTAGTGATGGATCAAATAATGAAGTTGAGGATGAAAGCCTAGAAATCATTGTTGAAGGCAGAAATGGAGAGAGGCATTTTATTTATAACTGCCTATTTACTTACTTACTAAGAATGCCATTCCATCAAGCACTTATGCTCCATTCTTGGGATCACATGTTCTGGGCCTTCAAGACTTATCTAGCCATTTCAGTGCTTGCCCAAGAATTCCCCAGCATTGGCTCCTTTGCTCAGAAGCTGTTGACTAACCATCCATTTCAGGCTAACGAGCAAAAGGTATACTTCATTCCCTCATCATTTAAGATAAACCACTCTCTATTGCCATATTACTATCATTTTGATGAGATGCCAAGATGGAATGAGGTCATCTTTAACCCAAGGAATCCCCTTCCAGTTACCGGGTCTCAAACCCTATCTCTGATGAACCAGATGCCCAACCATCTCTGGTCGTAGAGTCCCTAAATTCTATAACTGATGCTCAGCTCACCCTCCATACACAAAACGTAGAGTTAACCCACTATATGATCGACTCTACGATCGTAGAGTGTGCTGACCCTACAAACGTCAATCAAATTGTTTCCTCTCCTACACTTCAAACAATTGCCCTAACCATTCCTGCTGATATTCCATCCTCCTCCAATAATGAATACTGTAACCTGGCCATTGCTTTGGAAAATCTCCAAGAAAGCAACAAGGAAGAATTTCCACATGAGATCAAGCAAATTCTTGAGCGTGTCAAACTCATTCCCATAACAGAAGAATTGACTGATCTCACTATTGGAATGGCTAAAGATATGGAGGAGAATCTTGAAGCCAATTCTCTCGTCCTCCATAAAAGATTTAATGAGCTTGTTGATGCGGAAAATGCTCACTCTAACACTCTTGGTACTGAATTAACTAAAAGATTATGAGAAATCACCAAAGAGTTAATGGATGGCATTGACAGAAGGGACAAAGTCTACCTCACAGAAATTGCTGCTCACAAATTTGTAGTTCTCTCCCTTCAAGAGTCTCAGGCAGCTCAAAACAAACTCGTAACTGAGAAACTCTTTAATTTGAGCTCCTCCATTAATAACTTCCAATGCCTATCCCTCCAACAGATGGAAAGGACTGACAATGCTCTCGCCCTTATGCACCAACAAAGAGAGAAAACTGAAGCTCAATTTGTAGAACAAAGAGCTGACAACACTCAATCTCGGTCTCAAATGCAAGAATTGGTGCGAGGTGTTGAGCAGCTCTCACAAGAGGTTTGAAGGTTAGATGCTGACATAAAGGGGGAGAAAATAAAAGGCAAGGAAAAAGGGGAATCAAGCAACAGTAGGGCAAGAGAGCAACCAAGGCAGTCTAGGCAGTCTGAATCATCAATTCCAAATGAAGAGCCCATAGATGCTATTCCCATAAGGAGTGAAGTTCATGGATCCTACAGAAGAATGCCTGATGTAACTTCAACAGGATTTCACATACTATCGGGTAATCCGGTAGTGCTAAATCGTCACCTCCATGGAACTCACCCCTATGGTGAAGGAGGAAGTCATATGCCCTCTTCTGGCCTCAATCAAGAGCAGATTGAAGAGTTCTAGCGAATGACTGAAGAAAGCAGGGAAATCCATAGAAGAAGAGTGGAATATGAAAGGGCAAATCCGCTAAGGACCAAGAGAAGAGCAAGAGAAAGAAGGAACTAAGATTTGAAATCTTTTGTAATTTTCTCTTTCTCTATATTTAATGAAACTGCCATAGAATGTAATATTCAATTGATCATCAATAAAATACATGAGTTTATCTAGAAGTACAGTTGCTCACTGTACTATAAGACATGTTTATTTTTATAAGCATTTGCACTAGAATTGATGATATAATTCAAACTAATCGTTTATGTCAACATCAAATAGGGGGAGATTATTGTTATGAATCATGGGATAAATTTGATGTTGTGTTCTTAATGTATATGTGTATGAGTAGCTGAATTGTAAAGTCCTTAATGAAAGTCATATGTACAAGGACTTAGTAATAGAAAAGATCAAATGTGTTAGGATGATCTAAACTGTATTGAAATCATTTACATGATCTAAGCATATTTGTAATATTAAGTATTGTAAAGTCCTTTATTGAAAGTGATGTACAAAGGACTTAGAAATAGAAAAGATCAAACTTGTTAGGTTGATCTTATGTGCTGATCATAGAGTACAGCCACACTACCAGTCAAGGATCGTAGAGTAATCAGTCAACCTCGCAGAGTCAAAGTATACCATCACAAGGTTTGCCACAAGGACGTAGAGCTCCCTCGTTAGAATGTAAAAGCGTCCTCGACAGGACGTAGAGCTTCCTTAGCAGGACGTAGAGCTTCTTCGGCAGGACGTAGAGCTTCCTCGGCAGGACGTAGAGCTTCCTCGGCAGGACGTAGAGCTTTCTAGTCAGGACGTAGAGCACCCTCGGCAGGACATAGAGCTTCCTCAGCAGGACATAGAGCTTTCTCGTCAGGACGTAGAACGCCTTCGGCAGGACGTAGAGCGCCCTCGACAGGACAGAGTTGTCCTTACATCTCAAGACAAACTCTCAGAATCATAAAGTGATCTCTACCAGTGCTCACAAACTAAATCAGCACCTCTGATGAAGAACATAAAGACAAAGCGTTGATGTTGTCTCAGAATGATCAGAATAACTTATGAAGATCATAGTGAACGTCTGCAAGCATCAATTGACTATAGAACAACAACTCTATAATCACACTGGTGACATTACGACTAGCAAGATCGTAGAGTCAACATGTCAGATTAAGCAACTCAGATCCGGAGTGAATATTCTAAGTTACCCATAACGAATAAATAGTAGAATGACCTGCCCAAGACAGTTGCTGAATATTAAATAAATCATTGGGAAGCAAACAAATATAATCTGCAAATATTCAGAGCACTACTCCCACCACTATCTTGGTACAGGCTAATGGAAGCTGACTCACCCCACTACTACAGTCAACAAGGAATAAACTATTCCTAAGTTCAGCAACTCATCTTAACGGAAGAATCAGATGCAACGGCTTCATTTCAACGGAATGATTTTTTAATGGCATCTACATAAGGTAGAAAGATTGAAGTTTTAAAGTGAGCAAGCACAATAAAAAGAAGATAATATCTGAAACATCATCATTCTACAACCCGAAGGGGAACATCTTACTTCGCTGCTGAGTCTATCAAACCATATGCTTCAAGCAACTCAGTATCAAAAAAATCACTATTTATCAAGTGAAAGGGTCAACAGGTGACCAACCGAAGTCAAGTCTGCTGGACTTGCTGAGTACCAAAGGGTACGAGAGATTCTAAGGCTGCTGGTCTTAGTTTATAAAGTTCCAAGGCTGCTGGCTTTGAAGAGTACGTTGTGTACTGGTGTTCCAAGCCTGCAGGTCTAGAAGGAATCTTTGTGATTCAGTTGTAACTATATCCTTAGTGGATTTGCTACTCGAGGAGTAGAACAGTGGAGTAGGAGTCTTGTGTGCTCTGAACCACTTAAAGCCTTGTCTCTATCTTTTTGCACTCCTTAACTGCCATAACTGCTATAACTGTTTTATCACATCTTAATTATATCCTTGACTACCATTCTATCTCTAGAAGGGGTTTTCTAAAATCATATTCCGCTGTGCTTAGTTATTTGATAAACACGTAAAACTGTTAAGTCACTCTTTTGAAAACAAGAAAAAGGAAAAGTCTTTTAAAGAATCTGTTCAACCCCCCCCCTTCTAGATATCTTTTGTGCCTCTGGAAACTAACACCTATATCTAGTGAACCTTGGGTTGACTTATCTATGGATTTTATGTTGGGTTTACCTAGGTCTAAGCATGGTCATGATTCCATATTTGTGGTCATGGATAGATTTTCAAAGATGGCATATTTTATTCCATGTCACAAAACTGATGATGCATTCCATGTTGCTGATCATTTATTCTTTACGGAAATTATACGTTTGCATGACATGCCTAAAACAATTTTTTCAGATAGAGATACTAAATTCTTGAGTTATTTTTGGAAGACTAAATTGGGTACTAAACTATTATTTTCAACTACATGTCATCCTCAAACTGATGGACAAACGGAAGTAGTGGTAAGTTTTCAATTGTCTCGAGTATTGCTTTGTCCAGCTCTAACCCTCTTGCTGACACTTTATGACCGAGGATGATCTCTTCTTGCACCATGAAATGACACTTTTCCCAGTTAAGCACCAAATTGGTTTCCACGCACCTTCTCAGTACCATGACAAGATTTTCTAAACAATTATCAAAAGAGTCCCTATTGAAAAATCGTCCATGAAAACCTCCACATTGTGTTCCATCATATCTGAAAAAATGGCCATCATACATCTTTGGAACGTCGTTGGAGCGTTTCACAATCCGAAAGACATCCTCATAAAAGTGAAAGTACTATACGGACAAGTGAACGTAGTCTTTTCCTGATCCTCCGGAGCAATTGCAATCTGATTGTGCCCAGAATATCCGTCCAATAAGCAGTAGTACTCGTGTCCATCCAGTCTATCCAACATCTGATCAATGAAAGGTAGTGGGAAGTGATCATTTCGAGTTACTTTATTGAGTTTCCTATAATCCATACAAAACCTCCAACCGGTTACTGTCCTCGTTGGTATCAGGTCGTTGTTTTTGTTTACTACTACTGTCATTCCTCTTTTTTTTGGTACGTACTGAACTGGACTCACCCAAAAACTGTCAGATATGGGGTATATAATACCAGCATCCAGCCATTTTAGAATCTCTTTCTTAACTACCTCTTTCATAATTGAGTTTAGCCTTTTTTGTTGTTCCACGGTAGGTTTGCATCATCTTCCATAAGTATATTGTGCATGTAGAAAGATGGGTTTATTCCTTTGATGTCAGCAATGGTCCATCCAATTGTAGTTTCATACTCTCGAAGAACTCGTATCAACTTACTTTTCCTGGAATTCGTTAAGAACCGAAGCAATAATAACAGGTAAAGTAGATGATTCACCCAAATAAGTATACCTGAGATGGCTAGGTAATGGCTTGGCAATGCATCTAATATCTGAAGAAACTCTATCATCTCCAGATCATCCATATCAACATCCCCCAATAAAGTAGTTTCCAACCAATCCTTAGTTATTGTCCTCAAAAATTCATCATTCACCACCTTCTCTACCACATCCATCCAGAAACACTCCTCTTCATCTTTAGGAAACTTTATGGCCTTGAACACATTGAATGTCACTTCTTGGTCTTGAACCCTCATAGTCAGTTTTGCTTTCTGCACATCTATGAGTGTTCTACCAGTTGCTAAGAACGGCCTTCCAAGTATGATAGGGATTTCTTTGTCCTCTTCATAATCCAAGATAACGAAATCAATTAGGAATATGAATTTGTCGACTTTCATAAGAATGTCCTCCATAATACCTCTGGGATATGTAACTGACCTATTCGTAAGCTGAAGAGAGATGTTTGTTGGTTTCGGAGCAGGTAGACCCAACTGAATATATATCGATAAAGGCATGAGGTTGATGCTAGCACCCAAATCACACAAACATCTATTGATTAACAAGCTACCAATAGTGTAAGGAATAATAAAGTTACCAGGATCTTTTAACTTCGGCGGCAACTTCTTTTGCAGTATAACACTACACTCTTCATTCAACGCTACTATTTCATAATCTTCATATTTTTTCTTCCTTGACAAAATTCCTTTCATGAACTTGGCATAGCTTGGCATCTGCTCTAGAGCTTTGCAAATGGTATGTTAATTTGTAGCTTCTTAAAAACCTCGAGGAATTTGGAAAACTGCTTGTCTAATTTCCATTTCTGAAATCTCTGCAGATATGGAACTAGTGGGTATGCCACTGATTGATTTGCTTTCTCTTTTTCTTTTGGCTCAGTTTTCGTTTTCTTTTCTTTCTCTTCCGAATTTCCTATAAAATCTATAACTGGAGTAGGGCGCGGCCGTGCTGCCTTTCCTTGTATTTCGGGCTCGGTCGCGCTGTCCAGCAGAAGTTGTTTCCCACTTCTAAGTGTTACAGCTTGGCATTGTTCCTTACCATCTCTCTTTGGGTTAACTTCTGTGTTACTCGGCAGAGATCCTTGAGGTCTGTTGTTCAAAATATTGGCCATCAGACCTACTTGATTCTCCAAATTTCTGATGGCAGCTGCTTGACTCTTTACCAACACATCATTACTCGCCATATACTTCATCAAGAGCTCTTCCAAATCTGGTTTCTTCTCAGTTTGCGGTTGTGTAGCTATTTACTGATATTGATTATGAAATCCAGGGGGTTATGATGATCTAGGAGCTTGCTAATGATTTTGATTGTTGCTCCATGACAAATTAGGATGGTTCCTTGCCCCCGGATTGTAAATGTGTTGGTATGGATTTGGAGGACGTTGGTACCTACCCACAAACTGCACTGATTCAGGGTTAATGGCATAATGATCGGTACGATGTGCACCTGCACATAACTCACAAACAAAGCTACTTGCTGAGTTTTTGTCTCTGCTATAGCATCGATCTTTTTAGACATAGCTGCCATCTGAGCTACTAATGTTGTGACTGCATCTACTTCTAATACCCTGGCTACCTTGTGATGATTCATCTTCGCAGTTAGCCATTGATAATTATTCGTTGCCATTGTCTCTAATAATTCAAAAGCCTCATCAAAACATTTATCCATAACTGCTCCTCCCATAGCTGCACCTATGCTCGTTCGAGTATTACTACTTAACCTATTGTAGAATGTCTGAACCTGTAGCCACTTAGGTAACCCATGATGCGGGCATCGTCTCAATAAGTCTTTGAACCTCTCCGAAGCCTCACATAGTGACTCTCCATGTTGTTTTTCAAACGTAGAAACATCGTTCCTCATCTTAGGAGTTTTAGCAGGTGGAAAGAATTTCGCTAAAAATTTTTGGGCCAAGTCATCCCAGGTCGTAATGGATCCCGACGGGAGTGAATACAACCAACTCTTTGCTTTATCCCTCAGAGTGAATGAAAATAGACGTAATCTAACCGCATCATCCGAAACATTCTTATACTTGAATGTATCACAAATCTCAAGAAAGCTCACCAAATGTTCATTCGAATCATCATTGGTTAATCTCCCAAACTGTATCGAGTTTTGAATCATCTGAATTGTACACAGTTTAATCTCAAAAGTGTGTGCAGTGATCGTTGGTCTTAAAACCTATTCCTTGAGCTTTCATTTGCCCTTGTCGTTGCTGGAGTCTTCTGAACATTCACACCTAACTGAAAACATTTAAGTCAAAGCAAGAATGAGCATTCAATTGCTCGGCAAGTAATAACATTTATAATAATGCGCTGAAGAAGTAAATGTTTTCTTTGAGGACTACTTCTACCACGAATCAATAGTGGTCAACATATTGACTTTTGAATACTGAGTGGACAAAAGACCATGAACTGTCATTTTTCATTTTTGAAAAGGTTTAAACAGAAATTCATCTGTAAACTGTCTGGTCTTACAGACACGGAGGATGATCAGTCCCATTGTGCCCTGTATTGATCAACACTATATAATAAATCATCGCTATTGGCATATAAAAATTACATCACCGCTAATAGCGCATAAAAATTTTCCATTTAGGGTTGTTCATACTCAGTCTGGAGTCCTAACTAGAATAATTTAGTTGGCGACTTTATTATAACCAATAATGTTCAACAATGCTTTTCAAATTAGATCTAGCTGGTCAAATAGCTTAGACAATCTTTAAACTACGTATACATACCGAAATTTAATAGTATGTATCAGAACTTGTCAAAGAATTTCGAATTCAAGGGTAATTGATAATGTACAATAGTTCATACAAGTGGGGACACTTGCATAGCCAGACTTAGAATACAAATTTTCAATATGAGTCATAGCAATTCAGTAATGAGATACGTTTAACAATGAACGAATCGAAGGAAATTCGATAAAATAGTAGTACTTGCATAATATACGGATTCATTTTATAAAGTAAATGAAAAGGATAGGATACTTGCACATTATGTACCTGTTGCACGAATTAAAAATATTGCATAAGGTTTAGACACTTGCCTTTGTCGCTGCTTACTGCTATACAGTTTATTTTAAACCTTTATACGTAGTCCTATCATCAATAAAATTATTCTTTTGATTACAATAATGCCACATAACACATAATACTGCTTATTTGCAGTCACTATACAGCTTAAACACGTTGTCACATATTCATAACAGTTATTAAAACATTTAAGATCATATACCTAGTCGAACTATGCCAATTTGATTTGAGTTCGGTATCGTTTCGGCGTTCCGATTGCTTTATCGGATAATTAACAAGTTTATTACCAATAAAACTTTGTTCAATAACTTAAATATCATATTAGATAATTTAATTATCATTTATAATATTTTTCCAAATATTAATATCATTTATAATGATTTTTCAATCATTAATATCATTTATAATGATTTAATTGCTAAATAATTTCATTATCATTAATATTTAAATAATTTAAAATATTAATGAAATCCATGTCAAAACATTTAAAGTTATTTATTATAACTTAAAACATTTTTAAAACATTATTATCACCTTTAAATGATTTTTAAAATATTAAAATCATTTTTAAATAGTTACTTAATATTAAATTATTAATGTAATTCATGTCAAATATTTAAAGTTATTTATTATAACTTAAAAATATTTTAAAAAATATTTTTATTACCTTTAAATGATTTTTCAAACATTAAAACCATTTTAAAATAATTTATTTAATATAACTATTAAATAAATTAATTCTCATTAATATTAAATATTAATGAAATTTCTATTAAAATATTAAAAGTTATTTAATATAACTTAAAATAATTTTTTAAAACATTAATATCATTTTTAAATGATTTTTAAAATATTAAAATCATTTTTAACTAATTTATTTAATATAATTATTAAATAAATTAATTATCATAAATAATTAAATAAATTAAATTATTAATGAAAATTATGTCAAAATATTAAAAGTTAATTTTTTATAACTTAAAATAATTTTTAAAACTATTTTATGAATTTTTAATTATTAATTTCTATTTATTTCTATTTATTTAATTAATATAATTAATTTTTAATAAAATTGTCGCTAAAGGGCTTTAGCAACAGAAAGCGTCGCTATAGGTGTTCTTCAGCCCATGAAGAACAACCCAGAATTCAGATTGTGTGATCGGTCAACGATGTTTGACCATGAATAACTTTCGATCTAGACATGCTATGATCGTGATTCCACTTCTAGATTGTTAACCTACTAGCATACTACAATTACAAAGCTTTAAACACATCAAACTGGTTACAGAACAAGATCTATGGCCTCTGACATTTGACTGTTAGACCATGATTTTAACTTAGTAAATTTTTTAGGTTTTCCAGAATCAATTTTCATGATCAGTCAATGATTTTTGACCATGAATAACTTTCGCTCTAGAGATGCTATAATCGTGATTCCACTTGCAGTGTACTAACCACATAACATACTACTTATAACAAGCTTTAAACACAACAAATCATTAACATGGTGAGATTTATAGGCCCCAACTTTGGTCTGTCAGACACAATTTTAGTGTTCTTGGCAGTTTTCTTAAATCTTCAATTTCGTGCATCTAGATATTATGGATCCATGATATAACAACCCAGATAACTAAATAACATAACATACAACATATTTAAACATTTATACACAAAATTTATTATAGCTTTCAAGATCTAGCAAGAGGGTTTTCATTTTATACCTTTTTATGAAACTTTTGCTTTAATCTTTGTGTTCTGATCTTGTAAGTCTCGAGAAGGTTTTTGGCTTCTTAGAGACTGATATTGAGAGTATATTTCGTAGGTCTAGAGAGAGAGTAAAGTCTTGTCTTGTGGTTTTGGAAAAAAATGAAGTGTCCCATTTCTTTTCTTTCTCTTAATTCTATTCCATTTGATTCTTAACACATGGCCAGCTAGGTGTCATGATCCGGTTGGAAGAGAAGATTTACAGCATGTGTACATATCTAAGAGTGGTGACTCATAGATTTGGCAAGATTTAGCATGATTTGTCAAATCTTTTAATATCTTTAATAAAATCAAATACAAAAAGGGTATATTAGTAATCCCATAAATATTTTTAAGGGTAATCTTGTCCATGGTACTTAAATCTAGGGTTTAATCAATAGATTTGCACCCTTAATGCTTACCCAATAATTCTTGAGTTTTAGAAAATTAACTTATGAATTAAATAAAAATTTAATTAGGATATAGTAATTAAAAAATTAGGGTTTTAAACTTTAATTAGGGTTTTCAATAGAAAATTAGGGTTTCAAATATACATGACCATAGATCAAATTAGGGTTTTGATCCGTAATGTCACTTTACCACGTACCATACTTAGTCAATTTAAAATAAATTGACTAATCTTACAAATTTATATTATAAAGAAATAATCCAAGTAATAATAATAATATTAATAATCATTTCTTAAAATATATATTTATCATGAAAATAATATATTAATCATATTTTTTAAAAAATAAATGAATAATACTATATCTTTACTAAATATTAATTTATTAAAAGAATATAAATTTTCAAATAATTAACAATTTCTTTTCTAAAAAACTTATTTACAATCTTTCACATAATAAATGATATATATTTATCACATATACACATATATATTCCTTGCACCTATTCCCATACTTACCTTGAGAATTAATAAAAAAATTTATTATATAAAAAAAATTGATATGCAAAATTTCTTATTTAAATTATTTTAAAATCTTGGGTTATTACACCCTCAGTGATTTCTGCTCTTCGTTGGCCATTTTCTCTTTCTCGATTGTCTCTTTGCAAAACTTTCTTAACTGACGTAACTTGCTCTCAAGATTGTCCTCGCACTACACAAGTTCCAGTTCTTTTGATCGCGTTTGCATAAATGAACCGAAATCACTTGAAACACGAAATAACAAGAAAAACAAAAACAAAGTTTAACTAAAACTGAATTAATTAAATTGATACTTGAAAATTATAAAAACAAATGTTCCCAGCAACGGCGCCAAAAATTTATTTGTCAAAATCTATACTAGCAAAAATACGCAAGAATACGCGACTCACAAGTAATAAAGAATAAGTAGAGTATCGTTCTCACGGAGAAAATTGCAATTTATAATACCAATTATCAACTTTGTACCAGTCAAATTTATTAAACTATCAACTAAGACTTTGCAAATTTCTTAAATTAATGAGTTACTTCAACTAAACCTAATTACCACAAGTTTGAAAATAGATTTTAAATACTTAAGACTTCAACTTCACTTATTGTTTCACTTTGCTCAACACACTTCCTACCAAATTATGCTAATTATTTCGGATTGTTAATCAAGAACTCATCAATATTTATGACCATCTCTCAATGCACCATAAACCAATCAACTCAAATCTACTGATGATAGACTTAAGATGAACACCATAATTTACTAATCCACTATATCTCTATGTGAATTATAATTAAAAAGGATTTAAAGCACAGGTTCTCTATTAGATTACATATATGGTGAATAGGTCTATCTTTATCCTAAATACAAATCATGAATTCCATCTCTATGCAGAAAACACAATCACGTGTTATTACGGTCAGATTTAAATCTATATTTCATCTCTCGAATTTATATAAATTATCCCGATAATTACTGGCAAAATAATTAAATAATTAAGCATAAACCATAATAGACAATCCAATAATAATTAACAATAATTATCCAAGAAGCATGTCAAACAAAGCTACACAATAAGATCCGTTATAGCCTTAAAAAGAAATTTAGTTCATAATTAAACTAGAATCCATCATCCACAAATTTAATAGCATTCAAAATTCAAAAGTAAAAGATAGAGAAGAGAATAAAAATTGATGATGCGATCCTTGAATATCTCTCTAGCTCCTGCGTTGATTTGCTCCTGCTAGCAATTTGCTTCAAGTCTTCACAATTGTCTTCCAAAACTAGGGTTTTCTAATAATAAGTTCCACACTTTAAAACTGATTTAAAATAACTATTTATAACATCTGATAAAAATCCTAAATGATTTATAAGTCTGAATACTAATTACACAACATCTGCTTCATTAAAACCCAAAAAGTCAAAGCTTGGTCAACTCCCGAACCGGCGCGACCGCGCTGGAAATAAGCCTAAATGAGGCGCGACCGCACTGCACTGGCAGATAATTTTTTCTAACTCTGGAGACCGACACGGCTGCGCTGCTCTCTAGTACAAATTGGGCGCAGCCGTGCTACTTGACTTCCTGTACGTTTACATTAATTTTAATGTTGTTTTGCTCAAGCCTCACCAAATCAATTCCCAACACATGCAATCCATAAAAACACACAAAATGCATGAAAAGTGAGTATACACCAAGAAAATAAACAATAATCCACATAAATAAGTATCCGATTCGTAGGTATGAAACCTACTCATTAAAGATATACGATCATAAGTCCTGACTTGCTCCTAGAAGGTGTTAAAAGGCCAAAAAAGGGAGTCCTTCCCCAATCATTGATGAAGGGGGTCACCTTGGAGGTCTTCAAGTGTTCAGAGCATTCGGTTGACGAGGCCTACAAGTAAAGAAAACTCTACATAAGGGTACTAAAGGGCAAAGAAAGGATGTCAAGTAAAGCATTTGAACTTAGTATGCTTACCATGGCAAGGGAAAAAAATCTAAGATTTATACTTGAGAATACCTGAAAAAGAAGAAAAAATGAAGTTAGAGAAGGATCAAAATCACAATTATGAAAGAAAAAAAATTCTAAAAGTTTTTCGAAAAACTTCGGACAACCAAAATGCATATGTTATGGGCCCCGAGACTCCAAATGGAACAAAAGTTATGGTCAAAATAGCGGTTACGATTCCCAAAGTTCATTTTTTTCACATTATTTAACATTTTCCCCTAGGGTTCACCCACCTAGGGTTCGACCCCCTAAGGGTTTAGCCCCCAAGGGCTCGGCCATGCAAGGAGATCCCGCCGAAGAGCATTATTTGTGTGTTTACTTCACGATTTTATCGAAAAACGCCAATTTTCCTTCATTATCCAAGGGACCCCTACCGAGATATGATCCAGGTAACGGGGCTCGGAAGACAAAAGGAAAATTAGGGGTACCTGAAAAAGAAAAAAAATTGGGCCCTAGGGTTCGACCAGCTATAGGGTTTGGTCCCCTAGGGGGGATTCTTTTGTGTACCTTAGAAATTTTGATGCTCCACAAATCAACTTTTCGTAACGAATGCTTCTTTGTCGCAATAAATATTGTATCTTTCTTTATTATCCGAGGGAACTCTATCGAGATATGATCAAGGTAACGGGGCTCGGAAGACAAAAGAAAAGTTACAATGATCTGAAGAGAAAAGTAGATGAAGCAAGTCAAGAAGAAGTTCGATAAAAAGCATTCAAATAAACAAAAAAATTGAAGGAGAGAGAAGAAGGAGGGACGGAGCCTCCCCTTTAGCGTTCGGGTACCCCCTTAGGGTTCGGCCCTATAGGGTTCAACCCTTAGAGTTCAGCCCTATAGGGGTGGAATTGCCTTCTTACCTATTTCCCGAGCTGAGGAATGTTTGCTTGAATACTTCTTGGTGATCTTTCGACTTTAAGGAGGAGAAAAAATGCCAAGATAAAAAATTGCACGATGAAAAGAAAAGCCTAAGTGACTTGAGAGATGTATATACATATGCATATATTCAAACTGCATGCTTGCAATAGAAAAGGAAGAAGCCACCATGTTCCTATTAAGGGAAGGATTCAATCTGGTTTCCAAAAGATAAGTAGATTTAATCTTGCTTCTAAATATAAATATATAAAGATATTATTTTCTAAACATAGAAAAGATTTGATTTTTATTTCCTAATAAAGAGAAATTTCGAAATTTGAATTTCCTTCTAAATAATAATAATAATGATGAGTAAGGATATTGTCTTCAAAATCAAATATAAAAATTAAAAAAAAATTATTTTATTCCTAAAATAAAATAATATTTTATTTGGAAATATTTGATTTGATTCCTAAATAAACAAGAAAGTGAGAAATTTGTTTGGAACATCAGGGATAGCTCTGGTGTAAGAATAAGTACAAGCCAAAAAACGTCAACAATGGAGGAATATAAGTGCTCTAGTGCGTAAAAGTAAATAATATGTAAGATGTCTGGAACCTGAATATATTATAGCCGTGTATTTATAGTTGATCACACCTCCTTAAGTTTCTGCACCCTTCTCCGAGGAGGAATAGGAGTCTTGATGTAAAGTCTTATTATAACTACAATCCTCATAATTGGATTGGATTTGGTTTCCTTAGAAGTAAAAAGTTAAATTAGGTATAGGAATTACAAGTTAATTAGGACTGTCTTAAAAGTCAAGCCTCCTAACTAGAATATTCCGCCACGTTGGCCCACCGAATTATTCGGGCCTACAAAATCATGCCTCAACAACTACAAAAGGTTGCGACACATATAGGGAATTAATTATTCAACTTTTTTCTATTTTTTCTATTATATAGATCCTATACTTATGCATGCTGATAAAACTCTGTTGCTTTTGAAAAAAATGTACAAGCATATTGAGGATCTGGTGGTGTCAAGTATTAGAATCGATAGAAATTTTTACCTAACTGGTACCATGATCTCACTAGAGAACAACTGGAGTCTCCTCTCGGGAAAAATCTAAAATTCCATTGGAGGGGAATTTCTGCCGCCTGTTCAGTTAGTGGATCGTTACGGTAAGATTGTGGCTACAAACATTGCGGTCATGCTTTACTTGTCTAATACAACTAAGACTAAGCAACCTTGTTCAACTTTCTATGACTCCCGCCAATGTTTGCTCCTTAGCAATAACACTAAACCCATTTGTGACCCCTATTGTTGGGTTTAAGGATCTTTGCTTGCAGGCAAATGACGGAAATACTGTGTGGATGGAGAAGTATGAGCAGCAAAACGGCACAAGAATGGGCAAATTATGCAGAGGGTACTATACGGCTTAATGGGAACAAAGACAACTGTCTCACGTTGAAATCAGAAAATGTGGTAAGTGATACGTGTAATGAGGGAGTTGGCCAGTGATGGAGGTTTAAAAATGATGCCAGCATTTCCAAAGTGGCTACTGGGCTCGTGATGGATGTGGAAGACTGATGAAAACCAAATAATTGTCTCTTCTTTCTTTGGTAGAGCTAGCCAGATATGGAAAGCATGGCTTCTTTGAGTTTATGTAGGCGATCAAATAAGTGACATATCACATGTAATATTATAATTGTAATGCAGTAGTCAAATAGAGAAGTTGAAGTTTGTTGCAATAGTTCTACTTGAGCTTGTAAGTTGATTAAGTATGGTTGTATAAACTCCAGCCGGGTAGATTGTATTCATCATTTTTTAATAATAAAGCAGCTCCTTCTTACACCTCTCAGCTTTTAATACTAGTTAAATCATTCTTTTGCCATTGAAATCAATCGAAATTTATATTTACATCACTGAACCGATCAACTTTCTCTTTCTCTTTCTTTTTTTCTTTTTCACTCGACTCATAGAATTATAATTTTTATAAATAGTTACAAAATCCGTTAACATTGTTGACTTTTAACCGAATGACTAGTACATGAGAGAGAAACTATATCCTTGTTACTTATATGTCAACGTGGCATGTTATGGTTGCAAAGAAAATAAAAAATTACATTTACACTATTAATTTAAATAGGGTACTGATCCAAGGCCAACATTGTAAGGATAAGGTTATCCTTACTATTAGATATAATATACTTTGTTGGTGCCTCCTTCTAATAGCTTAAGCTTTTAAATAAGTTGGTTACGTAAGACTTACAACAAATCTTAGCCGTCCATCCATGCATCCAAAGGTAAAATTGATCTTTCATCCGCAGTTTAATACCGGGATATCGCAGTTTAATTCTGCGGATAGAAAAATTGTCTAAAATACCCCCTCCAAATTCAATTTTTTAAGTTTTTCAGGCTCTACAGTATTAAACTATGGATGCCAAATTCAATTTTTTTTTAGTTTTTTAGGCTCCGCAATATTAAAATGCAAATTCTAAATTCAATATATTTTTTTAAGTTTTTCGGGCTCCGCAATATTAAACTATGGATACCAAATTCTACTCTTAACTATTTCTAGTCCAGATCAAGCCTAGCCAACAATGACCCACTAGCCACATTAGACCTTATGTTCTGATGATGACATAATAATCTCACACTGGCTTTTTATTAGGCATCTCCACTAGGTTAGATTGATGATGACAGGAGGATAATGATTAATGATGAAGAAGCATAAGATGCTATTGTGATTATATACATCATCATCAATACAATGTATTTCCGCCAACAACGTCAAGAAAAGTGTAATGAAATCATAACAAATAAAAAAATACCCTAACCAAGAAAATATTAAAATAAAAAATTTGCAAAATTGCTAGATATGAAAAGTTTTCAAATGTAAGTACAAATATTAGATTGAGGAGGAACGAATGATGGTGATGAAGAAACACGTGATGTTACCGTGAACTGTAATTAACACATTGCCTAGCAAAACAAATCAAATCAAACACAAAAAATTATAGTTTCAACCATCGAACTATACGTAATCCGAGCAAATTTCTACCAAAAAAAGAAGATATGAAACCCTGTAAATTCCTGAAAGAAAAAGTTAGAGGAAGATAAAGATGGGGCCATATGAAATTAAAAAGAGTAGTAGATTTATGTCTCACATTCAAATGATTGTTTAGGGCTGTAGAGAAGAACTAAAAGATGAGTTTGGCAGAGCTAAGGAATCAAGTTTCCATCAGAGTCAGAGACAGATCAGTGGTTAGAGACATGGCAAAAGGGATAAAGCCTTTTTAATGTAGAGAGAGAGAGGAGAGAAGGCATCTAATACCAATTGGAAAGAAGAACAGGAATGAAGCAAAATGGATTGCTAATGATGCCATTTTTGGATTGAATTTGGCATTCGCAATTTAATATTGTGGAGCCCGAAAAACTTTAAAAAAAATTTGCGTTTGGCAACCTTAGTTTAATATTGCAAAGCCTGAAAACGTAAAAAATAATTAAATTTGGAGGGTTATTTTGGACAATTTTTCCGTCCACAAAATTAAACGGTGGTATCCTCCATATTAAACTGCGGATGGAAGATCAATTTTACCGTTCGATGGACGGATGAACGACTGAGATCTATTGTAAGGATAGCCTTATCCTTGCAACGTTGACTATAGATCAGTCCCCATTTAAATAGTAATTAAAGATTTGTAACATAAAAAAAATCTACTCTAAATAAAATTAAACAAGATAATTAAAAATCTTTTAATTTTATATTATATTAAAGTTATAACAAATTAAGCATCTAACCTATTGTTAGTACTCAATAATGGTCACACTATGAGAGCTGTGGAGAATATGGTTAACTAGGCAAGTTGAATATTTTACTGGTTAATTATGAACTCACATGTACACGTGGATAAGGCTAGATAAGTTAATGAGTTATCGCTTGATAGGTATGATAAACCACTATGAGAAAAGGCTAAACAAGTGAATTTGGCCTAAGGAATAATTGATGGATACCATTATGACAAAGACCATGAAACTTGAGGTTGAGGGTCCATCCCTAAAACATGGATCTATGGGCTGAATAGGTCCTATAGATGATGGAATTATCGGGCCTAAGACATGGGCCTACAAGGCATCCTCATAGGTGATGGAATGGTTGGACTTGAATCCAAGACATAGATCTATAGGTTGAATGTGGCCCTATGGATGATGGAATCCAAGGCAACAAGCTTGCCCTGAGGAAACATTAAACCTTGGGCAATATTCCTTGAATAGAAATATATATGGATCCATACATGAATGTGGCAAAATCCATCCTAGGAAAGGGACAAGGTCAAAAGGAATTCTTGTCATCCCTTAAGAGTTTGGTTAAAGGATCATTCATGAAGGGGTTATTGGTTCCAGAATGGTTCTTGAGGATGTAGGGGCATATCCTGGATATATCCCAAGTGGCAAGCCAATGGGACAATTTAGGGTTAAGGGTGGATCACTACAAAAAAATGGGGCTTCAGCAACAACCGATTTTCGTTGCTAAAGGTGTCCTATTTCGTTGCAAAAGGGTTTTGGCAACGACTTTACTGTCGTTGCGTCTTTCGTTGCGCAATGAGCGTTGCTAATTGTTCCGCAACGAACAATTTAATCTACTTCCTATTCTTACCCTCTTGTTTTCTTTCCCTTTCCTAGTTTTTAACCTGTACAGCTCTTCCTTTAATTTTCATCCATAGGCCACTCCAAGCGTATTATATTGAATCACTAAGTAACGTAAAATCCTTGTCAGTGATTGTAGATATTTCCAAATCAATGCTTTTATCAAAAATATCTCTCAATATTTATTAAAATATTTAATTAAAAATACAAAAACAATTTTTAGTATTAAAAATAAATAAATAATCCCATTGATGCTAGAAAGTGCTTTTAACTTGGAATTTCTATGTAGGTAAAAATATACATGGGAGAAGGATGTCATTTGGACTTCAAGAACACACATTTCGACATGATTTCCCCGCCAGATTTTTATGTGAAGGTATTAACAATACATTCATTCCCCTGCACATTATTCAGTTTGCTGTTACTAATAAAGTTTGATGAAGTGAGAAATCTATATATATATATATTTTCAGGTTGGAATTGCCGGAATCCCTGCTGATTCGGTGATGAAGAAAACAAAGATAATTGAAGATAACTGGATACCGACATGGAATGAGGAGTTTGAGTTTCCCTTAAATTACTTGAATATTTAAAAATTTAAATATTAGCTTCTTACAAGTGTAGGCTAATAGATTGCTCACTTATCATATTATTACTAGTACAACTAGCTAAAAAGAAACTGTGGAAAACTCAATCATCCAAATACGGTTAAATAATGCAATTACAATTGACTAGGTTTTAAGCTTACATGGCACCAAAATTAGTACTTAGCTAAACCGCTAATCTTTCACACTTTCCCTGCACATATTAGTATAGACAAATGTAACTTTTTAATTACTACCATAGTGCTTGCAACCAAAACAGATTGACGCAACAATCTTTAGGCCGGAAAACTCAAAATCTACAGCACCCAAACTAAAAGGCATTACGAAATTGACATAGTCCAACACAAACTAACTTTAAAATCCCACAAACTCAGGCCAAATTCAATAGTTCACAAAACAATGTTGATTATCACACATATCAGAAACCTAAGAATGCATTTAATTTAAAAGCATTTCACAAAAAACAGAATTTTTTAAAAGTAAAACATTTTGAGTGAGAACTTAATATATGGTGAATGATTAAAACATTTAAAATTTATGTATTCTGTTCTTAGTACAGACTACAAAGTGGGACATTTTATCAAACACTTCATGTACATTACACACACAAACACTTCATTTCAAAATACTCAAAACCATAAACATGAATTGACCTCTATAAACATGAAATCCGACACAAACTGATGATTATTATGATATAATAAAACTAAAAAAGTTAATTACAATCTATTAGATATTCTCAATTGAGGTTTTCGTCTTAGTCTAATTAATTCAGAAATTCATGAGCCATAGATTCTTATTTCAGTACAATTCATGTCTATTTTAAAATTGCCCATAGACATGTTCAAACCCTAGCCTTAATTCGTGGAATGAAGATCAAAAAATCAAAACAATTGACGTACCAGTAGTCAGTAGAGCGGAGGCGGAGTTAGAGACGCGGAGAGACCGGAGTAGGAGACACGATTTGGGGTTTCGGGTTAGGGCAGGCAGAGAGTGAGATGCGATTTGGTTTGCCTCTGTACTAGTTTTCACGTCAAGCTCCTCTTTTACCATACCAAGTACACAACAACTCTGTTTCAAAACAAGAGTTTGATTTTAACTTATAAAAATAAAAACTCTTTAAAAAGTAATATTATAAATAAAATTATTATTTCAAAAACTTAGATAGATTTAAATTTAAATTTAAATTTTAAGATGTCATAAATTAGTTAATAACAAACTGAAATATAACTCTTTTGTGAAACATAAAAGTAATAATTTAGCACATGTGTGATTTGTTCCACAAAAATAGTCTTAATTATTATAATTTTTTATTATCAATTTACAATATTTTAAAATTTGAATTATTGTAACTTAATATTTTAATTAATAAAACATTTAATATTATAAATTATTTAAAAAGTGTTATTAAGAATAAAATTTTATTTTAAAAAATTAATTACATTACAATTTGAGTGGTAGGATATCATAAATTAACGAAGAATAAAACTCAAACTTAACTCTTTTTGTAGAATAGATGAGTAATTTTTTAGCATTTATGGTCTATTCCACATAAGAGTCTTATCCTCTTTTTTATAATTTTTTTTATGGTCAATGTATGAAATTTTAAAGTTTAAATTATTGTAAATTTATTTACTTTTATTTACTTTGATTATTCAATTTAAAGTTTATTTTCCTTCACAATTCCTTCACTTAAAAACTCATCATGTGAAGGAATTCATTCCTTCACAAAATTTCCTTCAGTACATACATAATTTCTTGTAGTGAGTAAATGAAATTAAAAATAAAATAAAAAAGGAAAATTGAAAAAAACTAGTAGACCAAGGCGTAAATAAACTTTTAAGGGTTTAATATACTATTTGTACGTACCACATTTTATATTTGACATTGTACCACTGGCATTTAATTTTTTGTGGGCATATATTTTTTTGATTTTTATTAATTAATGTCATTTTTTAGTGGAAAAATTTATTTTAATGTTTGAAGACTTTTTAGGTGACAAAAGATATATTACTTATGTTAGAGAATATTACTCATAGTGATATTAAATATATTGGATGCGGATGATAATAATGTTGGATAAAACTTGTTCAGACCAGACAAAGAAAAATATAAGTGATTGCATAGGTATGAGTAATATTCTCTAACATAAGTTTTAATATGTTCCTATAGATGAAATATTGTGCGATGGTTCAAACACAATCAAGAAAAATAAATTAAAAAAAGACTTCCTTCGATAAATGGCAAAACAAATATTGAAAATAAATATTGAACGAGTGAGATTTAATTTTCTTTTCTTCAATGGCAGCCACCTCTATGCCAAAATCCGGTGACTGTTAACTCATAAATATTGGGCCGAGTTCTAGTAATTTACTCTAACCAAAACCCAAAAATATAACAAAAATTTCTCATCGATTTGGTGGGAAAGGAGGTCATGAGTTCAAGCTCTGATTTTAATAATATGACGATTTATGATAACATCATTTCAAGATTAGCAAAATAAAAAGAAATAAAGAACCCAATATATGAGCATTAGTGACACTTCAAAACATTAAAAAAAAAAAGAAAAAGAAAAAATAATTGGACGTGTGATAATATATTAGAAGCTAAATAATGGTTTGCACTAGGAATATAAACAACGTTGGACCACTATAATATTCTAATTTCTAAGACGAATAGTAGTTGATCCATTAATTAGTATGTACTAACCCTAGGCCTATAGCAAGGTGTGGTCCTTACTCACATTCTAGCCCGTGGTGCAGACAGGCGCCATATCAAATTATTAGGTATAAGCCCAAACCTAGTGCAATCGTCTGAAATTGGACCCAATAGTCGGATTCCTCATGTGCATAGTCTTCTCCTATGGCCGGGACTATTGAATTAAATCACTTTATGAATACCGATAAGCGGGTATAAATAAATGAATTTTGCTTCGAACACTAGAAAATGGCATTGCCAGATTAAATTTATAAATACATTCTTGTATTTATAGACACTGTGAGAGAAAACAAGTGTATTATCTCATCTTCACATGCATAGAAACGATGTTAGGTGGTTTAAATATTAGTGTTACATAAATTTTAACATAATAAGTAGTTGATCTAGTGGCTTTTGTTGGAATATAAGGTTTCTAGTTTGGAGAGGTTTGGAGTTTGATACTTGTGAGCAACATTTTCTTTAAGGATATTTTTAAGTCAGGTATTTCTGTCCTCCACGTCAGTAAAAATAACGGGCCAATATGCACAGTCAGTATTCCGTCCGTTTATTGTTTTGTTGGTCGGATGCTCTGCAGTGTTCTTGAAGTCCAATGCAGTGCTCATTTGATCTGTTTTGGCCTTATGCTCTTGTATTGTCTTAGAATCTAAGTTTCACAGTTTGTCATGTTGAGTTCCCTTTCTTGACATTTTGTATCGATCTGGGGAATGCCCCTAAGTATATGTATCTCTTTTCTCTTATATACATTTAAATTTAGCAAAAAATAAATTAAATAATATGGAACAACTTATAAGTATAATTTATACAACTTATATGTACAATTTATATTAGTAAATTTTAATTGATTTTTATGATCAAGTATGAATGATGATGTATTTGATATGTCTCCCATTTATGATATGTATTTTTACAACTTTAAATGGTTGTGATTTGTTAGTAATTGGTCAATATTTTTTTATTTTTACTTTTTATAAATAAATTGAATAAATTGTTTATTAGGTGATTGACATTCGAATTCAGATATTTGAATAATTTGTTTATTCGAATAAAAAATAGAAACGAATATTTTCCGCATTTGGACATAATTTTTAAATACTAAATACGAATATTTTTTGACAATTCTCCGAATACCGAATATGGTCTTACAAAAACATTCTTATTGGGATTATCTTAATTTAAGACAACATTTTAATAGTCGTTGCAAAAAGTTGTATAAACTATGCAACGAAAATAAAAATTGTTGCCAATGAATGTGGTCCATATTAGGCAACGAAATATAGCAACAAAAAAATTTGCGTTGCCAACGATGAGGAGAAATCAAGTGGTTAGAAATTTTGCAACGAATTTCTAGCGAATTTTGTTTCCAAATTTTGCAACGACTTATGAATTTCGTTGCAAAAAATGAAAGCCTGACACAATCTACAACGAAGGACAAGTTTCGTTGCTAAACATATACTTGTAGCAACGACTTATAAAGTCGTTGCGTGCAAAATCGTTGCTAAAGCCCCATTTTTAGCAACAAAAAAAACTTTCGTTGCCCACGATGACGGGAAATCAAGTGGCCGAAAATTTTGCAATGAATTTCTAACGAAATTTTTTCCCGCCAATGAATTAGCAACGAAATTTTGCAACAACTTATGAATTTCATTGCAAAAAGTGAAAGCCTGACACAATCTGCAACGAAGGACAAATTTCGTTGCTAAACATATACTTTTAGCAATGACTTATAAAGTCGTTGCCCGAAAAATCGTTGCTAAAGGCCCATTTTTTTGTAGTGATAGTAATGGACTAGCTTGGTGACTAGGAAAGAAAGGGTTGCTTTGGGCATGGTTCTGAGATCTTTAAGGGCTTTTAATCTTCCATAGGGTATAGGATAGAAGGCATTCATAGGGAAACCATTATGGCTTAATCTCATCCTAAGGGTGCATTAATTGATGGGTAGGATCCGAGCATAGAACAGGTAAATGGCACACCTAGAGAGCATCAACGAAAAAAGGGCGGGGGATTGATTCTTACATATGGAATGATGACATTGACCTTGCCCCCGAACAATGTAGAGGTGCCCCCAAGCTTGTCCCCTCCAGCTCATATACCTAGGGCCTATTTAGGAAGAAAAGCATAAAAAAGGAAAAATATTTGTAGATATCTATATAAATAGTAAGAGATTGTGTTGTCTATTGGGGGACAACCTATGAGAGACCCAACCTATAGGAAGATGAAAACCATTGGGGAAGGGACACGTAACCTATTAAACATGTGGGAAAAAGAGTTAGATAGTTGACAAAGATAGAGCAAACATATAGAGAAAAGATATAACCAAATAAAGTAAGAGAGAGAAAGAGGATACCAGATGTAATACACCACCATACACAGCAAGAAACGTGCAGGAGAAAGAGAGGAGAAAATACATTATTCATCCACCATTAACCTCAAAAATGATCCATGGAAGAAAATAGATCTAGTGATCAGGAGAGATAGAGGGACCCTACGAAAGCAAGCCAAGAATAACCACTACAACCATTGATCCCTAGGGCTCTCTTTCCTTGTGATCTGTGATGCTACTTCAGGTGTTACCATGCTCTCTATCATGCTCTTGGGATGAGCTACTTTTTAGTTAAGCAGCCAACCAGGAAATCCACTTAAGAGCTATTATTTATGGATACTCATCCTCCTGATAGTTGTTCATTTTCTTATTTATCATATCTTTTAAGATAAATAAATATATATATATATATATATATATATATATGTACCCCAGGGTTGATCCTATGCCCTGGAGATCCATCCCAAAACCCTACCCCTATTCTGCTCCGTCATCAACACATTAACCCATCTTGTTGACCTATAACTAACCCCATATCCTAGGTGGCACTGGGTATATACTGTGTAATATCCTAACGCAGAATTAGTTATATGATGTCAGTATGACGTATTGAGAATATTAAATAATAATTTATTACATAAAAATAAAATAGAGAATCAAGAATTAAAAACTAAAAGTTATGCTTCCATTAGGGTTTGTGTGGGCCCAAGCAGTCAATTATTGTAATTATGGTGAATCGAAGGAACGAATGGTGGAATAAAGTTTAATAGATGAATCTAAAGCTTTAAATATCGGTTGAAAAAATCGGGTTACAATTTTGGTTCGAAATGACCAAAATGTCCCTACTAGACCAAAAATTCTAATTTAAGTTCGGGGTTGAATTTTGAGACGGGGACCTCATCGTTGTATCCGGAATGTCAAATTTAGTAGGAAATGATTGTAAAGTCAATATGAAAAAAATTGACTTCTACAGTCAAAGGCAACACGATTTTTAGGGTTTAAAAAGCCAAATTTTGGGTTTGGAGACAAATTTGATGAAATGGACGTCCCCAAGATGATCGAAATGTCGATTTAGTCTGAATTGACCGTAAACACGACATGGGTATTTTCAGGAACAAACATAATAATTTTATATTCGGAAACTATTTTAAACAGAAGAAAAAAAAGTCAAACTTACCTTTGCATGCCATAGTAGGATGTGGAAAGTAGAAAGCAGAAGCTGGGAGGGAGAGGAGTTGCAAGCTTCTACTATATTCTCCCATGCTCCTTATATACACATACATATATAACACATAAAGATGGAGAAAGAGAAATGAAATAAAGAAAACCAAAGAAAATAGGAAGAGAAAGAGAGAATGACGGGGAGAGAGAAAGAAGAAACAAGGAAGTATCCACAAAAGATGATTAACTTGAACGTACGAGCGAAACAAATACTTGTTTATTATAATATAGATATAAATGGAGCGAGAATCGGGAGTTGATATTGAGAAACGGAAGACTTTCGATACATGTACTCCATATTTCAATCTTTTATTAATTCATGCATGTAGGGATTTGAGTTTATACTATATTTATATTAAGAAAGTTAGTTTCCTACGTGGTATCATGGTGGGTTAGTAGATGGGGTTCTTAGATTATCAAATTTTAAGCTATAATATGTGCATGAATCTGTAGAATAACTTCCCAGGAACCTAAGAAGCAAAACGATACGATATATGGTTGAGAAACTAGGGAGAAACAGAAAAAAGAACACTTTGCCAGAAAATATATTCGAAATAATGTTTCGATGTGAAAACGATAATGATTTTCAAAAACTAATTATATATCTGAGTTCGTAGGATACTGTAGTATTGATCTGTGAAGGAAAAGCGAAAAAACAGTGCCTGAAAATGACCAATTCGTCAAAGAAGAAGAGATGACATCATCATCATAGTTATGACATCATCATTCTAATTTTGGTCATTACGGAGGTCTAAACGACAGAATTTGGAAACCCTTTCTGCTACAATATTGTAGAAAATAGAAAATTTTGATTTTTAGTAAAAAAGAATCAGAATTTTTGGATAACTAGACAATTAATTATGAATTTTTGAAGTTCTAAAATTTGAAAAATTATAATTAAATATTGGGAAACCATTTTCAGCTGAAATATTTATAGTAGCTTCCTGGTGTTATTTTTTATTTTCTAGCAAAAGTTAGGGAATTTTTGAAACCAAAAGGATTAGTTCTATATTTATAGTATTTAAAAATTTGATGAAAATTAGTGAAACTTTACAGAAAATAGTGGAAACTACAAAACAAATGTAATTTTTTGGTGACAAATATTATAATAATATAAGGAAAATAGTGGGGGTGTTTTTGGGGAATGAAAAGTAACTTGAAGTAATATTTCTATTTTCAAGCTATTTAATAATAGTTTTAGTAAATGGAAATAATCACAGAAAGTTGTAGAATTGTCAGAAAATTATGAAACTTGTTGAAAAATCTTATAATAATCTAAGATTAATATCGGGAATAGTTTGAGACTCAAGAATTTATTTGAGATTTCATTTTTATTTTATAGCTATTTAGTAATAGTTTAACAAATAGAAATAATCATAGAAAATTGTAGGATAGTAGAAAAATGATGAAACTTGGTCGAAAAGTCTTAGAGATTATTATAAAGACTTTAAAAGAGCTAATTTCCCTAAGAAGTATTGGAATGTTACGAATCGCAGGATCGGCTGCCTAAGGGCATTTTGATATATTTCATACGACAATCGAGAGTTGAACAAGGAATGTCATTTATACTTAAAATATTATAAAATGATATTTGATGTTAATAATCACTAAATTATAATTGTGAACTTTGAATTAGGGTTTTGGATTAGAACGAACTAGTTTAACCTAATTCGGAAGTCAGAAGTCAAGCTGGGATATTGTAATGTTAGAGGTAAGTTATATTATTTATTGTGGAATGCCAATATGCATCTTTATAATAAATTATTAATTGAATTACACTACATATTTGTGGCTAGTCAGAGCAATGTAGGCTCCAATATATAGTTGGGTGGAACTGATTATTTAGTAGTCTAGTTGGAGGTAAATTATATTACTTACATTATACGTTTCGTACTTATTGATTGTTAATTTACGTAATTTAAAATTTAATTATGCGCATATGTGGATAGTTAGTGTGTGTTCGCACAATTGTTTTTGTGTTGAATTAGATTTATTGTCATATAAATTAGGAGTAGTGGACCATTAAAAGTGGTATATATGTGGCCAGATTGAGCGTGTTGAGTCAATTCTATGGCTATTTAATTCTGTAATTATTTTGTGGATTTGATTTATATTTGAATAAATCATATGATGGACCATGAATGATGGTTGTGGATATCGATTTAATAAATAAATTCGATATTATGAAAACACAGACGGTGGCTGGAAATAGACATGTCGTGGTGATCTGTCGATATAATGTGTAGTATCATGTGAAACTATAATATAATATTCATTAGAGCTATGGAACTTATATGACTATATACAACAAATGTAGTTGAATTTTTGAATAACGTGATGTTAGTAGAACATTCGATAAATAATTATAGAATCTTAGTTAAATATAGTAATATATACTCACTGAGCAATTATTTCGCTCATGTAGATGTGTTTCTTTGTTATGCATGGGTAAGCATATGAGTGATAGAACTTGTAAGATAATAAGAGAAGAGTTGAGTTCGATGCGTGACGTTGCAAGTACGTCAAGCGATTGTGTGGATTGATGGAAGTCGAGTTAGATTATCCTGAGATTACTAGGGTCGAGGCTGTTACAGGTGGTATCATAGCTGATGGTTGAATGAAGTAGTTGGACTACTAGTGCATGGCATGATAATTGGACTTTGTCATAAGTAGTATTAGAGCTAAAGATTGTTGGTATTAGTCGTTTAAAGGAGTTTTATGAATTTCAACATGAATTGAGATTTGAGGGACTATAAATTGTATAGGATTTTTCAATGGATTTGAGCGTTGTGAGAACTCATGGCTTAATAAAGCCAAGGTGGAGTGAAGTTATGGTTGTGTAGAAGTTGAGGTTTAGTATTAGAGATTTAATCCAACTAAAAGATGAGTTGAATTGATGAAATGAATACAGTTTGAAGATATATGGAAATATTAGATAAACTAGTGTTAAAATGTAAATGAATTAGGGATTCATATAATTTGAGGATTTAATATAATATTTTGAGGGTTGAAGAAAATTGAGAGTTGAGTTGACGTGATAACTTGGTAGAAACCAACAACTTAGTAGAGTTGATGAATTGTGAAATTGAGGATCTACTAAGACACTACCAAAAATCTGGGCATCTAAGACGGACAAAATTCGTCTCAAATACAGCAAAATCCGTCTCAAAATCGATTTTGAAACGGATTTTGAGGCGGATTTGGGCCGTGTCAGTTGGTCGCGTCGCTAATTATGACCGTCTCAAAATCCGTCTCAGAACAGGAAATTAGATACGGGAAAATTGTCGTCTCAAATCCGTCTCAAATCATCTGAGTCGGACATAGTCCGTCTCAAATCCGTCTCAAAGCTAACCCATGGGGAGCTTAATTTTGAAACCGATTTTGTCGGTTTCAGATTTGGCGGGCAGATATGGCGCTTTATTTAAGGTCACGTGTTTTGAGACGGAAAAGGTCGTCTCAAATCCGTCTCAAAATTGGCAGCAACTATTCACTTTGCACATATTTTGAAACGGATACCATCCGTCTCAATTCCGTTTCGACTTTGGCGCCAAAATCTTTTTAGCTTGCATATTTTGAGACGGGCAGCAGCCGTCTCAAAATTCGGGTCAACTTTGACACCAACATCGCAAATTCTTTGAGACGGAAAGAAGCCGTGTCAATTCCGTCTCAATATATTTATTAACAACAAATTACAAATATTTTCATAATTTAATTTCAAAATCTAAAAATAATAATGATAATTACTAAACTGTTATTTATAGACAATACTAGATAAGACATCTATCGATGAGTATTATTACAAATTTATCAACGTAATACAAGTCTCACCAAATACAACAAAAGTAACTTCTAAAAATTACTGTTTTAAAGCTCAAAAATATGCATAATCACACCATCATATCCCATCCTCGATGGTAAACAAAAGTAACTTCTAAAAAATACTACCTAAAAGATCAACATGCATATATAATCACGAGTCTCCATCCTCGTTACTATCGCCTGGATCTTCATCATGCTCATCCTCGACATCAACATCCTACAAGTAGTAGTACATGGAATGCATGTCAAATATATGAAATGAATGCATGCATTCTACACATAAGACTAAGAAAACTGATTTCATACTATGAACAAACATGAGCAACTTGCAGATTGCACCATTTTTAAGCAATAATCTCAGCATAAGTTTATACATAAGGTGAAACATACAGTTCTACACCAACGAAATGAGAAACCATATATGTGTAGGTAATAAAACCTAAAGCAAATAACACGTAAATCTGCAATCACATTTGGGGTCAGAAAAATAAGGTAATAAATATAAGATAACTTGATAGGATAACTATATATATATATATATATATATATATATATATATCAATAGTCGTTGCTACCAACCCAGTAATTGTAACATGAATATATGTAGTCTGAGATTTAATGCTCAAAAAATTATAAAACCATGAACGTGTAGTTAGCCCATGAAATTGTCAATGAAAAGTTGATAATTTTTCAAAATATTTAATGTGGAACAAGATATACATAGTATTCTAACAATTATGGAGGATTTTGTTTGAAGAAGGGATATTGTTTCCGGACAGGGAAATAACACATTGACAGAGTGAAAAGAAAGAGTCCCCAAATAATATCGGGGCCCTTGCCGGACCTAATTATAGGTAAAACAATTTCAAAGAGAAAGAAGTTGAAGCCAAAATCAAGAGATTATAAACATTCACCCAACTACTACTACTACTACGTTTCTTATATGTCATTTTTGTTTGTTTGCATTTGACTCTGTTTGTGTACTTCTGTTTTTCTCTTTTTTGTCTACTTCTTTTTAGTCAGCAATGACATCACAAATGTTGAAAATTCATGACTTGGTTGCCTGCCTACATACACTTATACATACATGCATGTATATATGTATAGCTACATGCATATATAGTTATATAGAGTACTTCTTAGATTGTTATTTTTCATGTTCTAATTTGAAGTTTGTAAATGGTGATAATTATTTAGCAAAAAATAAAATTAAATAAAATAAAATAATGGTATGTAATTATTGGTATTTTGGAGAAAATGCTAGTTTCAGAGTTTTTGATCCACACAGATCTTTATATACTAGAAGATCGATCATCTACTAATGCAATACAACAGTGTACATGGTATTTATTTCTTTATTTGGGGAGGAACCGACACAAGTTTCTAGTTTCTGGAGGTCTAATTTACAAATAGTCAAGCAGAGCTGTATCCCTGACCATTCATTCCCGGAGCTAAGTTTATCTCCATTTAAAAATACACACATATTTATATGTATTGTAGTTTACTTGTTTTTTTTAAAATGAACAAGTTTGCCTTTTCCAATCCACCCTGATTGGTATTCTTTGAATTATAGGCTTTTATAATAGAAATGTTTCTAGTGGAGAGTAAGGGAGGTGTCATAGCCTGTATGTTGCTTGCCCTTGTGTTCTTGGGTACTTGGCCAGCAATTCTAGCTCTACTGGAGAGATGAGGCCGTCTTCCTCAACATACTTACCTCGATTATACCATTATTAACTTCTTGGTTGCGGTAACCATAGCTCTCACTCTTGGCCAGATTGGTGAGAGCAGACACGACATGCCAAATTTTTTGACTCAACTTTCTCAGGTATATATGTTCATTATTAGTATTCAATATGAGCTATCTGCTCTATATTTTTATATTTCACATCAGTTTTTAGCATATACCTTTAAGCCTTCTTTGTCTACTGGTCAAGTTTTTTGATCAACCTGATTCTCTTTGAATTCGACTAAGAGAAGAATGTTAATCCTTTTACGATGTTCAATACTCAAGCAGCATCCATATGTTTATTAAGCCTAGGCATCGTTTCATTTGGACAAATAATGCAGGATAATTGGCCTTGTGTTTTGATTGCTATGGCTGGGGGAATATTTCTTAACCTGGGGAATCTATCTACACAATATGCTTGGGCTTTTGTGTGCTTCACTTATTATTAATTCTTACATTTTAGAAAAAGTTCAATATGTAATAATTTGACTTGGCTTATACAATGTTCCTGGTAAGAAGGCTTATATATCCTGATTATAAAAACATAGTTAACTAACTAGGTTTTATGTTCTGTTTCAGATTTCAAGATCCATTGGGGATGCCTATCTGAAGAAGGCAGAATTCAACAGGGAACTAACAAGATCCATCGCAAATACTTTGAGATTCTAGAAAGTGATAAACATTAACAGTGTCAACTAATCAGATTTATAAATAGCATATTCATCAGAAACCATATCACTCCTATTAATAGCATTCAACGAAATGGCAAACCATATATATGCCTAGACTTGCACTGAATTCTAAATTATTGAAGAATGAAGACAATACTAGAATACTGGGCAAGAAAAAACACTTACATCACTATTTGGAAGATTCAACGACTTTTCTCTCAGTTTCCTCATCGCTTCTTGAAATTGCTTTTGCATAGCCTCTTCCAATTGTTTTTGTCTTGCATCCATCATAGCTTGAAATTGGGGGGTCTCCGTCGCAGCAAGGATGAGAGATTGCATATCAGGTGATGTAGGTAAGGGAGTGAAGCAAGATGTAGAGGCATTTGTAGAAATCGATTCACTGAACCCACTTGCTTTTAGATCCTCACTCGAACCGAGACCAAACACTCGTCCCTTTTTAATACCACCTGAAGCCTCTCTCCATATATCCGCATCAAAAATAGGTTCATTACTTCCGTACTTTTGACTAATATCACTTTTATATTTTTCCTGATAAAAGGTATTGAATGAGCCAAGCTTAGAACATATTATGTCAAACATGTATAATTGACAATACACAAAGCTTATAGGTACACACTTACTCCTACTTTTCTTGCCTTGTCATTACAATACACACCGTCCTTTGTGTGTGTTCGATCAAACACCTCGATGTGAGTAGGTTTAGTTTTCTTCTCATTTTCCTACCGTCACGGAAGCACAAGCACAATAATCAAACATTTTTAATTATATTAAAGCAACCATAACAAAAAATACTTACAAGCTTTTTCGCGTGACTTATAAAAGGTATTGACCCTCCAACATGGTTAAGTGTTCCACCTTTCTTTCGGTTTGTAGAACCAGAATTTGATTTTTTTTGCCAACTTTCCTTATTCCATCCTTCGGAAAAAGAGACCCAATATTCTTTCTTCATGAACGAGGGTGGGTACTCGGCCATTTTTTCAAAATTGTAAGTTGTAAGCCCTGCTTTTTTCTTTGCCTCGTCTCTTGCCTTTTTCATTAAATCTTTATAGCGTATAGCACAAACCTGCTCCCAAACCTTTCTTGCTTTTTTATTCTCTACTTCATTACTAAATTGATACATCTCTGCAAATTCAGCCCATAATTCATTCTTGAGGTCTTTTGCCACTGATAACTGTGGGTCCAAGTGCATATTAGGGTTCACATGACCTAATTAGATTAAATGTACAAATTAGGGTTTACAAAAAACCTAATTAAATGTACAAATTAGGGTTCATGTGACCTAATTAAATGTACTCCCAGGTAAGTCTCCACGTGTTCCAAGGCAGAAGACCAGTGGATGCGACCCATTTTGGGAATTGATTGAGGGATTGGATTGGTGGCTAGAAGAACAGGACAATTTGGGCATTACTTTGATGATTAAAGGGCATTTTTGGAATTTCTCCTTTAAAACATAATTAAAGGGTATTTCGGGAATTTTCCTTAAAACATGTGTCTGACATGTGATTATTTCCCAGGAAAACTCTATAAATAGCCCCTCTATTCTAAGAAAAGGGGATCGCTCTCAAGACATTACACTTAGACTCTTGGAAGCTCTAAACACTTGAAACTCTCTCACAACTCGAAGACTCTAGAAGGCTCTTGGAATCCCTGCTACCCTAACCCGGTTTCCGGATTCTAGGAGTTCTGCCACGTGTCATTGGAGTAATTGCCCACCTGTTCTTCTCCCCTCTTCAATCAATCAATCAGTTCCGTACTCTTCGTGGATTTTTCTCCTCTCCAGCCAATACGAAACCCTAACCCTAGCAAGGTGTAATTTTCTTACCTACATTTATTTGGCGACTCTGCTGGGGAGGTGTAAAATTCGTGAAGGGTATGCCCACAACTCGAAGTGGGAGAATTACAGGAAGAGTTTCACCGACAACAAGCATCATTTCACCGGATCCGATTCCAAGGCAAGTAAATCTAGTGCCCAGAGCGCGAATCTGGATTTTGATCAACCCATCCTAGAAGACGTTTCAGAAGGAAGTTCAACATCACCTCAAATGGCTGATCAACAACAAACCAGTGCTAGACAGCCAAACGCAGGAAGGCAAGGTGAGGAGGTCACTGGAGCGCAGACAACTGCGAATGCTGTGCAGATGGAGATGCTCAAAGCCTTACAGGAGGCACGAGAAGGCCAAGGGATGATGATGACCATGATGTTGGAGATGCAGAGGAAGCAAGAAGAAATGGGGAATTTCCGTCAGCAGTTGATGCAAATCCCCACTTTCAGGGCTATGTTCCCAGGAAGTTCGCAGGGGGAACGAGCAGAAGTGGAGGACAACAGCAACAACAAAGAGAATCCGACTGTGCTGCCAACAACGGAGAGTCAGCCGATTCCAATCATCAACTTGGAGCCCCAAAACAGCGGTGATGTGCCACAACTCAGATTGGAAGCAAGTCAGCCTCAGCCCAACATCATCCCGACTACTCTCCCAGCATTTTCACAAGTGCAGATACCGACCATCCCGAGCCACATCCAACGAGCAAGCCAACAAGCACCACTGATTCAAATCGTGCAAGATGGAAGTGTACACCAGCCAACTTCCTTACCATACCCACCACCTATGCATCAATACATTACAGCCCCTCAGAGAGTCCATACCACGAGCCAGTATGTGACGAAGGATGATATGATCGACGTGATCAATCAACTTCGCAAGCAGACATCCCGACCTTCAGAGTTGGACTTTACTCCACCTTACCCGGCACACATACGAAGACAACCTTACCCGACAGGGTATATTGAGCCATTTGATTTTTTATAGAACTAACAATTTGTCGTACCACAGAATTGGGCTGAAATCTACAAACACAAATAGAAATTATTATTTAGTATAAGCTACATTATATAAAGATAAGCAGAAATATGGTAATAAGAGCTCTATCAAGTTGTAATAAGCAGAAATATGGTAATATGTCAATCACTGATAGCATGCAGTTTGTTGACAATGCTTTTTCTGTTTGGACTGAATTGATTGAGAGGTTCTTCGGTGTTGATGGATATAGAAAATTAATGCAATTCTTGATCGGCTTACATGATCAATCGTGACTAAAAAATGACTAAAAATTGTGGTCACATGGTAGGAAAAGTACTTGTTGCTGTTAGTGAACATATTAACAGGCTTGTGGCTGCTAGGCTGCAATTTGATGTGATGGGAACCGATGGGCAGATGAAGGATTTTATCCCCAAGATTGCTAAGTTAGGCTGTTGTTGGCAGTTTATAACATTGGTTGGTTTTCATGCTGATGCGCTGATTGTTGACACATTTGCTAAGGATTTTGCTAGGAGGGGAATGCTGGCTTATGTGGAGAGGATACAGAGGGAGGAAAGGAACAATGGTGTTGATACACTGGCTCATCAGAAATGGTCTGGTGCTAATTACTATGACAAGGTCCTTAGGACTGTTCAAGGAGGCATCACTTCCACTGCTGCCATGGGCAAAGGTAAAATACACAACTTTATTGCAGCCAAGCAGCCACAAGCCTGTTAATATGCTCGTTACTCATGGATGCGAGCATGATGCATTGAGCCAAGATTGCATCATCTTGCCACTTTCTGAAAGTAGCAATCTCTTCCTCAGAGGCTGTTTCTGCAACATTTGCAGGGACTGGCGAATTTAGGACATAAGAAATCTTTTCAGCAGTGAGAACAATTCTCAGATTCCTTAACCAGTCCGTATAATTCGGTCCGGTCAATTTGTTAGCATCAAGTATGCTACGCAGTGATAGTGAGTTTGACATTTTTAAATTCTGCATGTGAAATAGACAACATTTTAGCATTCATTCATTTAATTAATTACCAAAATAAATTAGGTCTTTATTTAAATTGGTATCTCCCATTATTTTCATCAAACTATATTACCCTCAATATAAGCAAATCTAATTAAAGTTTTGCTAGTGAGATTAAGGACCCCATTTCAAATGTATATAGCCTTGTGGTGACACAACAAACGATATATAAATAAATAGGTAGACAACTATTGTCAATTACATCACTATGCCTTTTAGATTATTTTGATCAAGTGGTGACACATCCGAATCAAAATTATCCAAGTTAAGTCCAACCTAGCACTTCCATATATTCGAAAGAAAAACACTGTCCTTGTGGTGACACAACAAAACAGCATCGTTTAGTCTATTTATAAGTATCAAATGTGATAAAGCAACATCTTAAATATTTAATACTTGCCTTGTGGTGACACAACAAACTCATATTAAACATTTAATACTCTATTGCTTTACCATGCTAGAAGGCGACATCTGATATTCCAAATATCTTTGAACGCTTAGGACTTAATATGATTTCTTTGAGGGGTTTATTATTATTAGTCTCATCTTGTTTAGCGCGCATGCACACATATATATAAAATACGCGTCATATTATTTTACATGCGAAGAATGTTGGATAATATAATATATATATATATAGTAAGCATACACATATAGAATACTATATTCTATCCGGATTATGGACTTTTATTCTAGTTTGGTTCACTAGAGCCACAAAGTGAACCAAAAGGTCAAACCTAGGGTGCAAGAATAAAATTTAAATATAACTATTACATTTAAACCCGGGCTCTATTATAAACGGGTCTTCATGCGCTCCTTGCTCCTTTGTCACCAATTCTTCAAAATTAATTCTAACTAGTCCTATTACAAAACTATTTACAATAAATAGTAACCTTGATCATCAGTCAAGGAGAAGTACATAGGAGGGAGATAGAATTTACATTAAGAAAAATTAGAGAAGACGAGGTACGTAGACCCCATTTATAAAAACCCATACATTCAAGCATCCACTAAAATAAATCCAATCACACATTGGTCAATAGTCCATAATCAATCCCTATTCATTATCATACATATCTCTATATGTATCAATAAATAACATTCATCTCATGAATAATAAAACCATTCCATATATGCATTGATATCAATTAATGGGCAAAAGTTTTGCTAATATTTAGTTTTGAAACAAAATAAACTCTTTTATTTTAATCAAAAGCCAAATCCAAATTAAACTCCTCTAATTTTAGCAATCTGAAATCTTATTCCAGATAAAATAAACATCTTTATTTTAAACTTTTATCAATTAAATAAACCATTTATGTTAATTGAAAAAAACAAAAAAAAATTAAAGTCTGCACACCGGCGCGGTCGCACTCCAAATTGAACTAGGAGCGGCGCGACCGCGCTGCACCCCCAGAAACGTTTTATGGGTTAGGACGCGGCCGCGCTCCAGAATGAACTGGAAGCGGCGTGGCCGCGCCGCGACGCAGATTCAGAAAAAAATTTCCAGCCAAAAAATCCGATCGTATCGCATATCAATACATACATAGAATCATCAAAATTAATAATTAACACAATGATTAGGCTCTGATACCACTGTTAGGTTTGTATATTACGCAAACATGCAATCAAATTACATAAATAGGGCGGAAGCGTGATAAAACGGATTTTAAAATTTTCATGCAAACCATCACCATGATCTATCCTTTTGTTCAATTATCAATTAAACGAAAGAGAAAGAGAATAAAAATTATACCCTCGTAGATCAAAGCTTCCTCGGGTACAAGTTCAACTCCTAGTCCTTCGTGTTCTCCTTGAATTCCACCGATGAGATTCCTTCCTTTGATCAACGTTAGCCATCCAAGTGTTTGGCCTTTAGAGGTGATCCACCAAGGAAGAATAGGTATTCAAAAAGTTGGGTATTGGCAAAACCCTAGTTTCTATCTCTATACAAATTGCAAGTACTCTCCACAATCTAATGCAAGAGTGTGTAACCCTAATCTATGATAAGACTCCTCTTATTTATAGATGTAGGAATAACCCTTCCCTAAACTATTTAGGATTAGGGTTTCTATTATAATTAAACTCCTTTAATTAATTATGCTCCTAATCCAATTAGGAATTCATGGGAGAGTACTTCTATTAATTAATTCTCAATCCCTATTAGAAATTAAATAATAGTACTAGTAATAATAATAATAATAATAAGACTCCTCTTATTAATTTATATTTAATATTTCCAAAATATTAAATAATAATTATTAAGCTATTTAATTTATTCTATCTCCATAGATTAAATTAAATATACTTAACTTATTATTACAATTATGTCATTTAGTTCTTAAATAAATATTTTCTTTTTACGGTGTGACCCTTTAGGTTCTCCATATTAAACCGGTTGTGAATAAATCAATTAGAACAATTCTAATCTTATTTAAATAAATAAATTAAACTATTTAATTCATTTAAATAAATAATATTTATTTTACAATAAGGGTAAGCCCCCTTAGCGATCAACGACTTTCCAGATAATATAGATTTCAACATTAATCACAAAAGAACCTTTCAGTGAATAGTTACTGTACAATTCAATCATTCTACCATACAATGTCCCAGTTAAATATAAGACATGGATTTACTGTCAAGTCTTATTTTATTTAATTATATGTATTTCGATTCCCAAATGCACAACTCTAATTAATGTAAATTAGAATCTCATTTCTAATTTCATTCTGCCTTGGCCAAGGACTACTGAGTTGTCATTTATCGAATCACATAGGACGTTTCTCATCTTTTACTAAACGTGGTAGATTCTTTGTTGATCATTCACCTATCTCCATGCACAACTTATTATACCCAATCATACCCTTTGATATACCCTAAAGGTCTTAAGGGACATGTTAAAGTATAACTCATCATACACAAGATACTATGATGATCTCAAGTCCAAGGATCACTTGTACTACTATCACTAGAGGAATTCCTATTGACAGGCGAGTAAAACTCCATTAGGTATTCCTTAGCGAGCCACGTTCAGTGAACTTATTCTCCAATAAGCACCTCCATACTTGTTTTAGTGTCTCCACACAAATGATTATGAGATCAATCATCCTCTTCCTAAGAGCAAGCAACGCATGTACTAATATATCCGGATTCACTAATCCCCTTCTTAGTAATCCAACGATTAGGAACAATTTTAGTTTGTGAGCAATCTAGAATTTAGATCTCATTAGCATGATCACCATCATGATTCTAAAAGCATTGCTCAATACTATGGGTTTATCACATTTAATATAACAGCAACATGTAGATAATATAAAATGCCTTTTAAGAAAATCAATTCTTTTATTAATAAATGAATAAAATTATAAAGTATATGCTACATCATATCAAATATGATTTGTGACAATCAGAAGTTTTAAGAAATTATTAATAAATAAAATATATTGAATTATATATTTTATTTTATTTATTTATTATGATATGCTGAGTTTGACTGTATAAATGTATGTGTGCTGTGAATTATGTGAAATTTTGTGTGTGAATATTTAAATGTTTAAATAAATGTAGAGAATATGCATGTATTTGAAAAGTTATATAAGTTATATTTAATGGTAAATAAAACTATTAAATATATTCGTTTGAATTAGCCGCGTTATTAAATGAGCAACATTAATTCACTAATTGAAAGTTAGTGAGTTAAATGTTTGTTTTAATTAATTAAATAATGAAATTTATTTAATTAATAATGATAGTTATATTTATGTTATAATAATGGAATAATGGAATAATATTTAATATTATTTCAAATGAATGTATATTAATAATATGAGGTGCAATATATATATTATATGTATATTGGCATCAAGTTTGTGAATAACATTTATGATGTGAATAAAGGATAGAATATATTAAATTATATATTTTATAAATTGTTGAAAATAATTTATGGAACGAAAGATATTTAATTTTAATTAGCTGAATATATTAAATTTATATATTTAAATTGTTTGAAGACAATTTATGAAAGAAATGAGATGATTATTTTAATTATACAAAATTAGTTGTATATCTTGAATAAATGAGTTAAAATAATTAATTGAATATTAATTATTTTAATTGATTCGTTACGTTAATTAAGTAAATTAAAATTATTAATAAATATTAAATTATTTTAATATAGTTTGTTCGTTACATTAAATATGTTATTTTATTGAAAGATTTAATTAATTTTAATACATTAATTGAAATAATGATTAATATTAATTATTGGTCCGTTCCACTAAAAGTGTTATTTTATTAAACGTATTAATTCTATATTTTTCTTTTTATTATTATGGGAAAGATTAACTAATACATTAATTAGTATATGTATTAAAAGTATGATATATATTATATAATGTATGAGAATATGTAATACAGGATATATGTATTTGGAATGCATGTAATGGAAGTATAATGTATGGAAGGAATACATGAGTTAATTTATGTGTATGTACTATATGTAATGCAAGTATATTTAGTTTTGTATGTTGGGTAAGTAATGTTAATACATTACTTGACATACGTATAAAGTATGTACGTAATATATGTATATACTATATTGAGAAGTTAAAATAAAGCATAAGGAATATATGGGTTATCTGATGTATATATAAGTTAAGTCACGTGAGTTAAGTTGGAGGTGTCAGATTATTAACACAACAGGGACACTAAGCAATATAAAGCTTGAGCTGTAAATTACTTGGAACCGTAGAAAGAAAGCCACTAAGCAAAATCATTATCTGATAAAAGAACCTAGGGAGGAGGGGTAATAACCCTGCTTTCTTGAATCACCATTCCATCCGTTCCATATTATCTCTCTGATTACCGCGTTACCAAATCACCAAAACTCTCAAAGATTGAAGCTACTATTAAAGCAGCATACTCACCTAAAATTGAGGCAATGAATTGTTAAGGAAAAAGTTCAATCATCTGCAGTCAAGAAAGGTATGATCAAATCACAACTAATCTCATTTTCCTTTCTTTGGATTATTGAGAGTAAATATAGATAAAGAATAGAAAAGTATGAGTAATTAGTATTTTGAATCTAAGACGTAACTAATGTAAGAAATAAACTAGTGTTACTTTAAACTAATAAATTGCATTGATGGTGTGCCTAATTGGTGTATTTATATAAATGTAATTGTATAGGATAGTGAGAGACGAATAACGTCAATTGACTAATCAACGCAAAAGGCAAGTATCTTAAACCCTAAGCTCTACTTTTACATTGTGCAAAGAGATCTTAATCTATGCAAGTATCCTGATCTTGTCTATTTTTGAGCAAGTATCTAAATCTCATCTTTTATTTTATACAAGAAGCTATAGGCAAGTTTCCTAACTTCGTGTAAACCATTTATAATTTCGCAAGTATATCTACCCTATGCACTAGTTTTATTTTGTGCTAACAGGTATACGTTTAAGCAAATATCCCGAAATTAGTTTGTTTCTTTCAACTTTGTATTAAATTCATAACGGTGCAAGTGTTCTAGCCTTGCATCGTATTCCTATGCAAGTTTCCTTAACATCTGTAATGTTTTAATATTATGCAAGTTATCTATGTTGTACGTTTGTACAAGTTCCCTAACTTGTGCAATCCGATTATTGTTGCGAGTAACCTGAACTCGTTTATTCTTTTTGTATGAACAAGTACCTTGAACTCATTTATCTATGAGCAAGTTTTATTCATTAAATCCAAAAAACTATATTACCTTCGAGGTTTATGTTGATAAGTTATGTTAAGAGACATGTTTTTCGTTCTTATTGAATATGAACTGGTTAAAAATCAAGTCTAAGCCTTTGTTACAGCTAGACTAATGTCCTTTCTCATTTGCAAGTCTTTACACATTATTGAGATTAGGTAGAGTTTTCCAATCAGATTGTTTTGATTTGGAACTCAAGTCTGAGAATGAACATCCCTTATTTGGGAAAATTTTTATTGTGCCTAAAGGCAGTGAGAATAACGCAAGTAGTGTTGATCAACGCAGGGCATAACGGGCTGATCACCCACCGTGCCCGTAAGTTCAGCCGGTTCACAGATGAATTTCTGATAGAACCTTTTCAACAAATAAAAATAAAGTTCATGGTCTTTTGACCACTCAGCATCTATAGTCAGTATGTCGTTTCAAAAATATAAACGATTTGATAGATTATTCAGATTTGTTTCAGTTACTTCACAACTATCGATTCGTTGTAGAAGTATAACTCAAAGAAAACATTTATTCCTTTCATGCGATGCTTATTGTTTGTTATTACTTGTTGAGCACTTGAATGCTCATTCTTGCTTTGAAATTAAATGTTTTCAGTTAAACCGGAGCGAGTAGAAGGGTTCGGCAAGGACAAGGGCAAAGGAAAGCTACACGAGTAACTAGAAAGCGTTATCTGTATTAGTTGTAGTTATATTATGTGATAATACATTATCTATCATGTAATAAAATATTTAAAGGTCTTCGTACCTGGGATAGTGAACTCTGATGTAATGTTTTTAATTATTTAATATATTAAGCAGTTTGAATGATTGGTATCGTGTAGCACCAAGTACGGGTTTTATATACCCGGATTTGGGGGCGTCGCAGGTTGGTATCAGAGCTGTAGGTTAGAAACCTTAGGTGGGGACACCTTAGGCTATAACCTTAGGCTACATAGAAGGGTCAAAAAATAAATAACTCAAATAGAGTTTAAAGGAGATAAATTGAGGAAATTCATCATAAAAATGAAATAAAAGTAACTTAAATAAAACTATTGTTTGTTATGTGTATATAATGTGTATTATGTACTAATCAAGCTAATTTGCGTGTAGATGTCAGACGAAGAGGAAGTAAAAGACTTTCATGTCGCAAGCAAGGAGCAGATTGTTCCCTCCGAGCTAATACTTAAGCCAATAGCGGAAGTAGAAGCTCACATTGAGAGTGACCTTGAGAGAGCTTTAAGGGATGAACCAAGCGTAGATCTGGGCAGTGATCATGATGAATATCCAGAAATGGAACTGAATGAAGAAATAGAGGAAAATCCCAAGGAGGCTCAAGTAAAGCCAGAAAAAGGAGAAGAAAAAGAAGAAGAAGTCGTAATGGCAGCAACAACAATGGTTGGGTCAATGTTAGACGAAGTGCAGAACTTGAAGAATAAGGTGTTTTCCCTGGAAGAAAGGTGGAAAGTGGAAAGACTGTTAAATAGTCACTTACATAAGGCATTAATTGAAATACTAGAGGAGCGAAATAAGTTGAAGGTTCAAGTTGATAAAATGGAAGCTGAACGCAGTATATCGCAAAAATCTTTAAGTAAGAAGGGGAAAAAGGAAGTTGAACGATAGTGATTCAGAAAATTCTAGAAATAACCGAGAAAACTTTAAAAAGATAAGAGAATGTACGAACTGTGAGAAGATGCATCAAGGCGTATGCCGGAAAGGGCAGAAGATATGTTACAATTGTAGATAAAAGGGGCATATCTCTCCTTATTGTCCTATCCGAAGAAAGGAGCATGTTTTAAGTGTGAATCGTTAGATCATCAAGTAAAAGATTGTCCGATAAAGAAGTCAGGTAAAGGAAGCGCAAAGAAGTAGGATAATATGCTACGCACGGGATAAGATATAATAGATGTCATGTATGTATGAGTGTGTAGTGTGTAAATCCCAACTTTTATATAGTAAGCGGGATATCTATTATAAGTCCCAACTTTTGTATAAGTTGTGGGATAGTTATATAACTCCCATCGTTTTGTATGTAATCGAGGGATAAGGAATGTAAATAATAAAAGTTATTAGATGTAAATTTTAAGTAGTATATTAATGAAAATATTTGTTAAGTATGCTTTGTGATGAGTATGTGTTAGTATGTGAAAGTTAAAATGCCTTGAGATAGTTAATGAAATATTAAAAATGAATAAATATTTTATAAAAAAAAAAAAAAAACCCTTAATAAAGAAGAAAATTGCAGAAGAAGAATAGGTTATATATAAACCGTTAATAAAAGGGATGTAAAAAAAAATTGAAGGAGGAAATTAAGTTCTATACAAATTTATTGAAGGGAAATGAAAGCGTATCGTGATAGATTTCGTGGTAGTATTTGCAGTTACAAAGAAAGGTAAGACGTTATATGATTTATAGTAGATTATTTAATAAAATCAGCATAATTCTTGCCAACTAAGATAAAAGAATAATTTATACCGATTAGCTAAATTTTATACTAAAGAAATCTTCTTAAAACATGGAGGTTTGTGTCAATTTCGATTGTCTTGGATTAAAATCCGTTTGTTTCGCATCAAAATTAGGAAAGAGCATGCAAGAGCAAATGGAAGAACAACTAAGGTTGAATACAACGTATTTTCCTCAAATCAGACGGGCAGAGCGAAGAAAACCACAATAATACTTACTTCTAGTAAACTTTGCGTATAATAATAATTATCACGCGACTTGGGAACGTTATTTTATAAAAGCTTCGTACGAAAGGAATTGTCAAATGCTTCTATGCTGGAACCAGAATTGGCATAGTCAACTGCGCGAATTGTTAAAGTAATAAGGTCAAGACTCATAGCAATTCAAGATCGACAAACGAAATACGCTAATTACGTTGATCATCATCGACAAAAGTAAGGTTTTATCGTAGAAAAGGTAGTTATGAAATAGCTCTATCTCCTGAATTAGAGCATATAATGGGTTTCCTGTGTCGATATTACGACTACATAATCAAAACTATAAGTATGCAATTGAATATGAGCAATAAAACCTAACAAGCAAGAAGAAGTGTTATGGAAGAACCACAATGACGCAACATGGTAATTCAAAGCAAAGATATAGAAAAGTTATCCCCATATCAGAGTTAGTGTTGTTTTACGATTCCGGGGACGGAATCTTTGTAAGGGGGAAAGAATGTGACAATCAGAAGTTTTAAGAAATTATTAATAAATAAAATATATTGAATTATATATTTTATTTTATTTATTTATTATGATATGTTGAGTTTGACTGTATAAATGTATGTGTGCTGTGAATTATGTGAAATTTTGTGTGTGAATATTTAAATGTTTAGATAAATGTAGAGAATATGCATGTATTTGAAAAGTTATATAAGTTATATTTAATGGTAAATAAAACTATTAAATATATTCGTTTGAATTAGCCGCGTTATTAAATGAGCAACATTAATTCACTAATTGAAAGTTAGTGAGTTAAATGTTTGTTTTAATTAATTAAATAATGAAATTTATTTAATTAATAATGATAGTTATATTTATGTTATAATAATGGAATAATGGAATAATATTTAATATTATTTCAAATGAATGTATATTAATAATATGAGGTGCAATATATATATTATATGTATATTGGCATCAAGTTTGTGAATAACATTTATGATGTGAATAAAGGATAGAATATATTAAATTATATATTTTATAAATTGTTGAAAATAATTTATGGAACGAAAGATATTTAATTTTAATTAGCTGAATATATTAAATTTATATATTTAAATTGTTTGAAGACAATTTATGAAAGAAATGAGATGATTATTTTAATTATACAAAATTAGTTGTATATCTTGAACAAATGAGTTAAAATAATTAATTGAATATTAATTATTTTAATTGATTCGTTACGTTAAGTAAGTAAATTAAAATAATTAATAAATATTAAATTATTTTAATATAGTTTGTTCGTTACATTAAATATGTTATTTTATTGAAAGATTTAATTAATTTTAATACATTAATTGAAATAATGATTAATATTAATTATCGGTCTATTCCACTAAAAGTGTTATTTTATTAAACGTATTAATTCTATATTTTTTCTTTTTTTTTTATTATTGGGAAAGATTAACTAATACATTAATTAGTATATGTATTAAAAGTATGATATATATTATATAATGTATGAGAATATGTAATACAGGATATATGTATTTGGAATGCATGTAATGGAAGTATAATGTATGGAAGGAATACATGAGTTAATTTATGTGTATGTACTATATGTAATGCAAGTATATTTAGTTTTGTATGTTGGGTAAGTAATGTTAATACATTACTTGACATACGTATAAAGTATGTACGTAATATATGTATATACTATATTGAGAAGTTAAAGTAAAGCATAAGGAATATATGGGTTATCTGATGTATATATAAGTTAAGTCACGTGAGTTAAGTTGGAGGTGTCAGATTATTAACACAACAGGGACACTAAGCAATATAAAGCTTGAGCTGTAAATTACTTGGAACCGTAGAAAGCCACTAAGCAAAATCATTATCTGATAAAAGAACCTAGGGAGGGGTAATAACCCTGCTTTCTTGAATCACCATTCCATCCGTTCCATATTATCTCTCTGATTACCGCGTTACAAATCACCAAAACTCTCAAAGATTGAAGCTACTATTAAAGCAGCATACTCACCTAAAATTGAGGCAATGAATTGTTAAGGAAAAGTTCAATCATCTGCAGTCAAGAAAGGTATGATCAAATCACAACTAATCTCATTTTCCTTTCTTTGGATTATTGAGAGTAAATATAGATAAAGAATAGAAAAGTATGAGTAATTAGTATTTTGAATCTAAGACGTAACTAATGTAAGAAATAAACTAATGTTACTTTAAACTAATAAATTGCATTGATGGTGTGCCTAATTGGTGTATATATATATGAATGTAATTGTGTAGGATAGTGAGAGATGAATAACGTGAATTAACTAATCAACGCAAAAAGGCAAGTATCTTAAACCCTAAGCTCTACTTTTAGATTGTGCAAAGAGATCTTAATCTATGCAAGTATCCTGATCTTGTCTATTTTTGAGCAAGTATCAAAATCTCATCTTTTATTTTATACAAGAAGCTATAGGCAAGTTTCCTAACTTCGTGTAAACCATTTATAATTTCGCAAGTATATCTACCCTATGCACTACTTTTATTTTGTGCTAACAGGTATACGTTTAAGCAAATATCCCGAAATTAGTTTGTTTCTTTCAACTTTGTATTAAATTCATAACGGTGCAAGTGTTCTAGCCTTGCATCGTATTCCTATGCAAGTTTCCTTAACATCTGTAATGTTTTAATATTATGCAAGTTATCTATGTTGTACGTTTGTACAAGTTCCCTAACTTGTGCAATCCGATTATTGTTGCGAGTAACCTGAACTCGTTTATTCTTTTTGTATGAACAAGTACCTTGAACTCATTTATCTATGAGCAAGTTTTATTCATTAAATCCAAGTTTTCTATATTACCTTCGAGGTTTATGTTGATAAGTTATGTTAAGAGACATGTTTTTCGTTCTTATTGAATATGAACTGGTTAAAAATCAAGTCTAAGCCTTTGTTACAGCTAGACTAATGTCCTTTCTCATTTGCAAGTCTTTACACATTATTGAGATTAGGTAGAGTTTTCCAATCAGATTGTTTTGATTTGGAACTCAAGTCTGAGAATGAACATCCCTTATTTGGGAAAATTTTTATTGTGCCTAAAGGCAGTGAGAATAACGCAAGTAGTGTTGATCAACGCAGGGCATAACGGGCTGATCACCCACCGTGCCCGTAAGTTCAGCCGGTTCACAGATGAATTTCTGATAGAACCTTTTCAACAAATAAAAATAAAGTTCATGGTCTTTTGACCACTCAGCATCTATAGTCAGTATGTCGTTTCAAAAATATAAACGATTTGATAGATTATTCAGATTTGTTTCAGTTTACTTCACAACTATCGATTCGTTGTAGAAGTATAACTTAAAGAAAACATTTATTCCTTTCATGCGATGCTTATTGTTTGTTATTACTTGTTGAGCACTTGAATGCTCATTCTTGCTTTGAAATTAAATGTTTTCAGTTAAAACCGGAGGCGAGTAGAAGGGTTTCGGCAAGGACAAGGGCAAAGGAAAGCTACACGAGTAACTAGAAAGCGTTATCTGTATTAGTTGTAGTTATATTATGTGATAATACATTATCTATCATGTAATAAAATATTTAAAAGGTCTTCGTACCTGGGATAGTGAACTCTGATGTAATGTTTTTAATTATTTAATATATTAAGCAGTTTGAATGATTGGTATCGTGTAGCACCAAGTACGGGTTTTATATACCCGGATTTGGGGGCGTCGCAGGTTGGTATCAGAGCTGTAGGTTAGAAACCTTAGGTGGGGACACCTTAGGCTATAACCTTAGGCTACATAGAAGGGTCAAAAAATAAATAACTCAAATAGAGTTTAAAGGAGATAAATTGAGGAAATTCATCATAAAAATGAAATAAAAGTAACTTAAATAAAACTATTGTTTGTTATGTGTATATAATGTGTATTATGTACTAATCAAGCTAATTTGCGTGTAGATGTCAGACGAAGAGGAAGTAAAAGACTTTCATGTCGCAAGCAAGGAGCAGATTGTTCCCTCCGAGCTAATACTTAAGCCAATAGCGGGGAGTAGTAGAAGCTCACATTGAGAGTGACCTTGAGAGAGCTTTAAGGGATGAACCAAGCGTAGATCTGGGCAAGTGATCATGATGAATATCCAGAAATGGAACTGAATGAAGAAATAGAGGAAAATCCCAAGGAGGCTCAAGTAAAGCCAGAAAAAGGAGAAGAAAAAGAAGAAGAAGTCGTAATGGCAGCAACAACAATGGTTGGGTCAATGTTAGACGAAGTGCAGAACTTGAAGAATAAGGTGTTTTCCCTGGAAGAAAGGTGGAAAGTGGAAAGACTGTTAAATAGTCACTTACATAAGGCATTAATTGAAATACTAGAGGAGCGAAATAAGTTGAAGGTTCAAGTTGATAAAATGGAAGCTGAACGCAGTATATCGCAAAAATCTTTAAGTAAGAAGGGGAAAAAGGAAGTTGAACGATAGTGATTCAGAAAATTCTAGAAATAACCGAGAAAACTTTAAAAAGATAAGAGAATGTACGAACTGTGGGAAGATGCATCAAGGCGTATGCCGGAAAGGGCAGAAGATATGTTACAATTGTAGACAAAAGGGGCATATCTCTCCTCATTGTCCTAACCCGAAGAAAGGAGCATGTTTTAAGTGTGAATCGTTAGATCATCAAGTAAAAGATTGTCCGATAAAGAAGTCAGGTAAAGGAAGCGCAAAGAAGTAGGATAATATGCTACGCACAGGATAAGATATAATAGATGTCATGTATGTATGAGTGTGTAGTGTGTAAATCCCAACTTTTATATAGTAAGCGGGATATCTATTATAAGTCCCAACTTTTGTATAAGTTGTGGGATAGTTATATAACTCCCATCGTTTTGTATGTAATCGAGGGATAAGGAATGTAAATAATAAAAGTTATTAGATGTAAATTTTAAGTAGTATATTAATGAAAATATTTGTTAAGTATGCTTTGTGATGAGTATGTGTTAGTATGTGAAAGTTAAAATGCCTTGAGATAGTTAATGAAATATTAAAAATGAATAAATATTTTATAAAAAAAAAAAAACCCTTAATAAAGAAGAAAATTGCAGAAGAAGAATAGGTTATATATAAACCGTTAATAAAAGGGATGTAAAAAAAAATTGAAGGAGGAAATTAAGTTCTATACAAATTTATTGAAGGGAAATGAAAGCGTATCGTGATAGATTTCGTGGTAGTATTTGCAGTTACAAAGAAAGGTAAGACGTTATATGATTTATAGTAGATTATTTAATAAAATCAGCATAATTCTTGCCAACTAAGATAAAAGAATAATTTATACCGATTAGCTAAATTTTATACTAAAGAAATCTTCTTAAAACATGGAGTGTCAATTTCGATTGTCTTGGATTAAAATCCGTGTTTCGCATCAAAATTAGGAAAGAGCATGCAAGAGCAAATGGAAGAACAACTAAGGTTGAATACAACGTATTTTCCTCAAATCAGACGGGCAGAGCGAAGAAAACCACAATAATACTTACTTCTAGTAAACTTTGCGTATAATAATAATTATCACGCGACTTGGGAACGTTATTTTATAAAAGCTTCGTACGAAAGGAATTGTCAAATGCTTCTATGCTGGAACCAGAATTGGCATAGTCAACTGCGCGAATTGTTAAAGTAATAAGGTCAAGACTCATAGCAATTCAAGATCGACAAACGAAATACGCTAATTACGTTGATCATCATCGACAAAAGTAAGGTTTTATCGTAGAAAAGGTAGTTATGAAATAGCTCTATCTCCTGAATTAGAGCATATAATGGGTTTCCTGTGTCGATATTACGACTACATAATCAAAACTATAAGTATGCAATTGAATATGAGCAATAAAACCTAACAAGCAAGAAGAAGTGTTATGGAAGAACCACAATGACGCAACATGGTAATTCAAAGCAAAGATATAGAAAAGTTATCCCCATATCAGAGTTAGTGTTGTTTTACGATTCCGGGGACGGAATCTTTGTAAGGGGGAAAGAATGTGACAATCAGAAGTTTTAAGAAATTATTAATAAATAAAATATATTGAATTATATATTTTATTTTATTTATTTATTATGATATGTTGAGTTTGACTGTATAAATGTATGTGTGCTGTGAATTATGTGAAATTTTGTGTGTGAATATTTAAATGTTTAGATAAATGTAGAGAATATGCATGTATTTGAAAAGTTATAAGTTATATTTAATGGTAAATAAAACTATTAAATATATTCGTTTGAATTAGCCGCGTTATTAAATGAGCAACATTAATTCACTAATTGAAAGTTAGTGAGTTAAATGTTTGTTTTTAATTAATTAAATAATGAAATTTATTTAATTAATAATGATAGTTATATTTATGTTTATAATAATGGAATAATGGAATAATATTTAATATTATTTCAAATGAATGTATATTAATAATATGAGGTGCAATATATATATTATATGTATATTGGCATCAAGTTTGTGAATAACATTTATGATGTGAATAAAGGATAGAATATATTAAATTATATATTTTATAAAATTGTTGAAAATAATTTATGGAACGAAAGATATTTAATTTTAATTAGTTGTATATATTAAATTTATATATTTAAATTGTTTGAAGACAATTTATGAAAGAAATGAGATGATTAAGTTAATTATACAAAATTGTTGTATACGCTAAATAAGTAAATTAAAATAATTAATTTAATATTAATTATTTTAATTGATTCGTTACGTTAATTAAGTAAATTAAAATTATTAATAAATATTAAATTATTTTAATATAGTTTGTTCGTTACATTAAATATGTTATTTTATTGAAAGATTTAATTAATTTTAATACATTAATTGAAATAATGATTAATATTAATTATTGGTCCGTTCCACTAAAAGTGTTATTTTATTAAACGTATTAATTCTATATTTTTCTTTTTATTATTATGGGAAAGATTAACTAATACATTAATTAGTATATGTATTAAAAGTATGATATATATTATATAATGTATGAGAATATGTAATACAGGATATATGTATTTGGAATGCATGTAATGGAAGTATAATGTATGGAAGGAATACATGAGTTAATTTATGTGTATGTACTATATGTAATGCAAGTATATTTAGTTTTGTATGTTGGGTAAGTAATGTTTAATACATTACTTGACATACGTATAAAGTATGTACGTAATATATGTATATACTATATTGAGAAGTTAAAGTAAAGCATAAGGAATATTATGGGTTATCTGATGTATATATAAGTTAAGTCACGTGAGTTAAGTTGGAGGTGTCAGATTATTAACACAACAGGGACACTAAGCAATATAAAGCTTGAGCTGTAAATTACTTGGAACCGTAGAAAGCCACTAAGCAAAATCATTATCTGATAAAAGAACCTAGGGAGGGGTAATAACCCTGCTTTCTTGAATCACCATTCCATCCGTTCCATATTATCTCTCTGATTACCGCGTTACAAATCACCAAAACTCTCAAAGATTGAAGCTACTATTAAAGCAGCATACTCACCTAAAATTGAGGCAATGAATTGTTAAGGAAAAGTTCAATCATCTGCAGTCAAGAAAGGTATGATCAAATCACAACTAATCTCATTTTCCTTTCTTTGGATTATTGAGAGTAAATATAGATAAAGAATAGAAAAGTATGAGTAATTAGTATTTTGAATCTAAGACGTAACTAATGTAAGAAATAAACTAATGTTACTTTAAACTAATAAATTGCATTGATGGTGTGCCTAATTGGTGTATATATATATGAATGTAATTGTGTAGGATAGTGAGAGATGAATAACGTGAATTAACTAATCAACGCAAAAAGGCAAGTATCTTAAACCCTAAGCTCTACTTTTAGATTGTGCAAAGAGATCTTAATCTATGCAAGTATCCTGATCTTGTCTATTTTTGAGCAAGTATCAAAATCTCATCTTTTATTTTATACAAGAAGCTATAGGCAAGTTTCCTAACTTCGTGTAAACCATTTATAATTTCGCAAGTATATCTACCCTATGCACTACTTTTATTTTGTGCTAACAGGTATACGTTTAAGCAAATATCCCGAAATTAGTTTGTTTCTTTCAACTTTGTATTAAATTCATAACGGTGCAAGTGTTCTAGCCTTGCATCGTATTCCTATGCAAGTTTCCTTAACATCTGTAATGTTTTAATATTATGCAAGTTATCTATGTTGTACGTTTGTACAAGTTCCCTAACTTGTGCAATCCGATTATTGTTGCGAGTAACCTGAACTCGTTTATTCTTTTTGTATGAACAAGTACCTTGAACTCATTTATCTATGAGCAAGTTTTATTCATTAAATCCAAGTTTTCTATATTACCTTCGAGGTTTATGTTGATAAGTTATGTTAAGAGACATGTTTTTCGTTCTTATTGAATATGAACTGGTTAAAAATCAAGTCTAAGCCTTTGTTACAGCTAGACTACTGTCCTTTCTCATTTGCAAGTCTTTACACATTATTGAGATTAGGTAGAGTTTTTTAATCAGATTGTTTTGATTTGGAACTCAAGTCTGAGAATGAACATCCCTTATTTGGGAAAATTTTTAATTGTGCCTAAAGGCAGTGAGAATAACGCAAGTAGTGTTGATCAACGCAGGGCATAAAGGGCTGATCACCCACCATGCCCGTAAGTTCAGCCGGTTCACAGATGAATTTCTGATAGAACCTTTTCAACAAATGAAAATAAAGTTCATGGTCTTTTGACCACTCAACATCTATAGTCAGTATGTCGTTTCAAAAATATAAACGATTTGATAGATTATTCAGAATTGTTTTAGTTACTACACAACTATCGATTCGTTGTAGAAGTATAACTCAAAGAAAACATTTATTCCTTTCATGCGATGCTTATTGTTTGTTATTACTTGTTGAGCACTTGAATGCTCATTCTGGCTTTGAAATTAAATGTTTTCAGTTAAACCTGAGCGAGTAGAAGGGTTCGGCAAGGACAAGGGCAAAGGAAAGCTACACGAGTAACTAGAAAGCGTTATCTGTATTAGTTGTAGTTATATTATGTGATAATACATTATCTATCATGTAATAAAATATTTAAAGGTCTTCGTACCTGGGATAGTGAACTCTGATGTAATGTTTTTAATTATTTAATATATTAAGCAGTTTGAATGATTGGTATCGTGTAGCACCAAGTACGGGTTTTATATACCCGGATATGGCAATCCTTTTTGATATTTCAATAGACATTGTCTCTTAAAATGGGTTTAAAGGATAAAGAAAAATATGCCCATTTGACAATTTTTTAGCTGTATGTATAAGAGAGGGACGGTGGTTCTCCCGCGTGCCCTCGTTATAGGCCTAATTGATTCCATTGATACTATTCATTGATACATTATTTAATTAAACAATTGGTGTGATTGCAATGAAAAGAATCATGCTTAATCTAGCAGATGGGGAGAATTTTTTAAAAGGCTCAGACTTACTTGAACTCGAAGACGAATAACGAAATGCTTGGGAATGATACCAACTTCACTCAATTATGATGGCTCCGACAAGGATTCTAATCACTGACAAAAGGGAAGGAAGGATTAAAGAGTTTGTATATATATATATATATATATATATATATATATATATATATATATATATATATATATATATTTATTTGACAACTCTGTAAACTTTCAATTCCAATTGGAATCGAAAAAAATAAAAAGCAACCCTTAGTTTCGGGTCCACGAGAAATCAATGGGTTCCTTCTGTTATAATTATATGCCAAGTTGGACTCTCAATCTGTTACACAATTCCTACTTTGAAAACAGGAAGACAATTACTTATCTTTATTCCTGACTCAGGGCGAAAGGAAGGTTCATGAGTGGGAGCTTATAGCGTAATCAATGCTCGAGATTGGGAACATCCCAATTTATATATAGGAAACCTGTTACATATATCATACCAAGATTGAGGTCCTTACTTTGGATACATGTATGCATACAGACACCTAGCCTAATCATGTATACATATGGAAGAATCAAACAGGCTGGGCACATTTGATTACCTTATTATGGGACGTATGTATGCTCCCCCTTAGTGGATATAGCGAATTAGGGGATGAATGAATATATATATATATATATATATATATATATATATATATATATATATATATATATATATAGAACGGCTCTTAAGCATACCCCCTTAAATGACATACCAAGCATACCCCCTTTAGCGACGGACTGGGCGACGGTTTAGTCCGTCGCCATAGATCTGGTCCGTCACTAAAGCCTTTAGCAACGGACCGGACCTATGGCGACGGACCAAACCGTCGTCCGGTCCGTCGCTAAAGGGGGTACGCTTGGTATGCTATTTAGGATGGTATGCTTAAGATCCGGACTCTATATATATATATATATATATATATATATATATATATATATATATATATATATACACACACACACGCGGCGAAAAGATTTGATCCCTGTTTCTAAATAAAAAATGATTTGATCTTGTTTTTTTAAAATTAAATAAGATTTTATTTAATTTATAATATATGATTTCCAAATTTAATTTAATTTATCTTGTTTAGTTTCGAAATAAAAAAAATAATAATTAGAGTGTATATATATATATATATATATATATATATATATATATATATATATAGATAGATAGATAGATAGAGATATAGATGGAAGAGAAGATTGTGCAAGGTTTGAAAAGATTTGATGGAGTATTGCACAAAATATCTTGGAGAGCTCCCTTAGGAATTTCCTTTCTTAAGAATTTTTGTTTTCGAGGCTTGCAAGATCAAGTTCAACGGATGGTCCGAGAATTTGAAGCATAAACTCAGAGGCTTGAATTACTTTGCACGATTATCACTCCAATGGCGTGACTCACATGCAGGGGGCAAATGTGAGCCCAAGTACAAATTAGGGTTTTCATTGTGACCTAATTGAATTAAATGAATAGACGGAAAAGTCGAAAATAAATGTGCGAGACCCGAGAGAAGCTTCCACGTGTCCCGAGGTAAAAGACTCGTGGAGGCAGCTCATCATTTGGGGAAATTGATTGAGGGATTAGATTGGTAGCTAAAAAGACAGGGGCGATATGGGCATTACTCTGGTGACTAAGGGTATTTCTGGATTTTCCCCCGAAGGCATGTGCCTGGCACATGACCACTTTCCAGGAAACCCTATAAATACTCTTTCCATTCCATTGAGGAAGGGACTTTTTGGATTCCTCACTTGGCTTGGACATTTGAAAAGTTTGAAGATTTGGAGATTCTCTCTCTACCCGAAGAACACGCTAAGGCTCTTTGGATACCGGTTACTCTAGAAGGCACTTGGATCCTAGGAGTTCTGCCACGTGTTACTGGAGTAAACGTTCACCAACTTCTTCCATCTTCAATTCATCAATCAATTTCGTACTCTTCGTGGATTTCTCTCTTCCTTAACCAACACGAAAGTGTAACCCTAGCAAGGTACGATTTCCTTGCCCATAAGATCTAATAGTTGAATGAAAGAAGTTACAAAAACTTCAGAACAATGAATAAAGTGGTAATGAAATACGATGGAGTCATATATGAAGTGATAAAATGAAACCAGTAGAAACTTTGGAGAGTCAAAAACGATGGTAGGATCTAACATTGAAGTTGAAATTAAATTAAGTAGGGGTTGAACTGAAAATGGTTGACCTATTATTTTGTGGAATCCTACATGGATTTTATTATAAACATTGGGGTATGATCTAGATAATGAAATATTATCGAAGTTATACAAATCGTTAGACTATTATAGAAGTGTGGATTAAATATAGAAGAATCTAAAATTATACAATCGAGTGGGATTTGAGGCTAGGTTATGAGATAATTTAGTTCTTTATGTGATAATAACATATATTGTATTGATTGCGAAAATGTATTTTGAGTACATCAGAATAGTGGAACTTATAAAATAAAGTTATAATTGAAAATGTGGGTCTATGACTTCGATGACAACGTTTATATCTAAGTTATTTAATGTTATTAGTGAGTCGTTGAAGCAAAACTTTTAAGTTGAACTTAAGATTAAAGTTATACTTCTAAAGATTAACCTATAGTATTATGAAATGTCAGGAGATTTGATGATGGGATCATAGAATAAAACCTGGATAATAAAGATGTTATCTAAGTTATATTATGTGTAGTAGTGTGCATCAAAAGTGTATAATGTGAAATGAATCTAAGAAAAATGGATTCAATTATGAGGTCGAGTTTAATTATAAGTTGAGAAACAACTAACCCTTATGTGGTGGATCATGACGATACAAATTATTGTTTTTGAGATCGTGGAAACATATGACCTAATGTTATTAGTCGAAAGGACTAAGAATCCCAGGGGTATTTGATGCGATATCTGTGTGGAAAGAGTGGAAAGTCCAATTACAAAATTGGCCAAGAAATGAATGCAGATAGATTGAAAGAATGAAACTCTGTTGATTAGAAATATCGACAGGAGGCTCGATTTGATTCATGGAAAGATAGAATGTGCTTATTAGAAATATGTTCTGGTGGACTAATAAAGTTTTCGAGGAGAATTGGGGCTGTTTGTATAATGTACTTGTGGAATCAAGAGATCTTATATCGATAATTTTTGAAATCATTTGGGTTGTTGGAGTATATTTTAGACTAAAATACATTTTACACCCCAAAGTTGTTAGGGTTATTCACGTCAATATTTAAAATGTATCTATGTGCACCACAAAAATCTTTTATGCTAAACAAAATACACCCTCCAAGGTTTAAACTGGTCAAAACGCACTCCCAAAGTTCTTTTTAGCTCAACAAAATGCACCCCAAAGTTCGTTACGCTAAACAAAATGGACCCTCAATTTTGGCTGGTTAAAATATAGAAAAGAACTTTGGGGTGCACTTAGATACATTATAAATATTGGAGTACAAACCTCAACTACCCTATAAACTTTAGGTTCCAAACTGTATTTTAGTCTATATTTTAATAAATAGGGATCCGAGTATAGTATTATAATTTGAGATAAGGTGTAGAACTAAACATGTAGTTATGATAGATTATATATCTTAAGACAAGATGTGAGTTGAATGTGTGGGATAAACTTTAGAGGAAGTTAATATGATTGATGAAAGTAGTGGAATGTGTTTGTAACGATAGTTTCAAACAAATGTATTTGGGACGTACCATATAAAATTTATATGGTTATAAGTGTGTGATCTGTGAAAGAAAGAATGGTTGTTACGGAAGTTGACGATAATATATAAGTTTGCTGACAAAGTTGAAAGTATATAAGAAATCTGCATTTGAAATGGATTTCGCATTGAAAGAACAAGATAAACTAATGAAAGTCAGTGATTGAGTTCTGGATGTTGAAGTAGAAAGTAAAAAGAGGATTGACATTATTGTCATGATGTAAGTCATAAGCATCACATTATCGTCTTTTATGTTGACGGGAGTATGGGGAATCTTGCCTACGTACGACATGATGTAAGTTAATTAGGTCAAAAAGAATCTAAAGTATGTGAGGGGCTTTTTGAAATGATAATCATTAGAAGCGAATCAAGCGTGATAAGTGCATAATATTCGATAATTTTGATTCCTTTATATTTAGTTTTATCACATGTTTTATATGTATATGAACTTACTAATGTGTTTATTGATTTCAGTAGGAGCTAAAAAGAGAAAAAGCGAAAAAAAAGATCAAAATGGGTGCGCAAGGAGGAAAAGAAGAAAAAGTGGCAGAATGTTAAGGGTCGCGGCGCTCAGAAGGAAGAGTCGCGGTGCTTCAATCTGGGCCACGGTACTAGGGTCTATTCGTTGGCGCGTGGGCACACTACAAAAAAATGGCCCTTTGGCAACAACGTGTTTTCGTTGCTAAAGGTTCAACATTTCGTTGCTAAAGGTCTTTTGCAACGAATTTTCGAACGTTGCAGCTTTCGTTGCGAAATGAGCGTTGCTAATTGTTCTGCAACGAAATTATTTTGAACGTTGCAGAAAGTGAAACATTTCGCAACGAAACTTGAATTTCGTGCAAAAGCCTAGATCATTTAGCAACGAAATATTTTGTTGCCACTTTATTTAGAAAATGTTGCTAAAAAGCAATTTTCGTTACAAAAAGCCTACTTATTAGCAACGAAAAGCCTTTTTTCTTTGTCAACGAAAATGAAATTTCGTTGCCCTTGATATACTTTTGGCAACGAAATTTGTCGTTGCTGAACAACTTGGTAAATGTTGCCTAAACTTGTTTTCGTTGCTAATTGTATACTTTTTAACAACGATTTTCGTTGCTAAATGTACACAGTACATCGGCCATATATTATTTTGCAATGAGATTATGATCAATTAGCAATGATAATATGCGTTACGGATTATTTTTAAAGAGCAACGAAAATTGTCAATTAGCAACGACACTATACGTTGCTGTTTGCTTTTTATTTGCAACGAAAGTTGATTTGATTTGCAACGAAAGTTGATTGTATTTGCAACGATATAAATGTTGTCTTTGTTTCAACAATATCCTGTTCTGTAACGAATGTCGAATTATTTTACAAACAAAATAAATCCTGACTCAATGACCTCATAGCAAATTATGCAAAAAAAATACAAAAAACTCAAATATTATTAATTAAATAAAATCATCCGGTACATAGTAATTCGCCATCATTACAATCAACTGTCTAAGGCTGCCACAATTCTTCAATCAAGTATCTATATATATATATATATATATATATATATATATATATATAGAGAGAGAGAGAGAGAGAGAGTACAATTCTTAATAACATACTAAAGCCCATGCATTTCTTATTATAGCAGTACAGTTATGTATGTCCTATGATCAGCAGTAAACTATTAGAGGCAAAATAGATGACAATATACCCATCCTTATGGCAGTACATCTGCGGTCCAACCTCTGCATAAGCAATGCTCTTGATTGAGCATTTAAAGCCTGATGAAGAAATATTAAATGTTAGCGATTATGCATATATAATGTGTTTGGTCAAGTGAATTGAAATGCCCTGGTTTCATATGCATAATGTACCAATTGTTGATAAAGAATAAGATCGGCTGATAAGATGGGTACAATTACCAGAAGCAATCCTACTCCTATATGTTATGAATATAGTTTAGCTTCACTTGCTGTTAAGCAGCATCACAAAATTGTTAATTTTTGAAAAATTCTGTCTAATTGAACAAGCACGAGTTTATAACTATAATTTTGTAAAATACAGTTATATTCTAACTCACATGCTCTTCCAAATAAGATAGTGATTTGTGATCTTACTGAGGCAAACAAGAGGAAGCATGAAGCAAACAAGGCATTTAGAAAATTTAGCTAAATTATGTAATTGGCTCATTATCATTATTCATTAATATAAAATAGCCGAAAAGGGGGAAAAAGATTCCATGGTGTATCAATAACAATTTCTTTCAACATTCAAGTATCCATATTTAGTGTAGTCCACATGCTGCTTTTTTGTGCCAAGCATTAGCAACATTACAGACTACATAACAGACAACAACAACAATTACATAGAAACTTTCTAAGGCATCCAAAGCAATTACAATTCAAATCTTCCTCAATCCTCAGTCACTGCATAAAACAATTGAATTCCAAATAGTTTTCACCAATCAAAAATCAAGCTAAAAAAACTTGACACCCACACTTAAAAGCCTAATCACAGACCCATAAGAAGTAAACGTAACCATATATTTAATTAAATTCTATTATTTGAAATTTTATCTATCAAATTCCTGCCAATAGAACAGGCCATAGAACACTTAACATAGAATTCAAGCCAAATGAATCTGGTTCAATTCATACTTTAGCAGAATAAATATTTTTACAATTTAAATTCAGTAAAAAAAACATTACATGACAACTATACTGGTTGAATTGGAGGGCGATAATGGAAATCATATATTCCTCGTAAAATATATAAAGCATCAACTGCTCAACCCTTTAATGGTGGGAACTCCAAGTGGGGAGTCTAACAATCAACTAATGACATGGATATATGGTTCACAATCATAAATTACATATCAAGTGACGTAGTTGAACCATTTATTTTTTCTCCACTCAATAAATTTACTCGGTTAGAACTGATTTGAAAAGAAGGTCACATGAAGTAGTCTGCAGTTAACTATGATGAAATTCATAAAACCACCACGAGAATATGGAAAATAGTGTGCTTTTACTTGTCACTATTACTTCCCTGAAGTGGTTTTCTCAGCCAATGTAACCTATCATTTCCATTGCCACTAGAAGAATCCTAAGCCATAAAGTGTTGAGCATAAAATTACCAGATATACCTTGAGAAAAGAATGATTGAAATACTATTCTATAAAGTGTTGAACCACTGTGGATCTTCTTTTGTTGCAGATCGAAAATCAACATGGTGCGCTCCTAATAAACAATCAAATTAACAATATCCTATTAGATACTAACCCCCCCCCCAACGTACAAAACTAAGCCATGCATATTATGTTTTAGTTTAGTAACTTCTAAATTTATAACATCCTTTTCCATAAATAAAATGAAAATAAACAATTGTTATTTATGCAACTATAATATCCGAAAGAATAAATCAAACTATTGTATCTCCTTGTAAATATAATATTTCTAAAACTTATTTTAATTTCAAATAATGGGTGGGTTTTATATGATATGCTATAAAAAAAAATAGCTCATTCCCCCATCCTTGCTTCGTGAGTAAATTAAAAAAAAAAAAAAAAACTTGCAAAAGTCTTGTTAAAAATTTGTGCCGAAATACAATTGCGAAACATTTTAATATATATAGTTAGATAGAATTATAAAAGGGTCACTAATACTTCTCCACAATTAAAAAATTGACATCGCAATATAAATTATTTTCCTATCAACAAACTACTAATCTAAAAGTGAAAAGGGCATACCATGGAAAACAGAAAACAAACAAACAAACAAACAAATAAATAAAATAAAGTAACCAATTATTAGCAAAAATCAACTTTTAGTCCTCCGGTGTTCAAGCATTAATGGTATGTGTTCTTTCCAGATGGATAATTTGTTGCACTTGGATATTTTGGTTAAGACTGATCGAATGTCATTTAGTTTTGAGGCTGTAAGTTTTGATCATGTAAGTCAGAGTGGTAATTGTGTGGCACATGGACCAACAAAGTTGGCCATTAATTTGGTTTTTCATACTTGCTAGTTGGAAGAAATTCATCAAGTATTCTTCCATCAGTTTTTAGTTGTAGTTGTGGGAGACGTTGAAGCTTATAATCTTCAGTCTTAAGGACTGTTTTATAAATAAAAAGCATTAATATCTATAAATACAAATATAGAGAAATCGGAGAGAGAAATTACCATATAGGGGACAACCACATTATGTGAACATTAATATCTATAAATACAAATATAGAGAAAGCGGAGAGAGAAATTACCATATAGGGGACAATAGTGGTGGACGATCACAATCGCCAGAAGATCCCAAAAAGCCCGAAGCGCTAGTGGTGAAACGACAATCCATTAACAAAATTGGCCCCAAATATGAAACCCAAAATAATTGGCCCCAAATCCTAGGGCAAAATCCACACAATTCCCAGCCACCGGAGTCGAAGAAGAGTAAAGTGAGAATCAACCCATACAACCAAACTAGACAACCAAAGGGTCAGACCCTAGAGATCAGAAGCAAGGAACAATTTTGAAGGGTTAGATAGAGATGGAGATGTACCTCAGCCGACGAGAGAAAGAGAGAGAGATGAAAGAAATGAAAATAAAATATCATTTTTGAGTTTTATATTTAATACTTAGCTTTTGATCCGACAGTAGAGATATAATGCTTAGAATTTATCAAGGGCCACGATTGAAAGGAGCAATTAAAACTAATGATCTGTGTGCTTGTTTCTGATTGGTCCTTGAGCAAAATGTAGGATAATTAACATCAACTAACTATTCATCTAATAAACAATTCGAAAAAATATGAACGAAACTCGAATTCGTTAATAATATGATCTAAATTTGAGTAAAATAAATAAATGAGAATGAATTATAAGTAGAATCTGAGTAAATTTATACTCGACTCATTTAGGATTCGAATTCTTGATCATGATTCGATACATACTCGATTAATATATATTCTCATAAATACTCAAAACATTCTCTTATAAAATATGCACAATTTAATAAATTTAGAATAAATAGTTATTATTTATTATTATATATGAAGACATAACATATATGACATAGAGACTATATGTATTATAAAGTTACTTATTATGTACAGACTCGAATTCGAGTTTGAATTCAAAGTTCGCGAGTAGTTTGAATATAATTCGATCCAAGTCAGATTGAATTCGAGTAACAAATATTCGAGTCGAGTTGAATTTAAGTAGAGTTTTTCAAATATAATTCAAACTCAATCCAAGTAACTATTTGTTCGCTTTAGTTCGACCTGTTTACACCTCTAAGATCAATTTGTGTTTTTATCTCAAAGGACATTCTCTCGCTAGAACATTCTCAATTTCTGTTTTTTATTTTCATTATTCACTCGCTAGAACATTCTCATTTTCGTGACAGTGATAATTATACAAAATGAAACGATATACTAAAGTTTGTCATCATAGTTTTTATCGTACTAATCTATTAGACTAATATAATTTACTATTTTTAGGGGTATACATTCATTTTAATGTTCACAAATTTGTAATTGGAACTCTTTTTTTAAAAGGAATCATAATTATTTATAGAGTTTATGAATATAATTGTATAATGATGTAAAACATTAATAATAAAATTATGAGTGTGGATGTAGAAAATAAAAACAATAATAAGATTTGATATATTTTTATTTATTAAAGTTTGTTATTTCATATGTTTGAAATAAAGCAAGGAAATATATCTATTTGACAAGCAAATGATATAATTATTTCATCTCTTAATTAGAACAAGTAAATACATACATGTGATTAATAAATAAATTAATACATAATGATATAAATACAATATTAATGTGCTTTCTATTTATTAACCCCATTAATATTTAATAGAATTTACATTCTTAATAATATTTTTTAAGTAATTTACAATATTAATTGTATTAATTAAAATATTAAGTTACAATAATTTAAATTTTTAAATATTGTAAATTGACAATAAACAAAATTATAATAATTATGACTTTTTTAGTGGATCACATTAAAAATGCTAAAATATTATTTTTTTTTCTACAAAAGAATTGTATTTCAATTTATTATAATTAATTTATGATATCCTAAAATTTAAATTTAAATTTATTTTTAATTTTTTGAAATAATATCTTTACATATAATATTAATTATAAATGATTTGTGTTTTTTTTTAAATCTTAACAAAACTCTTTTTTGGAGCAGAGTCCTACTTTAGGAATTGCTTGCGTGTCTGGAAAAAGAGTAAGCCATCAATTACCAATTTCGATCTACTATGATTTTGTAAAGACTTGCGAGACTAAACACAATCAGGGTGTTCAAATTTGTAATTCACAGAGAAGGAGAATCTAGGGCAACAAGGCCTTCAACTTCAAGCTTACCTGTGAGTAATTTAATTTTCAAACCTATATATACATGTACTTTTCTGCAAACTTACGAATCATTATATGGGCTATGCTTAATTTATCTTAAGAATAATATTAGCCTTGTTCGGATGAAATTCTTATTACAAACTAAGAGAACAAAATTATTTAAGAAGTATATTTTTTCTTATGTGTGCCTGTAGACACCCAAATTTTGCGCTTCGTATACTAACCGTGACAGGAGGGCAAAATCGTCAAATGAATCGGCCTGCGAGAGCGAGGGATGCACAAGTGCGAACACTCGACGCCACCGCAACGATTTGCAAATCAAAATCGACGTGACAGCAGGGCCGTCCGAAATGAGCATGCCCGAATGATGTGGCACGTCTCCCAGTGATTCCCGGACTGCAAAATACAAACCTGTCGGCGAAAACCGATGTCACGACACGCGAATCGAGGTGCGGCACGGAAATCGAGAAAATCAGCCCACCCAGCCGCGGATTGATCTGCGGCCAAACGATTAAAATAATGGTGGTGCGCACGGGACTCGAAACCAGGAAACCAGCTGAGTGCGATGGGGGGTGGGCCAGCCAGCCGCAGATCAATCTGCGGCCAGGCCGCAGATCAATCTGCGGCTGCCCTAAACCAGCTTATTTCAGCTCAGTTTCTTCATTTCATCCAGGGGAGGTTCAGCAGCAGAAGAAAAAGGCAGCAGTTTTGGCGGAAGAAGAAGAAAAACAGCAGCAGTTTTAGCTCGAAAATAGAGAGAAATAGCAAAAATTCTTGCAACAATTGAGAGAAAAAGAGAGGAATTTTCCCTTGTTGTTGGTTTCTATCAATACATCTCATATTTCACTCAATACACAAGTTTCTACACAATTTTGGTATCATTTGCAAGGTGAAAATCTCCTTATTTTTGCAACTTCTATCATGTCATTTGGTTAAATTAAATGTAGTTTTTCTTGTATATTGTTGTGGATCTATGGATTGAGGGCTATTAGTGAGGTTTCCCAAATAGAACGAAATTCCTCCTAATGGCCCGATGATATCCATTTGGTGAAATTTTAGCTCATTGTAATGATGTATTATGCATAGTTTATTTAGATTGTTATTTTTAGGATCTTGTGGGTGTGTAGCGATTTTGGATGTGAGCCTAGGAGCACGACCCCGTGGTCCAAATCCGATGATGGTCATCTTTTGATATATGTAATAAATTCGATGTACCTTTCATTGTAAATATGTAATCGTCGGGCCTTAAAACGACGCCAAGGCGAGAATCGTGTTTAAGGCCCCGAAATAGTGAAACTTGTGATTGTAAGCGTTCGGGGTTATTTTGATGGCTTACATGCCCATGAATAGCCTCGACGCGTGTTTATGCTCGATTTGATTTATGAGACGAAATTGATTTCAAAGCTAAACAATGAAGACTTTCATAAAATCAATCAAATTAGGTTATTAGCATCACGAGGATAATGAATGGGAAATGCTAATGAATGTCGATTCCTATTTAACGAGAAAGCTAAAGAAAATTGTTTTCAAACATCACAAAATTTGATTTTATAAATAAATGGCATTTTATTAAACCGTTGTGCATAGGGTCAAAGAGCTCCTAGAAATTGCCCATCATTTGAGTTACGAAGGCAACGTATAGATCTCGATTCCTATTTTGACGAAGGTTTAAAACTCTTGTTTTGCCAAAATGACACCTAATGGAAATCTTGCAGTTTTGACAATTAAAATCAAACCTTTCTCATAGAACTTTCTCGTGTATGCTGAAAAGACATTCCGAAGCGTTCTCAAATTAAAGCACGACTTTCCCTAAAAATCCAAATGATTCTTTCATACAAACTCACCACAACATTCACATAGACACACACACACACGCGCACATACACACACATTCGAGAATTAAAGGATAGAAAAGCATCAAGATTGCGGTAACCGTGTTTCACGGAAGTCAGGGGGTGCCTAACACCTTCCCCTCGCTTAAGCAAGCCCCCGAACTCTATGAATCTCGGTTCGCAAACTAATTAATTCGGAGTCACGCATATGAGCCAGCGATTTACGAAAACAAAATTCGGATGAGTTGGTACATCCATTTCAAATATATCAACTGGCGACTCTGGTTAATTGGCTCATCATAAAAACGATCTTTCAAAACCCCGTCGACATTCAAGCCGACCTTTTCCAAAAAATCATTCAATCAAAAGGCAAAAAAAAAATCGGAAAAGGACAAATGTCGCAATAAAGGCGAAAACCCGGCGTCGACAGCTGGCGACTCTGCTGGGGACACATTAGAGGGCTTAAGCCGCGTACATGTCTTGATGCTATCCTATCCTTTAAAATTCACGAATATGTGTGTGCATGCGATATTTTGATCTTTCGTACGTTTTGTTGTGTGAATGTGTGTTTTGTCCAAATGAATGAATGATTGAATGGGATTGCTTTACTTTAAAGTAATCATGTGCATACGGTGAGGACGATGAATGTGAATGTATGTTGAGAGTGTACCTCCTCCTGAGGCGAACCTGTCGGTTGCTTATTACTGGACTCGAAGGGGCTGCTCCCCGGAGATGGCTCAGGAAACGCACCACCCAAATCCGCTCCAATCGAAAGGATTCTGACGAGTAGATTGCGAAGATTTGGGGACATTCATGCCGAAAAGCCCGCGAGAGTAACCCTAGGGTAGGTCAGCCTCTGATAAACCTAACGAAAGGGAAGCTTCTTCATGCCCTTTTATCATTCAGTCGAATAAATAAATGTCATATAAATGGCATATAACTGTCATACCGGCATCATCGTAATAAATATGTCCTGTATCATGTGATTACATCACCTGCACATATAAAGAGAATACTGACATGGTTTTGCAGGAAGGCAATCCGTGCCACGTACCAAGGTTTTCTAAAAACTTCTAAATACTATCCTGTCATCAAACACTGACCTTGTTTTGCAGGATAAGATTAAGAGAACCGTGAAAGCGTGGCGTAACGATCACAAAGAACCCGGAGTAGGGGCATATTCGACCACAAAAAAAAGGGGAAAAAGAAAAAGAAAAAGAAAAAAAAAATAATGATAAACATGCATCAGTGTTGACATGCATCTGCCAACTTGTAACTGGCACAGTACTAAACTACGGCCCTGGTTTGTTTTGCGAGACTGCCCCTAAGACCCAACTAAGAGGCCGTAAAATCCATACTCCATCCATCCAAATGGCAGAAGCCGGTAGCCATGAAATACACTGGCTTCCTTGATTCACACATCACGGTACGAGATGAGCTTTAAGGGGGAAATTGCGGTACAGACTTGTCCAGCCTGCGAGGATCAGATCGGAGGGATCTCCCATAGTGATGCCCCTCCTAAATGGGTTTGGTATCAAAATATTAAAGAGTTCCTTTGAGACAGCTCCTCTCCCAAAAATGCAGATCTGACCAAGGAAAGAGAATCCAAAGATAGGCAGTGAAATTCGTCCTAAGCGGAAACGATTTGCATGAATAGGACCTAGCTACGGGATTGCTGAGATATCTGGAAGCCCAAAGAAGCCCACAGATTAATGAACGAAGTACATGGCAATGTGTGTAGAGCCCATATGAGCAGAACATTTTTGGCAAAGAAAATCATGTGAACGGGTCGCTAATGGCTAACCACGAAAACTGACTGCGATACTCATGTCAGGAAATGCCATCAATGCCAGATCCATGCCAAATGCGATCCATGCACCTCCTAATGAGCCCCATTGCTTGACCTCACAGTGGTCAGTTGGACCGTGCAGCAGGTGATATCCAGGAAGGGGGTAAATCCAGGAGTGTGGTAGTGAATCCCGGCCAATAGAAGATCAATGGGTTTTAAAATTCTGAGTTTTATTTCAAATCCCTGCACGCTCATGTCATTTTGTCATATTATCCAAAAGGAAGATCATGTGCTGAAATATTTTATATATATGACAAGCATTTTTGTTTTATGTCAGGTACCCCGATTTGAGGCATTCTAGCCTGACAAGCGATAGGCCAAATTTGAAGGAGGATCACGATTTTGGTATAGAGCTAGATTTCAATCTGATGGGGATTGGGCAGGACAAGACAGATATCGACAATACGCCTGACGAGATCAAATGAGGGGTCAAAGATAAACCCAAGCCCGACTTAGACCAAACCATCGCCATCAAACATCAGAACCCCTAACGATCACAAAGAACCCGGAGTAGGGGCAAATTCGACTTAAAAAAAAAAAAAAACAAATAGCCGAGTTGTTGAGCCTGTATAGAGATATGTTCGCTTGGTCCCGTGGTGAGGTGATTGGATTGTCCACAGACATTATAGGACATCGACTGCCCATCAAGGAGGGTTCCGACCAATTAAGCAAAAGTTGAGAACGTTGAAGCCTGAACGGAGGTTAAAAATAAAGGATGAGATTGTCAAGCGGTTTAAAGCAGGAATCATCACGGTGTCTATTTACCCTGAATGGCTTTCCGACAGAATCCCAGTACCACAGCCTGGAGGAGAAGTAGGGGGCCGCATCGACTATAGAAATCTGAACGATGCCCTCAAGGAAGAGATATATGGCAAATTCAAGATCAAACATGTTGATTCAGTCATTTACCGGCCCAAAATGAATGGGGCAGTGGGGGCTGCAAATAAAACACAAAGACGATCACGGGAAGAATGTCCGCCAATCATCGGGGATGGCCGGATTTATTGTCGCTCACCCTGTTTGCCTATCGAACCTCAGTTCGCACATTTGCAGGGGCAGCCCTTTACGCATCTCCCGGGCATATGACAAGATGGTACGATCCCGGAAATTCAAACGATTTAGTCTTCAAAAGGATCGCGCCCTGCCAAGACGAAGTTATGGGGAATTTCGCTCTAAATTAAAAGGAGCCGTCACAAAAAAAAAAAAAAAAAAATCCTCTCTGGGGGAGCCCTCATCTTACAAGGAATGGACGGAAAGGCGTTCTCCAGCCCGTTAATTCTGACTCTGTGAAACAACCCTGTGAAAAAAAAAAATCAAAAAGATCTCAAAAATCAAAGATCCCCCAAACCTTTCAACAAGTCAAAGGACCGGATCTTTTGTCAGCCCAGCAGGATACCGATGCAACCAGTACGAGGGATATCACAAGAAAAGCAACTTAACACTGGGGCATTTGTCACTACCCAGGAAATGATGACGTGCAAATTGGCACCCATGCAACAATCCCATCGACATGCACCATCGTCATCAAATGCTACCTCATGACAATTCAATCTTCAACGGTACGATCATCTGGCATTTGTCACGCATAGTTTTTCCGGGATACGATGATCCGCGTGAAAGGGGATTCTATTTGACTTGATAGGAATCGGATTATTTCTGACAAGTAACCGTGGAGCACGATTGTGAGTATGATTAGACGAAGAAGGCTATTCAACCTTTTGATCAGGTACAAAGCCTTAATTCAAAGCAACGTTTGTGACAGAATCGACCTCATGTGACAGCCTTTACTTTGCATTTGCACAAACTTTCAGTTGTGGGGTATAAAACTATGACGACGTTGATGGCGATTAACACGTAGTCAGACAGTCAATAATTATCAAGCTAAAATCAAGAAGTCAGACGATAAATGATTATCAAGCTAATGTCTCGAATCGTGGCCTGGGTTATTCGAGTAATTAAGCCCGAGGGGTGTCTCTACACCTGGTGCCCTAAAGCCATCTGGTTTGGGAGTCGCTGGCCCAACACTCGTTACATGGGTAACTTAGAGCCTAAGAAAACGAGCATTACAGTAGAGGAGGCCCGAGCAGATTCGAATCGTGGCATGAGCTACTCGAGTAATTAAGCCTAAGGAGTGTCTCTGCATCTGGTGCCCTAAAGCCGTCTGGCTTGGGAGTCACCGGCCTAACACTCGCTACATGGGTAACTCAAGCCTAAGAAAACGAATCTTGCGCAAGGTCAAGCAAAGAATGAATGGTGCAGACCACCAGCTTGTCTCGAACCGTGGCCTTTGTTACTCGAGTAAATAAATCCGAAGGGGTGTCTGTACACCTAATGCCCCAAAACCGTCTGGTTTGGGAGTTATTGGTCCAAAACTCGTTAAATGGGTAACTTTGAATAGCCTAAGAAAACGAGACAAGTGAAGTGGACTAATAAAGAGAAAAGATAATGCGAAAAAAAAACTCTCGGCCTTAAACAATGGGTCATGGAAGAAAACCCCTACTGAATGCTGCATTGCACAGTGCATTTGTCATATGACGTCAATCCTGCTAAGGACGTTGTCGAGAATGGAGACAGAATACCTTTGACGAAGGAATGTAGTTCTTTTGAATTCGACCTTACTCACGTACAATGACCATGAATGCTTGAAGGTGCTCTTACGATTTCATAACTCGTCAAATAGAAAATCATCAATGCACGAGGGATTGAAAAAAAAAAAAAAAAAAAACTTTCCATCTAGTGCATTCACGGTTCACAACTTGCTAGATTGTGCGATCAGTAGATATTCAATTTCATGTGCTTTAACTGCATTTTTGTCGAGATTATAATATCTTTGTGATGAACTAACACTAACGGCCCGAGCCTTCAAGTTTTGGCATTTGTTAGTCATCTGATATGCAGGATCTTACAGAGATGTGGATAACTCAGCACGGTCAAACATCGCGAATTTCCAATAGAAATCCTTGGTAACAACACGTGCCAAGGCTGGGGCAGTTAAGAATCATGAAATGGAAGGAAGCTGAGGCTGCACAGAACTTCTCGTCATTGGACTTCTCCCCAATCCTGACTATCATTGCCTCGACGTCCAAATGATCCCCGTGCATGAGCATATACGAGGATGATATAATGCGGGACAACAACATATCGGCCAGCAGAAATGATCAAAAGGCCAAAGAGCCCAACATAGCTGTCGATCATCACAGAGAGCGAAACAGACTGCCTCAACTCGATGAAATGAAGACGACCAAGAGCAGACAGAATACCAGACCAGGTTGAAGTCTAGAAACTACACTTCACGACGAGACGTGATCCAATCAAATGTTGGCAAGCAATGACGACGGTCGAATCGTATCATTTGACTGAACAGGGGTCATTTCTATCTAAACATATGTTGTGCACATGCATCTGTCCATAACATATCTGCCAGATCATGCATAACACCTTTTTCATGCATGCAGGTACGATCAAAATGAAAATCTTCAGGAAAGTACAAGCACGTCGCTTTCAACCTCACAAATGATCAGAGTGATGGCTTTTGCGGCATGGTACGTGGACGATGTTGGTGGGAGATCCAGGACATGAAGCCGACCACACATCCCACTTCAAGAAATCATAAAAAAAAAGAGAAAAAAGACAAAAACAACAAACCCTGGGAAGGGCTGAGATCCATGCGAACCACAACAAGATGGTGAGCACCCCTGGGAAGGGCTGATATCCACAAAAAGAAAAAGACAAAAAACAACAAACCCTGGGAAGGGCTGAGATCCACGCGAACCACAACAAGATGGTGAGCACCCCTGGGAAGGGCTGATATCCACAAAAAGAAAAAAGACAAAAAACAACAAACCCTGGGAAGGGCTGAGATCCACGCGAACCACAACAAAGATGGTGAGCACCCCTGGGAAGGGCTGATATCCATAAAAAGAAAAAAGACAAAAAACAACAAACCCTGGGAAGGGCTGAGATCCACGCGAACCATAATAAGATGGTGAGCAACCTTGGGAAGGGCTGATATCCACAAAAAAGACAAAAAACAACAAACCCTGGGAAGGGCTGAGATCCATGCGAACCACAACAAGATGGTAAGCACCCCTGGGAAGGTCTGATATCCACAAAAAGAAAAAAAACAAAAAACAACAAACCCTGGGAAGGGCTGAGATCCACGCGAACCACAACAAAGATGGTGAGCACCCCTGGGAAGGGCTGATATCCACAAAAAGGAAAAAGACAAAAAACAACAAACCTTGGGAAGGGCTGAGATCCATGCGAACCACAACAAGATGGTGAGCACCCCTGGGAAGGGCTGATATCCACAAAAAGAAAAAGACAAAAAATAACAAACCCTGGGAAGGGCTGAGATCCACGCGAACCACAACAAGATGGTGAGCAACCCTGGGAAGGGCTGATATCCACAAAAAAGAAAAAAGACAAAAAACAACAAACCCTGGGAAGGGCTGAGATCCACGCGAACCATAATAAGATGGTGAGCAACCTTGGGAAGGGCTGATATCCACAAAAAAAGACAAAAAACAACAAACCCTGGGAAGGGCTGAGATCCATGCGAACCACAACAAGATGGTAAGCACCCCTGGGAAAGGCTGATATCCACAAAAAGAAAAAGACAAAAAACAACAAACCCTGGGAAGGGCTGAGATCCATGCGAACCACAACAAGATGGTGAGCACCCCTGGGAAGGGCTGATATCCACAAAAAGAAAAAGACAAAAAACAACAAACCCTGGGAAGGGCTGAGATCCATGCGAACCACAACAAGATGGTGAGCACCCCTTGGAAGGGCTGATATCCACAAAAAGAAAAAAGACAAAAAACAACAAACCCTAGGAAGAGCTGAGATCCACGCGAACCACAACAAGATGGTGAGCACCCTTGGGAAGGGCTGATATCCACAAAAAGAAAAAAGACAAAAAACAACAAACCCTGGGAAGGACTGAGATCCAAACAACTAATCACCCTGGGAAGGGCTGAGATCCAAGATGATCGACCGGCGACGATAACCGGCGATTACGAGATGGATGTCCGGCGACGAAAACCGGCTCCGACAAGATAACCAACCGGCGACGATAACCGGGGGTTACGAGATGGGTGTCCGGCGACGAAAACCGGCCCCGACAAGATGATTGACCGGCGACGATAACCGGCGATTACGAGATGGATGTCCGGCGACGAAAACCGGCTCCGACAAGATAACCAACCGGCGACGATAACCGGGGGTTACGAGATGGGTGTCCAGCGACGAAAACTGGCCCCGACAAGATGATCGACCGGCGACGATAACCGGCGATTACGAGATGGATGTCCGGCGACGAAAACCGGCTCCGACAAGATAACCAACCGGCGACGATAACTGGGGTTTACGAGATGGGTGTCCGGCGACGAAAACCGGCCCCGACAAGACAATCGACCGGCGACGATAACCGGCGATTACGAGATGGATGTCCGGCGACGAAAACCGGCTCCGACAAGATAACCAACCGGCGACGATAACCGGGGGTTACGAGATGGGTGTCCGGCGACGAAAACCGGCCCCGATAAGACAATCGACCGGCGACGATACCCGGCGGTTACGAAATGGGTGACCGGCGACGATACCCGACCCCGACGAGACGATCGACCGGCGACGATAACCGGCGATCAACGAATCCCTGGGAAGGGCTGGTATCCAAACAATCAACGACCCTTGGGAAGGGCTGAGATCCAAGCAAACCCCGACAAACGGTGACACCTGTGGAACCGTATCAAAAGACTGTACAGGGGTCATTTTTCATCAAATTTACATTTTAAATGTTGTGTCACATGCATTGAATAGAATGATAATTCTGTACGTGATCCATGCAGGTTAGGTGTCAAGGTCCTAGCCTATCAGAGTCAAAGGCTATGGCTGCCAAGAGCGATGTACGAGGACGAACTCCAAGGATGCCCTTCAAAGCTAGTCAGGAGAATAACTTCCTTTGATGACAATAGGATGGAATAAGGTGATTACGAGAGGGGTGACCGGATATGAGACCCGGCATTCACAGGACAATCGACCGGATACGAGACCCGGCGATTACGAGACGAGCGACAGGTTAGGGATTGATGCGTTGACACCTTTACGAATGTGTTGCATGCCTTACATCTTGCGTTGCATCATAAGTTGTATGTGTTGCATCATGTATGCACTGTCATTCTTATGCACTGTCATTCATGCATCGTGTGTCTACTTCTTTATCATGTTCATTTCATTTAACATTTCATAAACATGATAAAGAGGGGCAGCTGTAGACACCCAAATTTTGCGCTTCGTATACTAACCGTGACAGGAGGGCAAAATCGTCAAATGAACCGGCCTGTGAGAGCGAGGGATGCACAAGTGCGAACACTCGACGCCACCGCAACGATTTGCAAATCAAAATCGACGTGACAGCAGGGCCGTCCGAAATGAGCATGCCCGAATGATGTGGCACGTCTCCCAGTGATTCCCGGGACTTGCAAAATACAAACCTGTCGGCGAAAACCGATGTCACGACACGCGAATCGAGGTGCGGCACGGAAATTGAGAAAATCAGCCCACCCAGCCGCGGATTGATCTGCGGCCAAACGATTAAAATAATGGTGGTGCGCACGGGACTCGAAACCAGGAAACCAGCTGAGTGCGATGGGGGGTGGGCCAGCCAGCCGCAGATCAATCTGCGGCCAGGCCGCAGATCAATCTGCGGCTGCCCTAAACCAGCTTATTTCAGCTCAGTTTCTTCATTTCATCCAGGGGAGGTTCAGCAGCAGAAGAAAAAGGCAGCAGTTTTGGCGGAAGAAGAAGAAAAACAGCAGCAGTTTTAGTTCGAAAATAGAGAGAAATAGCAAAAATTCTTGCAACAATTGAGAGAAAAAGAGGGGAATTTTCCCTTGTTATTGGTTTCTATCAATACATCTCATATTTCACTCAATACACAAGTTTCTACACAATTTTGGTATCATTTGCAAGGTGAAAATCTCCTTATTTTTGCAACTTCTATCATGTCATTTGGTTAAATTAAATGTAGTTTTTCTTGTATATTGTTGTGGATCTATGGATTGAGGGCTATTAGTGAGGTTTCCCAAATGGAACGAAATTCCTCCTAATGGCCCGATGATATCCATTTGGTGAAATTTTAGCTCATTGTAATGATGTATTATGCATAGTTTATTTAGATTGTTATTTTTAGGATCTTGTGGGTGTGTAGCGATTTTGGATGTGAGCCTAGGAGCACGACCCCGTGGTCCAAATCCGATGATGGACATCTTTTGATATATGTAATAAATTCGATGTACCTTTCATTGTAAATATGTAATCGTCGGGCCTTAAAACGACGCCAAGGCGAGAATCGTGTTTAAGGCCCCGAAATAGTGAAACTTGTGATTGTAAGCGTTCGGGGTTATTTTGATGGCTTACATGCCCATGAATAGCCTCGACGCGTGTTTATGCTCGATTTGATTTATGAGACGAAATTGATTTCAAAGCTAAACAATGAAGACTTTCATAAAATCAATCAAATTAGGTTATTAGCATAACGAGGATAATGAATGGGAAATGCTAATGAATGTCGATTCCTATTTAACGAGAAAGCTAAAGAAAATCGTTTTCAAACATCACAAAATTTGATTTTATAAATAAATGGCGTTTTATTAAACCGTTGTGCATAGGGTCAAAGAGATCCTAGAAATTGCCCATCATTTGAGTTACGAAGGCAACGTATAGATCTCGATTCCTATTTTGACGAAGGTTTAAAACTCTTGTTTTGCCAAAATGACACCTAATGGAAATCTTGCAGTTTTGACAATTAAAATCAAACCTTTCTCATAGAACTTTCTCGTGTATGCTGAAAAGACATTCCGAAGCGTTCTCAAATTAAAGCACGACTTTCCCTAAAAATCCAAATGATTCTTTCATACAAACTCACCACAACATTCACATAGACACACACACACACACGCACATACACACACATTCGAGAATTAAAGGATAGAAAAGCATCAAGATTGCGGTAACCGTGTTTCACGGAAGTCGGGGGGTGCCTAACACCTTCCCCTCGCTTAAGCAAGCCCCCGAACTCTATGAATCTCGGTTCGCAAACTAATTAATTCGGAGTCACGCATATGAGCCAGCGATTTACGAAAACAAAATTCGGATGAGTTGGTACATCCATTTCAAATATACCAACTGGCGACTCTGGTTAATTGGCTCATCATAAAAACGATCTTTCAAAACCCCGTCGACATTCAAGCCGACCTTTTCCAAAAAATCATTCAATCAAAAGGCAAAAAAAAAATCGGAAAAGGACAAATGTCGCAATAAAGGCGAAAACCCGGCGTCGATAGTGCCCACCAAGTGGTTGTTTAAATTTTTGAGAGAAACCGCATAACATATATGAAGACATAATGACATAGAAGTGAAATTTTGCAACATATATGAAGACATATTTTTTAATTTGCAACAAGAAATTTTCATTGCCTTTAGTATTGTATTTAGTATTGCATTTAAGATTGACTAGATTGGGTTATCTATCTATCTGTGCAATCCATGTATGGCAAATATTATAATTAATAGTACTTTTTACATAGTTTATAATTATATTGACTAAAATTAAATGAATTTATGTCAATTTTAAATTTGAAAATATCCTACCAAGGAAACAAATAGCTCAAGATAGTTACACTTCTACCCTTTATTTACAGAAGTTATATATCATTGCAATCTTAAATCAGATCAAATCGTATGTAAATGACAGAAAACTAAGGTCTAGGGCTCACTTATGTATGATAAGTTGTAAGTGAAGGTTCTAATATGAAGTTTGGTGTAGCAACAAAGGAAAATGAAATCCCACCATTTCTTTTTTCATGATCAGTAAATCTCACCACTTATTTATTGAA